>CM066033.1:817436190-817888354 GCA_033557465.1 Ichthyophis bannanicus | reverse complement strand
CCTAATGTAGCTTGAACCCTCCTCCCTAACTCCAGGAGTGCAGAGAGGGCCATCCAAGTGGGCTCTCTATCACCCTGGAGCTATGGATCTGTGTCCTAATGTAGCTTGAACCCTCCTCCCTAACTCCAGGAGTGCAGAGAGGCCATCCAAGTGGGTCCCCTATCACCCTGGGCCTATGGTTGTGTGTCCTAATGTAGTTTGAACCCTCCTCCCTAACTCCAGGAGTGCAGAGAGGCCATCCAAGTGGGCCCTCTATCACCCTGGAGCTATGGATCTGTGTCCTAATGTAGCTTGAACCCTCCTCCCTAACTCCAGGAGTGCAGAGAGGCCATCCAAGTGGGCACACTATCACCCTGGAGCTATGGATCTGTGTCCTAATGTAGTTTGAACCCTCCTCCCTAACTCCAGGAGTGCAGAGAGGCCATCCAAGTGGGCTCTCTATCACCCTGGAGCTATGGATCTGTGTCCTAATGTAGTTTGAACCCTCCTCCCTAACTCCAGGAGTGCAGAGAGGCCATCCAAGTGGGTCCCCTATCACCCTGGGCCTATGGTTGTGTGTCCTAATGTAGTTTGAACCCTCCTCCCTAACTCCAGGAGTGCAGAGAGGCCATCCAAGTGGGCTCTCTATCACCCTGGAGCTATGGATCTGTGTCCTAATGTAGCTTGAACCCTCCTCCCTAACTCCAGGAGTGCAGAGAGGCCATCCAAGTGGGTCCCCTATCACCCTGGGCCTATGGTTGTGTGTCCTAATGTAGTTTGAACCCTCCTCCCTAACTCCAGGAGTGCAGAGAGGCCATCCAAGTGGGCCCTCTATCACCCTGGAGCTATGGATCTGTGTCCTAATGTAGCTTGAACCCTCCTCCCTAACTCCAGGAGTGCAGAGAGGCCATCCAAGTGGGCTCTCTATCACCCTGAGCTATGGATCTGTGTCCTAATGTAGTTTGAACCCTCCTCCCTAACTCCAGGAGTGCAGAGAGGCCATCCAAGTGGGCTCTCTATCACCCTGGAGCTATGGATCTGTGTCCTAATGTAGCTTGAACCCTCCTCCCTAACTCCAGGAGTGCAGAGAGGCCATCCAAGTGGGTCCCCTATCACCCTGGGCCTATGGTTGTGTGTCCTAATGTAGTTTGAACCCTCCTCCCTAACTCCAGGAGTGCAGAGAGGCCATCCAAGTGGGTCCCCTATCACCCTGGGCCTATGGTTGTGTGTCCTAATGTAGTTTGAACCCTCCTCCCTAACTCCAGGAGTGCAGAGAGGCCATCCAAGTGGGCTCTCTATCACCCTGGAGCTATGGATCTGTGTCCTAATGTAGCTTGAACCCTCCTCCCTAACTCCAGGAGTGCAGAGATGCCATCCAAGTGGGTCCCCTATCACCCTGGGCCTATGGTTGTGTGTCCTAATGTAGTTTGAACCCTCCTCCCTAACTCCAGGAGTGCAGAGAGGCCATCCAAGTGGGCCCTCTATCACCCTGGAGCTATGGATCTGTGTCCTAATGTAGCTTGAACCCTCCTCCCTAACTCCAGGAGTGCAGAGAGGCCATCCAAGTGGGCTCTCTATCACCCTGGAGCTATGGATCTGTGTCCTAATGTAGCTTGAACCCTCCTCCCTAACTCCAGGAGTGCAGAGAGGCCATCCAAGTGGGCTCTCTATCACCCTGGAGCTATGGATCTGTGTCCTAATGTAGTTTGAACCCTCCTCCCTAACTCCAGGAGTGCAGAGAGGCCATCCAAGTGGGCTCTCTATCACCCTGGAGCTATGGATCTGTGTCCTAATGTAGTTTGAACCCTCCTCCCTAACTCCAGGAGTGCAGAGAGGCCATCCAAGTGGGCTCTCTATCACCCTGGAGCTATGGATCTGTGTCCTAATGTAGCTTGAACCCTCCTCCCTAACTCCAGGAGTGCAGAGAGGCCATCCAAGTGGGCCCTCTATCACCCTGGAGCTATGGATCTGTGTCCTAATGTAGTTTGAACCCTCCTCCCTAACTCCAGGAGTGCAGAGAGGCCATCCAAGTGGGTCCCCTATCACCCTGGGCCTATGGTTGTGTGTCCTAATGTAGTTTGAACCCTCCTCCCTAACTCCAGGAGTGCAGAGAGGCCATCCAAGTGGGCTCTCTATCACCCTGGAGCTATGGATCTGTGTCCTAATGTAGCTTGAACCCTCCTCCCTAACTCCAGGAGTGCAGAGAGGCCATCCAAGTGGGCTCTCTATCACCCTGGAGCTATGGATCTGTGTCCTAATGTAGCTTGAACCCTCCTCCCTAACTCCAGGAGTGCAGAGAGGCCATCCAAGTGGGAACACTATCACCCTGGAGCTATGGATCTGTGTCCTAATGTAGTTTGAACCCTCCTCCCTAACTCCAGGAGTGCAGAGAGGCCATCCAAGTGGGTCCCCTATCACCCTGGGCCTATGGTTGTGTGTCCTAATGTAGTTTGAACCCTCCTCCCTAACTCCAGGAGTGCAGAGAGGCCATCCAAGTGGGTCCCCTATCACCCTGGGCCTATGGTTGTGTGTCCTAATGTAGTTTGAACCCTCCTCCCTAACTCCAGGAGTGCAGAGAGGCCATCCAAGTGGGCTCTCTATCACCCTGGAGCTATGGATCTGTGTCCTAATGTAGTTTGAACCCTCCTCCCTAACTCCAGGAGTGCAGAGAGGCCATCCAAGTGGGCTCTCTATCACCCTGGAGCTATGGATCTGTGTCCTAATGTAGCTTGAACCCTCCTCCCTAACTCCAGGAGTGCAGAGAGGCCATCCAAGTGGGCTCTCTATCACCCTGGGCCTATGGTTGTGTGTCCTAATGTAGTTTGAACCCTCCTCCCTAACTCCAGGAGTGCAGAGAGGCCATCCAAGTGGGCTCTCTATCACCCTGGAGCTATGGATCTGTGTCCTAATGTAGCTTGAACCCTCCTCCCTAACTCCAGGAGTGCAGAGAGGCCATCCAATTGGTCACACTATCACCCTGGGCCTATGGTTGTGTGTCCTAATGTAGTTTGAACCCTCCTCCCTAACTCCAGGAGTGCAGAGAGGCCATCCAAGTGGGCCCTCTATCACCCTGGAGCTATGGATCTGTGTCCTAATGTAGTTTGAACCCTCCTCCCTAACTCCAGGAGTGCAGAGAGGCCATCCAAGTGGGTCCCCTATCACCCTGGGCCTATGGTTGTGTGTCCTAATGTAGTTTGAACCCTCCTCCCTAACTCCAGGAGTGCAGAGAGGCCATCCTAGTGTGTGCTCTATCTCGCTGTATCTATGGATCTGTGTCCTGATGTAGCTTGAACCCTCCTCCCTAACTCCAGGAGTGCAGAGAGGCCATCCAAGTGGGCTCTCTATCACCCTGGAGCTATGGATCTGTGTCCTAATGTAGTTTGAACCCTCCTCCCTAACTCCAGGAGTGCAGAGAGGCCATCCAAGTGGGCCCTCTATCACCCTGGAGCTATGGATCTGTGTCCTAATGTAGTTTGAACCCTCCTCCCTAACTCCAGGAGTGCAGAGAGGCCATCCAAGTGGGTCCCCTATCACCCTGGGCCTATGGTTGTGTGTCCTAATGTAGTTTGAACCCTCCTCCCTAACTCCAGGAGTGCAGAGAGAGGCCATCCAAGTGGGCTCTCTATCACCCTGGAGCTATGGATCTGTGTCCTAATGTAGCTTGAACCCTCTCCCTAACTCCAGGAGTGCAGAGAGGCCATCCAAGTGGGCTCTCTATCACCTGGAGCTATGGATCTGTGTCCTAATGTAGCTTGAACCCTCCTCCCTAACTCCAGGAGTGCAGAGAGGCCATCCAAGTGGGCCCTCTATCACCCTGGAGCTATGGATCTGTGTCCTAATGTAGTTTGAACCCTCCTCCCTAACTCCAGGAGTGCAGAGAGGCCATCCAAGTGGGTCCCCTATCACCCGGGGCCTATGGTTGTGTGTCCTAATGTAGTTTGAACCCTCCTCCCTAACTCCAGGAGTGCAGAGAGGCCATCCAAGTGGGCTCTCTATCACCCTGGAGCTATGGATCTGTGTCCTAATGTAGTTTGAACCCTCCTCCCTAACTGCAGGAGTGCAGAGAGGCCATCCAAGTGGGCTCTCTATCACCCTGGAGCTATGGATCTGTGTCCTAATGTAGCTTGAACCCTCCTCCCTAACTCCAGGAGTGCAGAGAGGCCATCCAAGTGGGTCCCCTATCACCCTGGGCCTATGGTTGTGTGTCCTAATGTAGTTTGAACCCTCCTCCCTAACTCCAGGAGTGCAGAGAGGCCATCCAAGTGGGCTCTCTATCACCCTGGAGCTATGGATCTGTGTCCTAATGTAGTTTGAACCCTCCTCCCTAACTCCAGGAGTGCAGAGAGGCCATCCAAGTGGGCTCTCTATCACCCTGGAGCTATGGATCTGTGTCCTAATGTAGCTTGAACCCTCCTCCCTAACTCCAGGAGTGCAGAGAGGCCATCCAAGTGGGCTCTCTATCACCCTGGAGCTATGGATCTGTGTCCTAATGTAGCTTGAACCCTCCTCCCTAACTCCAGGAGTGCAGAGAGGCCATCCAAGTGGGTCCCCTATCACCCTGGGCCTATGGTTGTGTGTCCTAATGTAGTTTGAACCCTCCTCCCTAACTCCAGGAGTGCAGAGAGGCCATCCAAGTGGGTCCCCTATCACCCTGGGCCTATGGTTGTGTGTCCTAATGTAGTTTGAACCCTCCTCCCTAACTCCAGGAGTGCAGAGAGGCCATCCAAGTGGGCTCTCTATCACCCTGGAGCTATGGATCTGTGTCCTAATGTAGCTTGAACCCTCCTCCCTAACTCCAGGAGTGCAGAGAGGCCATCCAAGTGGGGTCCCCGATCACCCTGGTCCTATGGTTGTGTGTCCTAATGTAGTTTGAACCCTCCTCCCTAACTCCAGGAGTGCAGAGAGGCCATCCAAGTGGGCCCTCTATCACCCTGGAGCTATGGATCTGTGTCCTAATGTAGTTTGAACCCTCCTCCCTAACTCCAGGAGTGCAGAGAGGCCATCCAAGTGGGTCCCCTATCACCCTGGGCCTATGGTTGTGTGTCCTAATGTAGTTTGAACCCTCCTCCCTAACTCCAGGAGTGCAGAGAGGCCATCCAAGTGTGCCCTCTATCACCCTGGAGCTATGGATCTGTGTCCTAATGTAGTTTGAACCCTCCTCCCTAACTCCAGGAGTGCAGAGAGGCCATCCAAGTGGGCTCTCTATCACCCTGGAGCTATGGATCTGTGTCCTAATGTAGCTTAAAACCTCCTCCCTAACTCCAGGAGTGCAGAGAGGCCATCCAAGTGGGCTCTCTATCACCCTGGAGCTATGGATCTGTGTCCTAATGTAGTTTGAACCCTCCTCCCTAACTCCAGGAGTGCAGAGAGGCCATCCAAGTGGGCTCTCTATCACCCTGGAGCTATGGATCTGTGTCCTAATGTAGCTTGAACCCTCCTCCCTAACTCCAGGAGTGCAGAGAGGCCATCCAAGTGGGCTCTCTATCACCCTGGAGCTATGGATCTGTGCCTTCTGATGTAGCTTGAACCCTCCTCCCTAACTCCAGGAGTGCAGAGAGGCCATCCAAGTGGGCTCTCTATCACCCTGGAGCTATGGATCTGTGTCCTAATGTAGCTTGAACCCTCCTCCCTAACTCCAGGAGTGCAGAGAGGCCATCCAAGTGGGTCCCCTATCACCCTGGGCCTATGGTTGTGTGTCCTAATGTAGTTTGAACCCTCCTCCCTAACTCCAGGAGTGCAGAGAGGCCATCCAAGTGGGTTGTCTGCCACCATGGAGATAGGTATGCATGTGACAGTGTAGGCTACCACATCCACCAATCCCCAGTTGTCTGTCCAGCCCATCACAGTATGCCACAGTCACCCTGGTGATATGGTGCAGTGTGAGGTTGGTGTTCAGTCAATTATCTGTACCACATGCAGGCCTGATACATGCATCTGGCGTCCAGGGTGTCACCATGTTGCAATGCTGTATCTTGCTGATGATATGCCGTAGGACACCCAATACCGTGGTGGCTAATAGCTTATTGTAACGGAGGTTATCTCAGTCCCATATGTCACCTAGGGTATAGTGGTCTGGTTGCAACTCACACCTGCCCTATGTGGCACATAGTCCAACACACGCACTGTACATGTATGGACATGTTATGGTAGATGCTGATATGGTTGTGCGTTCACAAAAGCTATCACACAGTAGCCTCGAGATGGAAGCCCAAACCCTTGCGAGAGGGACATGTGCACAGCTATGTATGCAGAATTGAGGTTTACCTACACAAAAGCCTA
This sequence comes from Ichthyophis bannanicus, assembly GCA_033557465.1. NCBI lineage: Eukaryota > Metazoa > Chordata > Amphibia > Gymnophiona > Ichthyophiidae > Ichthyophis > Ichthyophis bannanicus. The sequence continues at coordinate 817,882,096 of CM066033.1, read as the reverse complement.
CAGGCACAATGACCCTTTGTCTACATGTACCTCACAGCTGCCTCTGGGGGGTTTCAGACACACATCCAGGTTGCACACTACAGCCTATCATCCACAAATGTACAGGGGCCGAAACAGCACATATCCGTGTAATGTGTCATTGTCCGTAGTGTGTGCACGCACATCTCATAGAACCCTCAGGGACACAGGTCAGAGGAACATAAAACCACCCGAGAAGCTGGAAGGTGACAGATGCATGTCCACCATCGCCAGTATGCTGTGTATCACAGTCGTCAAGGTACGTCTGATGTAGCTATCAGTAGCCCTATGACATACAGGACACACAACTCATGTGTTGGGTCAGGTAATTACATCCATGGCCATCTAGATATCCATGTGTCATGGACCTGCCCCCTGCCACGGTGCTTAGGGCAAACCACTCAATGTCACATGTATGTGAACACAAACATGTTTACCGTTACATCTGGGTGCCATTGCGTTTGGATTGCATGACATGTACAGTTAATGTGACCCCACATGTATCTAATGTAATACCTACTGGGCTAAAGGCCTCCCCATGGACATCCACATTGGCCAAACAAATGTGCCATGCCAATGCCATGTCTGTCAAGGGTGCCAAAGGGAGACGTCCCCATGCATTTAGGGAGACATGGACATTGCTCATAGGTGTCGCTGCACACATGTCCACACCCACATTGAGGCATGTATGTGGCACTGGGGACAGATATTCACCTGGAATAGGCATGAGGGCACTGACCCATATCTGTCTGTGATGCAGTGTGCAAGACAGCATGCGACTGCTCCCCCCCCATCCACCATAAAAGCCTATGGGAGTACCCCACAGCTCATGTGGTCTGCCCTGTTGAAAAGCCCAATTGCTGCTCCCCAGTGCATAATGTCACGGAAAAATGTCATCTCTGTGTCCGTCTAAGTGCAATACACCTGTATGGGAAAGCAACCCCTGTGTGTGTCTCTGCTGAGGGCACCACTAACTGTGACACTGGTGTATCTGATATCCCAGCACTAGTAGCTGTGTTGACATGATTCAAAGACAACACCAGGGGAACACTGAGAATTACCCAAGTACGTTGCTCTTCTATGTATGCATAGGCCCAAACCATGCCATTAGCATGGAGAACACACCATGTGCGGGAGGACATGCTCCAGGAGTGCCAAACACTCATTGGTCACTGTCAGCCATGCCTAGTGTGCTGACTGCCAAGGCCCCACATGTGACCTGTCACCATGATTGACCAGTGGGATGGCATCCAGGGGTGTGGTTTGGCCGAGCCGTCCAGCCATGCGCAAACACCCCCCACCCCCCACAATGTGGCTGTGTTGGTAGCCATTTCCCCAGTGTTTCACCATGTGTCGTGTGGATCACATCTAGACCAACATATTGTGGCATGTTCCCAGAGGGACATAAACCCCACAGTATCAGGGGGTGTGACCGTGGAATGGCCACGATAGTGTTGTTGTAACCCTGCAGCTGCCCAAAATGTGGCATTGGGCCTATGTGAACATTGGTGTATTGCAGCCAAGGGCCAATGCACAGATCGTATGCAGTTATGAAATGGCAGGCAATGCCATGTGTGCAGTAATACAAGACAGTATGGACACCCCGGCAATACCGGGCCAGATCTGAACCCCTCAGGTAATGGTCAGGGCATGCATGTGCACACAAACTATGCTATAAAAAGGAGAGAAACATTGGACGGAGACTTTATATGTATGCAATGTTACAGTAATAGGTATTGCACTATTGGCGACGGCGCTGCCTCTCACGTCTGGCACGCAGCAAAATACGTTCCCCTGCAGCTGGCCCCACACGGTCATCTTGTGCCTGTGGCGGGGGTGTGGGTGGTGGTGGTGGTGGCGGTGTGGGCGGCAGGGGCGGTGGTTGCCATCCTTTCCAGGGCAGCTGGGATGCACTCCATGGCCACACACATCCTCCCAAAAGGCATATCATGGATGTGTTGGCGCAGAAGCACCACCTCCTGTATGAGGCGTTCTCCATTGTGCCGTATAGCTGCAAGTTCCTGACGAATGCCTGTGTGGGGAAGAGATGGTGGTCATTGAGTTACCTGTGGCGGGTACAATTGTCAAGCAGAACTAGGCAAAACATATCACACAAATACCCTTTGCATGGTACAAACTGTACTACTGAGATGCATATTTTGATGTATAGAAACATTACACAAAGGTGTCGTCCATGGCCACACACAGGACATACACCATGTACGTTTTGCTAAGGAAGCCTATCATGGCTCAGGTAGGAGTTATAGAAAGGGTGATGTGACTCTGAACAAGACTCCTGTCAGTCCTGGTAGAGGTAATAACACATAGCTCACACATAAAAGACTACCAGTCCCAGAATGCACCAGGTGTCCAGCATCCATGAGGGGGGCTGAAGTGAGAATACATGTGTTCAATCAAGAGAGCTATGAGGTAATCCCTAGGCACTCATCTCAAAGGGCAGGGCCTGATTCAGCACAGCTGCGCTGTGATAGGGAGGAGCACACATCAAGACAGCATAACAATAGAGCTTATTCTACAGATAGCAGCTACAGCAAGACCTACAAGCTCCAGTCCAGCTACAAGCTACAGCCCAGCTACAAGCTCCAGCCCAGCTACAGCAAGGGCTACAGGTTCCAACATCACCTGTAGAAGCAGAAGCCAAGCCAAACGGATAGAGAAGGAAGGAAACCCTCTGGAAGGAAGAGCAGAAAGGCCATTGAGAGATCTAGGAGAGTCCAAGGCAGTACCTATACTGGGAGGTATTCCAAGTGCCAGCAGAGACCATTGGACTGGGGTCACCCAGAGGAATGGAGTGGCAGAGATAGGAATCACCTGTGGCTACTGGTGAGAGAGAAGACTGCATGTGGAAGGGACCATAGGACCTATGCCAGAAGGTATGTGAGAGGAGATCCAGTGTCCAGGGATAAAGATTGGAAGGCTGGACATAAGAACTGGAGTACATACTGGCCAGGCTATACAGAGAGGAACCATGGCAGCAAGGGCGGTTCAGGTATGAACACTGATCCCGACCCTATCTCTAATAGTGAATGGCAGCAGGGCAATGAGCATTCTCTTGATAGTTCCCTACTGAAAGACTCATCTGTGCTATTTTATGATAGTCACCCTATGCTTATTGATGAGGGGGAAATCACAGCAGATGAAACTATTGTTTACATGGAGTGTTCTCTATCAAAGTGCGATTGCTAGCTCTCTGTGAGGAAACACATCAGCCATCACAAAGAAACCTAACCTTGTTCTTTATTGCACTACGAACAGTTCCTAAAGCAGGATATGGCCTCACACAGTATCAGCCAGCCAGCTCAAGGTTTTCAGCTGGGGAATTGATATTAATGAAAGCTGCACCTAATTGTGTGTGTGAGCAAGGAGAGAATCACTGCAGGATCTGTGTGGGACATAAGCAGAGGTTAACCGAAGCAGCAAGGTGTATTCATTATTTGTGACCTTTCATTTGGTATTCTTTGCTAGGAAAACATTAGCTAATTGCCTGACAGGGTGAAGGTTGGTTTCATGAGTTGATTTGTGACTTTATGTTATCAATTTAAATACTGCACGCAAGTAACCTCATTTATATGCTACCAAGCATACTTGTGCTGGGTGAATTAAACCCCATCAATATAAGACGTTGGTTATTGGCTTTACCACTGGTTTCACAACAAAGGTATTGTCTTCGGCTGTGTTTGTGGTAAATGAACTACATTACCCACAATACCTTTCATGTATCATATGAATATATGCATCATCATGATTGGGTAGGTTCACACACTAGGCAGCCGTCTGAGAACGTGCTGTGAGACACAGGCACACGGATACACTGTGTGTGCAAGAACTAGACAACGTCCATCAGATGTACCAGTACTATTAGAGACAGACAGCAGATACGTGTACATTGTGTGGGTGGCTGGAGGGTGTGCGACTGACTGCAACAACACCAGGGGATACACAATGAGTAGGAGATATGGGATGCATACAGGCAGGGAACGTTGGGGTCGAGCAGATGGACACACACACACCGGCCATGTGACCAGTGCAGTGCTCATGACAATGTGCGATGGGGTGTGAACAGCGGTTCCCAGAACATACCCAGGGCTGACCCAACACTCCCACATGTGGGTGACAGCTAAGGTTCTCTCACAACACCAACCCCTCCCGGGGGTGACCCCAGTGGGCAGAAAACAGTGCATGTACACCTTGGGGCCCATGTTGTGTGCCCTCAAGGGCCACGGTGATGTAGTCCTGCTGCTGCACAGGGTCCCAGACTCCAGACGTACATGTACAGGGGTATGCTAGGCATGCAAATGCTAGTGACAGGCCTCAGATAAGTGTGTTCAGCCCTGGATATAGGAGAGTGGGCCATCCCTGATTGTGCCTGGCAGCAGGCAAGGCAGGGGTGAGGTGTGAAGCGGGTCACATCACATCACGGGCCCTATTGACATGTGTTGTTCCACGGTGCAATATTAGCATCCATCCAAATGCAGACAGCAGTGTTGCATATTGCATTGCTCCTGCTGACACACAGCCCTGGGTAGGAAAGAGGACACACGGTGTACCCGTACATGGGGGATGGCTCACCTAAGCATACATCCCAAGGGAAACATAGCTCACAAACAAACACATCCAATGCTAGCCTACAGGCACACCCAGTCGCCACAAACACGGGAGGGTGACAGAAGGTGTACACTGTGAGGGCGGCAACATGGCAGGCATCTCAACTGTGGCAGTCGACAGGTGAGGGTAGCCCAGGGCATACACCAACCACGAGACAATGTGCTGTGGAGGCAAGAGCCTGGTGAGCACTATGACACAGGGATGCTGCGTAGTCCAGTAGTGGATACAGCAATGCAGGGCTCAGACATCTTGGTATCCCGAGGTGGATAACCCAAACCTACAATGCAAGTACCAGGGTCAGAGGGGGGAATGAAATGTGTGAGGATCCCAGGTACTACAGCTGTCACTTGGAGACCAACCGTCCAAACCACGGGCATGGGGCAAAACATTTTCCACGGCCTAGGAATGGAATGATGTGAGGACTCACGTTACAACACACGTCACCTATGTATGATCCCTCCGGGGAAAGAGGGCATGTGTCTGTGAGATATGTCAAGAGGGAGGACGGAATCCCTAGTGGGCGAATGAGCAGTCTGCTCACACCAAGCCACAGGCCAGATGTCCCTGGGTGTATACCAGCCCCTGCGTCGCACAGCACAGAGGGTGAGCTAGCAGTTGCATTTGGCACACGAACGTACGTATCCCCTGGTCATGTCATGGAATGTGCCTTTGCCAGGGCCAATGTATAGCATCTGTAGTGGGTGTGGTGGGTCAAAATATGGAATGTGTGTCTGCCGTCTATAGGCTATTGTGGACGCCAGGGGAAGGTGAGCACAACCTGACCTGTCCATACAGCCATTGCTCACATGCTGGACCTGTATGAGACTGCTGTTCATCGACCTGACTACCATGCCACATGGCATCACAAGGTATTCCCCAGCGGATGAGCGCAACTGTACATACATGTTTGAATGGGCATGTTACCGTGAGTGCGAACTGTTTTTTTCACGTGAACTGTCTGGATCTGCAATGTCAGGAGGGTGCTGAATAGTCTGTTGCTGTCGCAGCTTAACGTTTCCTTTTGGGGATGTAGGTTTGGGATTTGGGATATTGTGTCTGTTTGGGGTCAGGGGAACCTATACCGGGTCTGCCTGTGTAGCTGCTGACCCCAAAACGCAACTTGGCCTCATCACAGGTTACCTGTGTGATGCCATACAGTTTGGACTTCACTTTATGTCCCCCCCAGCCACATCACCTGATGGCCTCATCCACAATGCTGATGCAAGGACACGTAATGTGGCGTATAGACCCTAATGGCCATCCGCCTCAGACGACTGTACATTAGGAATATACATGTGCGGGACAGCGTCGCCACTCTGGCTGTATGTCACACAGCCAACCCTAGTTGTGGGCATTCAGGTGACCGCAGGGGCGTGTTGCCCCCCAAAAACAGGGGAAAGGAACATCTGATCCTGTCCAGTGTGCATATAGTGCTCTCTGTGTGTATGAGGCACTGTACACGATAATGTCGTCTATGATGCTGTGTGGACACCTGTTGATAAAGCCTATGTGGGATGGGGCCATTATCACGTTGCATATCACACATATGTCCCGCCTGTGTATGTGAACCCTGATTTGCGCTGCTGCACGGTACAGTTGTCACAATGTAGCAATGGCACATGGGTGTGCTACAGTCAGGGGGCCTAGACCTTCCTGTTATATGTTCACCATTTTGTGTACCCTCACAAACAGAGGCACCTGACGCATCAGTACTGTTACATCTGCATCTGTAGCTGTACACACTCTCTTGGCTGTCAGGCTGTGTGTAACAGTGTCATTGGGCAACAAAGGCACAAAGATTAGGTAACTCAAATGTGTAATGTGTAATGTGGACACGCATATCACAGCTGTAGAGGGTATGCTGTCACATACACCACATACACACCCCTGAGATGGATTAGAGGTGTGTGTGTTTTGTGTGTGGTGGCCACGCCCCCTCCACATCTCCCTCTTAGCTGTGCACAGGTGTGTGGGCAAACACACTGCACAGTATACATAGGGGATGTATACCCTGTGGCACAGTGCTTGCTTGCTGGTACTGGTCCGGCACAGCAATTGTGTGTCATGATATATAGGATGCTGTGCATGTGTGGCTCACACTTTGATTCCCATGCCAGCACTGTGTTGCACATAGTGCACGCTGATGTGTGTCACAAAGATAGCTTCTGTAACAACAAGTGTCTTTGTGTGGCATCTTAAACCTTGACAGGCCCGCCCCAGGGTGCACATCTGTGAGCCTATGTACACACAGCATAGTGATGGTTAATGGAAGGAATGTTAATTACCCACCTTCATTGTCGCGTTGCGATGCAGCACCACGGGCACGCAGCTCATGTAGTAGCACATCCTCGCCAGTTTCGTTGCGCCTTGGTGCTGCTGCAGCATATCCTGCTGCAGACAACATTGGTGGTGTGGGGCTCCGTGGAGGTCCCATGTGACCCTCCCGGGGACCAGGCCTCTCCCCCTGGCGACTACTCCCCACATCAACCACCGTATCAGGGCTCTCTGTTCCAGGTGCGTGCCACACCTCCTCTTCCCCCTCCTCCTGCTCCAGCTCCTCCTCCTCCTCTTCCTCCTCCTGCTCCACATGTGTCGGCAATGTACTATAGTCACCTGTATTGTGTGCACACACAGATAAATACATATGTGTAAGCTGTACAGCAACATCTACGTGTGTGATCCAGACCACCCATATGTGATATTCAGAGTACCCTGAATGTGTGGTACATACAGAGCCCCCACATACCCACATACCTATCGCCCAAAACCATGTACCTGTGTCATTACAACTGGTCTGGGAGTCAGCCGTGCATGCCCTGTGTGGCCTCCAGGTTTGACTATATCCTCATATGGCCATCTATTCAGCAGTCGATCCCACACCCCATGTGTGTAATGTATGTGCTGACAGGGCTACACAGCACCAACAGGTACTCCATCCTTGACAGTCTAGGTTTGGGTGTGCATGCCATTGCTCACGGCATATTCACATGGGACATACTGTCTCCCCAGTGCTACATGTACCTTCCACGAACCTACAATGTAGGACGATACCACTGCAGAGGATCCTGAGACAATTGACAGGCACATGTAGCAGTGTGCGTAGAGTATGTCAGATAAACAGGAAACAGTCACACACAAATGCACAGTGACAGATGAGATGACATAGGGCAGTGATGGTGCAGTTGTTTAGGGGCTTCTACTCCATGACATGTCTGGAACAGTGTCACACACTGCTGGGATGTGTACCACATGTTGGATGTCTCCCTGTACCCTAGGTGGGGGCCATGGATAAACACGTCAATACAGGGCTAGCTGCAACTGAGAGGGTACACAACATGTCTCATGGTGGACATATGTCATCATCAGAGCACAGGTCATGTGTTACTGCAGCCACAGGGTCAGGGGAAGGGTGACACATCTGCCCTTCGGTCATGTTAGTACGTGTATTGACACACCTGGCCAGGACATTTCCCATAATATGTGTCAGGGAATATCTATGCCCGCACTGCTGTACTGTCTGCCTGCTGTACTGGCAGGTGTGGATACTAGGCTACCCATGGTGCACCACCACCCATACTCTGTGCTGTCCCCGTCCCCCCCAACAGTCACATGTCACCACATTTGACTGGCCATGTACATGTGTGAGTGTGACGTAGGGGAGGGTGATAGCACTGAGCCAGATTGCAAGTGAATGGGTATGTGCATTACCTCTACACATGCCACAGATACATGATCCCCACGATCCCTAGTCCTGTTAAACCTACCCGCTCAGAAGTTGTATGGGATGTGTGTTAAGGATGTACTATCCCTGATACGTTGGGGGGGGGGGGGCCCGTCAGGATAGTCATTGGCCATGGGGCTGGCAGCAAATCATAGCCTATGTAGGGTACATGACAGCTGTGTATCACACAGCTACATATTTGTCCCTCTGTGTATTGCATCTTGTGGTGTTTTTGTGGTGTGACATGGGGGGGGGGAATTGTGACATGATTGCACACACAACGTCCATGTGGACAGATGTCGTCCAGGTGTAAGGTTCTGTTCATGCAGGTGCATGCACCCTTTTATATAGTTACAACACGGAACACATGTCCAATCAGCTAACATGCATCACCTTGTGAGAGGGGGATGACTGGGACACTGATGGACCACAGCACATCAGGGGGCTGACTGCCCGATGCAGGGGCAGCTTGCTAAACACAGAGAGACAGAGTGACAGAGGGTGGGTGGCAGGGAGCCAGGGGAGCTGAAGATGGGGATGTGAAACAATGTGAAGGCCAGGGACATGCACATTTCGCTGTAACATTTGGCTGTTTAGGGCAAGCAATGGCTAGCAGAATTCATATGGCACGGTCTTTGCAAACACACCAGCAGTTTTGCAGGGTGATCCTGTGACTGGCAAGACCATTCCGGAAAACGTGAGGTGTGTGTGCAGTGAGAGACACAGGAATGGTGTCCGACCCTCTGGGGGGAACAGCTGACCCATGGGGGGTGGACAGAGTGGGCACAAATATGCGTGGACTCCCCACGACATGGTACATGGTGTCCCTCATCCCAGTGACAGTTTCTAGTAGCAGCACGGTTGGCTGACCACTGTCTTTCACCTAATTACAGGCAGACATTGAGAGGGCGGGTGCATGCAGGCTGACGTGGGTTGGGACATACCCAGAATATATCCACACACATCTGTGAGATGTACCATGTACTCTTGTGTACGTTAAACAACATATCTCTATGGAGGGGATATGATCCAGGGGGAATCTGAGTGTCGTACGTGTGAGACACGGTTCACGGACACGCCACATAATATTAACTAGTGTCATCCACTACTTGCATACACACACAGGTGTGAGAGGGGTACCAACAATGCATGACAGAGATGTGTAGACACAGATAACATCATGTGTCATCCACATCTGACATCTGCCAGCAATACCCTTGTCAAAGTGGGGTGAGCCCTGCAAACAGTCCAGCTGTACTGACGCCATAGTTACCCTGTAATGAGCTCTGAGATCCCATAGATGCGGATGACAGACATGGCCAGAGGTTTGTGCAATCATGGGGAACCCTCGTGGTTGATATACCCTTGGCTTCCCAATGGTCAATGATTGTGTTGCATGACAAAGGGTTTGCAGAACGTGTCAGACTGACAGGGATTGTTACGGCAAGGCCTGGATGTTCCTCCACTATCCTCATACATCTGCTGTGTGTGTACCAGCCGTCAGTGATCCTGACAAGGGTCACATGACGCGGCTGGGTAACTGGGTTACAGTACAGGTACATTATAGTGTGTTTCCCATGTTTACAATACTCTGTAAAACATGAACACATGACGGATTGTTAAATACAGTGTGGATGTATATTTCCGTATACTGCATTTGTGGTGACCATTCCCCTTCGCCCCTACCATGGCAAATATACATTCCATTACAACTGTTCCATGACACCATGTGGTGGCAGACAGTAATCACCATCTACATATGATTACACGGGCCGCTTTATCATTCCACCCTCAGGGAAACAACCCCAGACACATTGCGCAAAACATCTCTGACCCTCACGTCTACCGACATAGTGTTCGCACTGTGTCTATGTGTTGGCCACCATAGGGTATGATGGGGTGTGCACACAGCCTCAGACACAAGGCTAACGACATCCTTGGAATGGGGAGATAGGTATGTGTGTGCATCTGCAAATGTCAGCTGTATACACATTGATCATCTCAGGGAGGTTATGCGATGTGATGGATATGCATGACATACTTACCTGCATGTGGATCTGCAGTATCCAGCAGCGCAGGCAGACCATAGGTGTAGACCGGACCGAGGCGTTCGGCCAGCTGTTGCTCCAGGGGCGTCAGCATGGCTGGCAGGGGGCCCCCTCCTCCTGTACCCCTAGCATGTTTTGTTTCGGCACAGAGGTGCTGCCGTACACCTCTTTTGATGTCGGAATATCTTTTCTTCAGGCTATCTATGTCCCGTGGGGGGGCCCCTGCCTCTGCGACCCCTCGCTGGACCGCCTCCCACACCGCGTTACGCCCTGCTGTGCCTGTCCTTGTGCTCTGTCGGCCAAACAGAACCTCGTAATTTTCAAGGACCATGGAGAGGAGGTTGTGGTTCTCAGCGTCTGTGAATTTTAATGCCCTCCTCCTGAGAGCCTCAGACACAGGGACACGCTTCCTCTTCCCTGTGTGCCTGCTGGGAGCAGGCTGTGCAGGTACTGATGGCCCTGGCACTGCCCCCACCTCCACAGGTCCCTCAGTCCCCGCAGGCCCTGCCTCTAGTGGTACTGGCGGCACCACCTCACCCGCAAATACACCAGGCTCAGCCTCCCCCACCCTCAGCCTCCCTCTGCCCCTCTCTCTGTCCCTCTCTGTCTGTGTCCCTCCCTGCCTATCCCTATCCCTCTCTCTATCCCTCTCTGTCTCTGTCCCTGGCTCCCTATCTCTCTCTGTACCCCTGTGTGTCTCCCTGTCACTCCCCCTCCCCTGCTGGCTTCGGGTCTGTCTCTCCATCGGCCTCCTCCCTCCTCTCTGCTCCCCACTCACCTCACCACTCGCCTCCCCACTGCACCTCACCCCCTCCGCCCCTCCCACAACAGGCACGGGACAGACACCGCAACCACGACCCCACCACAAGGCACACAGCACAGGAACAGAACAGTCACTAACACAATACACAGACAAGGTAACACACACAATGACAGACTACAGATATGGGTACTTATCAAACAACACGGGAAAATGTGGCTACCCAAATGACACTGACCCACCTCTCACTACACCACCTCTCACGTACATCAACTCTGTATACACTCGCTCTGACTCCTCAACCAACCCTCAACATTTTGCTTCCGTTTGGGTGCATTTGTAGTTTTGTGGACGGTGCATATGTTGCGCATGCGCCACTGTGTGACGTCACTGCTTGTGCGACGCGCCTGTGTTTCATTGTGCATGCTCATGCGTCTCGCTCTATGGTTGTGTGCGTTATGCGCAGGCGCAACTCTTAACGCGTGGGCGTTTGTTTGCAGCAGGACGTCGGCGACGGCGCTGCTTGTGCGACGCGCCTGTGTTGAATTGCGCATGCTCATGCGCTGGCCTTTTAAGGTGCTTGCGCGACACGCAAGCGCCACTCTTAGCGCATGACCGTTTGTGTTTGCATCATGACTTTGGTGAAACGCATACGCCCATGCGTAACGGGGTTCACATGGGCTCCGCGCACACCCAAACGCACATGCGCCCCAATTGGCACATGCGCGTCGCAGTCATACACACGCACACGTGACAACGCTTGCACATGCGCAGCACGCACAGACAGGCGGCGATGCGTGACCTCCTGCGCATGCGCGCACTGCGCACACGGGGCGCGGTACCGACAAAACGGAAAATAACTGTACACTGTATAAAAAGAGGGTGCTCAGTCAGCAACATTGAGGGTGTTTTGGTAGGCGCGGCGTGTGTTTGTTTGGAGACTCTGGGAGCAACTGTAGTGAGCCATATTGTGGGAGTTGTCTGTTGTCTTTGATGTTTGTGGTGGTTTGCCATTTGTGCAGTGTTTGGGCAAGTGTGTGTGTCTGTGTGTCTGTGTGTCTGTGTGTTTGTGCTTGTGTAGTCACAGAGGGCTTTACATGGAGGACATAATAGTTGTTGCATGTGCCCAAAGACGTGGGCAGATGCTACGGTTGCTGGACAGGGGAGATGATGTCCATGGGGCTGTGGCACAGGGCATGGGTGTAGACCCGCAGCAACTCAGACCTGCTGCTGCGGCGGCTGGCCAGAGAGGTGCTGTGCGGCGACGGCACAGACGGCGTACTGAGGTGCAGGCTCGGCAGCTGCGGCTCTATAGGCCCAGGGCCCAGCTCCAGGGCATGCGTGAGGACCAGGTCATCTCCCTGTAACGACTGAGCACAAGGGCTATTAGGGGGCTGTATGAGGATCTGAGACCTGACCTTGAGCCCCTGACTAGCCGGTCCCATGCCATACCAGGTGTAGTCAAGCTCCTTGCTGCCTTACATTTCTTTGCCTCTGGCTGTTTCCAGTCATCTGTGGCCGCAGTGGGTGGCATGAGCCGCCCCACCTTCTCACGCTGTCTCCACCAAGTACTGCGTGCTATGGTCAGCCGGGTGGGGACGTACATAGCCCTTCCCCACAGTAGGCAACATTGGGAGACCCTGGACCAGGCCTTTGAGGCGTTAGCCGGGATACCACACGTGATGGGAGCTATTGATTGCACACATGTTGCCCTGGTCCCGCCCAGAGACAGGGAGGTGGTGTTCCGCAACCGCAAACACTACCATTCCCTGAATGTTCAGGTTGTATGTGATGCTAATCTGCATATTCTGAATGTGGTCCCAAGGTTTCCAGGGTCCACCCATGACTCCTATATCCTGCATCGCTCAGCACTATTTAGGGAATTTGAGGATGGACATTACGGTGACTGTATATTGCTGGGTGAGTATCTCCATATATATCTTCGAAGATTAGTCATATATGTATGTGTTTACATAACATTACCCATGTGTTGCAGATATTGCCCACTGTGCTATAGCAACATGAACTCCCATTCAGCAAACCGACAACTGTTGTGACTTTACATAATTACAGGACTGTAGACGTTGTTTAACAGGGGACATGATTAGCCATGTCACATCCGTTTCACAGCCATATGTGATGTGGAGATGCTGGTGTTGTTACGGAACATATGCAACTGTTCAGATGTGTGTGTCGGGTGTGTATTGGCACTTGTGTCTGTATACCTTCTGCACACAGGGATGGGGGGGGGCATTTCCACCCACCTGTGTATGCATGGGTTTAGATTGTATCTGTGTTAGGTCATGTCAGACGTGTGTTATTTACAATCCATGCTCCTAATGCGTGTCATGTGCGTGTGAAGGCCACACACTCAATCATTCATGGGTCTGTCAGCTGTTGTTTGCTGGACAGGGGGGGGTTGACAACATATGATGCATGTTGCTTGCCTTTGCTATTGGGTGTACATTTTTGCATAGCTGTGCAAATGCTTTTGTCCTCTGCCATTACAGGGGTGGGGCCGGGCTGGGGTTAGCATTACCTTTGCGCACTGCACATGTGCAGTGCTGAGGCGTCATTGTCCGTGATTCTCCTGATGTGACTCATCATTTGGGAGATTTGACTGCAAAGACGTGGGCCTATGTTTTTGGCCAGACGTAGGGGTATTGGTGGGACATACACAGGAACGTTGTCATACTCAGTAGCTGTGATGTTTTAAAAATCATGTGGCCTACAATGTCATATTCTGTGGAGCACAACTTAACAAGGATGGAACGGTGAGGGTACAGTAGACATGGTGTCTACTGAGATGGTTTGTTGACAGCGGTCAACAGCATTTGACGTTATACTGCTATATGTAGATATGGAGACCTTTGAGGACATGGGGTGTCATGGTGATATTGTGTTCATCCTGGCTGACATCACAGTCAAACATGTTGTGTGTGTGCGCCTACATTGGCCCAGCAAACATTATTGTGTTCTTTACTTTGCAAACATATATTGTTTGTATGTGTCATGTGTGTTTTTTATCGCGTACTCTACCATTGGTGGTGATGGTGTCGGTGATGAGAACATGAGCCACATAACATGGGACGTGTGCTCAACATAGGACTCTTTTGGGGGGACAAGGTGGGATTGTGTTGTTCTCGGACATGTCTCTACAGACCTGACAGGGCATTTGTTGTATTTCTATCAGAATAGTTGTTAGGTCTGGTGGATAATTGTGATGTAAAATATGTCTGTCCTGATGTGTTGTGGGTTATGTCTCTCGTCTATACATCTGTGAATTTATGGTGTCATGCGCTCAGTCATTCACATGCAACATTCTTCTCTGCAGGTGATGCAGGGTATGGGTGTCGGCCCTGGCTCCTGACACCTGTGCGTCAACCACGGACACGTGCAGAGCGGAGGTACAATGAGGCCCACGCATCCAGCCGCTCAGTCATAGAACGCACCTTTGGCGTTTTGAAAAGTCGCTTCAGGTGTCTGGATAGATCAGGTGGGGCCTTACAATATTCGCCAATGACTGTTGCAGAGATTATCGTAGCTTGTTGCATACTGCACAACATTGCTCTCAGGCATGGTATCCCTGCAGAGATTAATGAGGATGTGGAGGAGGATCCACCGTGCCCCCCTGTACGTGCCTGTGGTGACACACAGGCAGGCACATCGGTCAGGCGTCAATTGATTGCAGACAGATTCACTGGTATGTATTGCACATCTACCCACATATATGTGCTGTTGTATGCGTGTGAGGTTTACAAAGGGTGATGTTTGGACCATTTACCATTCAGATGCAACACTGCATTGTCCTTTTCTTAAACATCCATCATAACATGTCGTCAGAGGTGTGTGATGGACAATGTGGACAGAGCACAGTAGCAGCTGTTGGTGTTGTGGGTCAGAGGGTGTTGCTACACCTTTCAGAGCTTTTGGGGGTCACAGTACCATTTAGTGGTTTTTTGTGCTAGCAACTGCTGGCCAGACACAGTTATTTGGTGTTATTGTGTGTGAGGAGCCCTGGGTCAGGCAGATGGTTAGGGGTTTGGTGTGATAGAGGTGTCCATGTTTGTGGTGAGCTTTCATGCGGGACCTTTGTTTGTGTACTGCAATCTGTGGGTGTTTGTGTGTGTGTGTGTTCTGCTCCTGTCAGCTTGCTATGTTTTTATGTTGGATATTTTCAATGCAATATGTCAGACATATCACAGTACACATGCACCTGATAACGTTCCTATGGTGTTTCTGACAAGGTGTCACGTGTATTGCTGCAGCAGCAGCGCAGTGTGTGGTAAGGTATGCCTCATCAGGTGTCACAGGCATGGATATGGTGAATTATGTGGACATGTGCAGTGGGCAGCCAGGGGGCCATATGATTGCTACAGTCCATTTGTGGTGGAGTCATGCATAGCAGTATATTACATGTACACACATACAGATGTGCAGTGGGTTAGATGCTGAATGGGTGTATTTCATTAGGCAAATGTGACGCTAGATGTGTTGGCCCTTCCGATTTTATGGGGTCTTCCATTTTAGTGGTGGCATATGTATTTGATAGTATCTCTACATCTGCCTCATGCGTGTGGGACGTGCTGTGTGTATGGCAGGATAGCACGGTACAGACACACAGATACCTTGAGGACACTATCAAGGGATGTTATATGCACATACACACACAGACCTATGTGGGGGTTATTTGGGGCATTGAGACATCAAACCTATCCTTGGTTGAACTTTCTCACAGTTACACAATGGGTTAACATGCAACAATCACGGTAAGGTGACATGCAGACATGGTGGTTATTGTGGAGAGCCATGGTGCTGCCCTTGCCATGTATTTCATCACATGATAAACACACAACTGTCATTATTCTTTGCTGGGGGAGATGTACAATGCATAATATGCATCTACACAGTGTATACAGGTGGTATTGAGGCATATTTCCAGGTGACACAGGTACTTACACTGTGCTTCAAAACAAAATTGGAGGGTACTGCACACAGAGAGGGGTGTTGGTCTGAACATGGGAGGCACAGACATATAGTGTGAACCTTGGGATGCGTCACCAACATGGTGTGTCCATCCACCTGTTTTGGCACGTGTGTGGCACAGCAGGAGGGTGGGGAGGCATATGATGGATGTGGGGGGCCTTGGTATTTGCATCACACATGTACATGATGCCTCTCCCATGTACAAGATCTGTGCAGTGTGAGGGTGCACAGTCCGTTGTTGGTTCATGTTTTGGTGTATTACAGCTGGGGACAGTACGTTGCAGTGTGGCGTTCAGCGCTGGAACCTGACAAGGTTGTTTCTTCTTTCCACTACACAGGACATACGTGATGACAGTGCTGTCGGTGTGTGTCATTAGCACATGGCAGAACATCAGCAGAAATGCTGGGGTCCAGGGTATGTAGAACTACCGATACATTGTATGTGTGTGATGTCAGGTGCACAACATCTAGCCTGTTATGTATCATATTTGGCAGCTGGTGTTGTTCACGTATATTCTGTGTGCCGGTCTTACCCATATTTGCCTGTTGTCACACATCTCCACGTGCGGTTGTGACCAGTATTTTTCCTGTAATGGGTTTTCTGGTAGATTTTCCACAGATCCACATGTGGGCCTTGATGGGCTAGCTTTGCGGAAGCAACACCTGATGCCTCCACCATTTTAGTTAAATAGGCCATCATCAGGGTGTCCTTGCATGTCACTCGACCGTTATGTGCACAAATTGGCACTTGGCCACCGACAGGCCACGTATTTCAGCTGTCACATTGTACTACGCATATTGTGCTGGTGGCTGTTTATTGGTTTGCTTATGTGGTGCTGCATTGTACATGCATGATACATTGTCATATGCTTTGATGGGTGCGGGCACCTGGGGGGCATTGTGGGGTTTGTTACCTCTACAGTAGTGCTGTTCACCTATTCATCATCACCCACATTTCTGGTGAGCAGAGTTGTGTCCTGTGTTATGTGGGACTGGTGTTGAGCAACATTTTTTTTCTCTCTGACATAGGCATGATGTGAAGATCCCTGATGTGTGACTTTACATGTTGGTTCTACTGGTTGACCTGATATCGTCTCCGTTCGCTGTGACCTGGTGTACATATGCAGCAGTTGATGGGATTGATGAGGGACACATCATGGACACATAGGTTAGATTCCACCTTTGTTTAATTGTTATTACATCTGGCTGTACCTTTTGTGGGGTATCATTTGATCTCATGGACATGTAATGTTGCATCTCTGTACACAAAAAGGGATGCATATAGTGTGTAGCTGTGAGATGCCTGTGTGACATGGTATTTAACATAACCATCTCCATGTGACACCCGTGTCTGCAGCAACATGTAGTGTTCCTTTCACATCTGTGTTTTATTTGATGTGCATATCCTGTCATGTTTGCATTTCCATCACTTCAATCTTTAATTAGTGCAGTGTGCATTGTGGCAATTTGTGGTGTTGTTGCAGGGTTACTAACATTGGCCACACCTATCCTTTCTTTGCACAGGGCAGTGGACATTATGGACACATTTCCTCCAGTGCATCTCGTCTCCTCATCCAACAGCTGTTGTGGGACAGTGCACCATGTTATTGTTTAATGGGAAATATCCTATTTGATGTTTGACTTCTGTGAGTGGAACACAGGCCTGTGCTGGACGTTATTGCTCTTGGACTGCTTGTTTGACCATGACAGACATGTACAGCACACAGTTTGTGCCATGCTGTAGCTGACAGTCCTGCTGATTGCAGGGACACAGATGAACCTCCTCGGACTGTGCCATATTGGCATGTGACACTTTACTATGCACGCCCATGTTTGCCTGGGAATTTTGTAAGTGATATTTTGGATGTCAGGAAGCCTTTGCTTTTGGTACAGTTTGCGCATCAGGGACTGACATCATCTGTGTCGTTTGGACATTCCTCACAAGTTGTTTACTGCAGAGTTTTGGCCCATGTGTGTGACATGGCACTCAGGATACCCTGATCTGTTTATTTCAACTGTAGCATACAGCCGTGATTGTTGCAGGGGGGAACAGTTTCAGCATTGCAATTGTCTATGTCCACCTGCCACACACCTGGACATGCTACATGTTTTGCCAATAACACACGGTCATGCCCACCAACATCCTTGATTGATGTGTGTAGGCGGCAATGTGGTTTACATTCATGTGTGGCATCACAGTACCATGTTAGTGTCCGGCTGGTGGCTGTGCATCAGAGTGACTCTGTTTGTGAGCCACAACATGTGGAGCTATGACCTCGGTGTGTTGCAGTGTGAGATTATGTGCCATTCTTTGCATATTCACATGCTAATTATTGTGTTTGTTTGATGTTCAGACATGACACTCTGCATGTATGGCCACGCCTTGCATTGCACGTCTGCACAGTCCTGTGTTACCCCCTGCATTTACCACACTCTCATTAGGACATTGTATTTGGGGTGTGTTATTGTGGGTGACCATTTTCGTGCTACACATCTGCATTCCATGTAACCTGCTATATGTGGCCAGCGACTGTGTAACCAACAGACAATGCAAGGGGGCCTCCTGTATGGTGTTATGTGTACACATTTCTGCCTGTTTTGTGGTTTGTATTCACTCTGTGTTCATGTGTCCCTGCTACCTGTTAGCATATAGTCAGTCAGTTTGAGATAATATTTGGGATGTACATTGACACATTGCTGATGTGGTGATCTGCCATTATGTGGGAGTTATGACATTCGCTTGCAGATGTGTTTGTCACATTACAACATATTGGCAGCATATGTATTTTTAATTTGGTGACCTCCTCTGTTGCATGAGGGCTATGTTTGGGGGGACATGTTATGTGTTTTGGTTTCTCATTCTGCCACACCTGTTGTCTACATGCACGCATATGTGTGTGACACATTGTGGGCATGCAGCATCTGCTGTGTTGTGTGGCCCTGCTACACAGTGCATATCATGCACCTGATGAACATTTATTCTCGTGCCATTATGTTTTGCTCTTGAGTTGACCTTTGCATGGCATGTGCATTTTGACATTGCTGACTGTGTTCCCATCATTTGCCAGGGTGGGACACACCTTGCAATTCTGTTTACACTGTGTATGGTATGTATGAGACGTGTTAGAAAAAATAAATATGTTCATTGTTCAGACATGTGTCTCTTTCTGTACTTTATCTCTGTGACATACATGCATTACAATGTTTAACATTCCATCACACATGACTCCTTGGGACCATGGGAATCCTGGCTTTTCTTGCACATGTACCTCCACTGATTTGCCCCAGGGCGCATGGTGTGCTGTTGTGATATGGTGCGTGTTTGCCTTGTGTGCAAGACATTTATGTGAACACTAGACTGCTCCTCCACTCATGGACCACATTTACACGTTTGTCTACGGATTTGATGGTAATTTCCATGGACCCCTGTGCTCACATTGGTGTTTGATGACAGCTGTGTATGTGTCTGCAATTTGGCACATCACTGAGTGCGGCACATCCCCATACAGGCCCTCCCTTTGGAATGTAATGTTTGGCTTGCCCTCAGTGTGTTGTTTGTGTGTATGGTTGGGGGCATGTTTGTTCACACAGTGCTTAGCAGTTTGCCTCACAACATCGTATTTTTTTATGGAATATCTGGAAACGGAAACATTATTTTACAGCTGCTTCATCACCTCTACACACACCCTTGTCTGTCATCAGTGTACAGCAAGGTGTTCACTCTGTGTTGACAAGGCAGCACATATTAGCTGTTGCATGGGTCTCTTTCTTAATGTTGTTTGCACAGCACTACACCTGGGGGTGTGGTAATATTGAGGTTGAGCAGGTGTGTGCTGCACCTTTTCTCATGTTGAATTGGCTCCTATCCTGTCCGCAATTGCTGGGCAGCTCAAGCACACAGCAAGCACTGCCCTTGTTGGTTATTTACTTTCCTCTGGTTGTTTTTTTGTTTTTATTCATTTATGTAGGTGTATGTTGATGCAACATTTCTGTGGGTCATATCTGCATTACATTACAAGGGGGGGGGGTTTACAGGTAGGGCAGGGCCATCCCCAGGGAGGCTACATTAAGGGTGACCACAGGGCACATAGGACATGCTATGGACATTGACAGATTGTGAACAGTGTCTGATTCGTCTAGGGTTGATTATGTGTAGGGGTTTGGGGGATTCCTGGTAATGCTTTTTTTCAAGCTATATTCTAGAAGATATTTGGCCTGTCTTATTTCCGGGGCTGCTTGGTAGGGTTTTGCGTAAAGAGGAGACATACAGTTAGGACGCTAGATGTCACGTCCATTACAGGCATTAGTTAAATTTCAGAGGTACATTGAAGCCTTTGGAAGCGTCTGGTCTGGTAGTTCTTCCATGTGCGTTTCATTACTGTTGGGTTGTGATTTGGTGTTTCTGTGTTTGATTGGTGGGTGGGTGGGTTGGCTTTGCATTTAGTCAGTGTCTCAAGTAGGGGTATGTGTGGGTCCTTTACGATTGGGGTGATGTGTTCTGTTCCTTTTGCATGCTGTATCCACTGCATAACATATCCTTGTGTGTGTGCATGTGTCCCTGGTACCATATACAAAATGTGATGTGATCTGAACACAGCAGATCACCAGGTGCATTTATTCAGGCTTTCTCCTGTGGGTTTGCCTGTCCTTACAACCAGCACGCGTGCTGTGTGGGTGGCTTGACTGCTTGTGAATGCAGCCTTTGCTATGACGTGGAAGTTGTTGTTCTGTGCTACCTTTGGTTGCTTTTTGTTTTTTGGGAGTGGTCCTCGGTGTGATTAATCTCTGTTCTGTTGGCTGTGTCTGCTTGTCGTGCAGATGTCGTTTCCATTTCTTTGGCGGCCAGATGTTGGCAGGTTTGTGATGTAAGCACATTGTACCCTCATCTGAGTTTTGACCCATGGTTCTGTCCATCTTCTGACTCCCAGCTCTTGTGTCATCCTGCCCTGATGTGCATGCTGCTACAAGCCATCCTGCACTCCTACACCTTCCTGCATTTCATCTCTCCATGGTTGGCTCGTGTGTGTGCTCTGCCTATAACCGCTGGTCCACTATCATCATGAGATTTCACCTGTTGTGCTATTTCAGGCGCATCTGCTGGACACATCTTCACGTTGTCTGTCGCACACGATCATGATTGGATGTTACATTTGCATCACTCTGTACATAGCTCCAGCTAGACCCAATTTGTGTGTGTATTTATGTAGATGCCACATGTCCTGGATGTCATTATTGTACTGCAGCACATGTGATGTCTGTGGTTCTTGTCGTTCTGCTTGACGTTTCCTTTCAGCTCTGTGCAGTGTTTGGGTTATATGTGAACTTGCCATCACTGAAATGGTGGTTTATGATGTGCATTCAGTGACACCCTAAAGGGTGACATACTCCTGTGCACTGGGGTGGGCTTGTGTTTAGCTGGCAACACAGATCGCTGTCCAATTGCATGCTGTACGCAGATGTAGGTAACCCAGGCTTAGTCACTGCTCAATTTGACACATGACCCCTTCACGTTCAGTCAGTGCCATGACCATTCTGCTACACTGCTGTTCCATCTTGCATGTCTGCTCACCTACTTTGGATTTCCATACATTACAATACACAATGGTACTAGCACTGACTGTGTTTGGTCAATGCCCTGCCTCCTACGGCACACAAAACGCACCCTATACACATCATTGTGTGTTTCGTTTGTGGAGAGTGTACGCTACAATTTGACCTCTGAGGTACCTTGATGGGCACCTTATGCATTACCTGCTATTACAGTACTTCCATAGTTCATTTGCTATCAGTAGTACATACAATTGAGGGTTACATGGCTCCTAGTTCATGACAGGTGATGGCTCAACCAGCCTTATTCATTGAACACAGCAGGGGATTGGACCCATGATGCCAGCACCATTGGGCAGTGTGCTAACCCTTCTGCTGTGGCTCTGTTCATTTGGCTCTGATATAAGCACAGCGCCTTTTGCCTCTTACACATTATGTGGGCAATAACTTCATGCCCCTCATCTGGCAATATTACCTAGGACAGGTGATGCATCACCCAGCCTTTTTCTATTTCTGCACAGCCGTGTATACAACCCCTGATCAATGCACCATTGGTCAGTGTCATCATCATTGTGCTGTGGGTCTGTTCCTGTGCATACCCATCAATGCGCCACTTCTGCAGGCTACTATTACAGTGCCTCCAAAAGGATATTTTTCACCGCCTCATGCCCATCAACGCAACGCCTTATGCTAAACATTGGTTCTCTCACCCCTAAACATATGCCTCGTTGTGGACTAACACTGTGGGTGATTGGGGACATGCTCCCTACACTATTGGTTAATGTCTTCGCCATTGTGCTATGGCTCAGTTCCTGTGTATGGACATGTGCGCACAGCCTTATGCCGTTCACAATTAACAGCGCGACGCCTACTGCTGCCAGACCCGCACAAGAGTAACAGCGCGACGCCTGATGCCGCCCACATTTCCACCGCATCAACTCACGACCCCCACATCTGCCAGCGAGACGCATAATGCGGATCAATATTAGTTACTGCCGCAAAAACGTACCCGCGCGACGCCCAAAATTAGTGTGCCTCCATCAACTTTCTTGTCCAGCAGTACTAGTTATGCCTCGGCCAGCCTTTCTGTATTGCACAAAATGGGGTATTGAACCCGTGGGCCCTGCACCATTGGTTGGTGTCTTCCCCATTGTGCTACGTCTCGAGTCCTGTGTTTAGATATTTTCCCAACGCTTCATGCCGTCAACAACTCACACAGCACCACCTACTGCCTCACAATACGCAAAAGATGTCCCGCGCACAGCCTAACGACGCACGAAATGCAAGCGACGTACAGCGCGCCGCCTAATGCACCACAGATTTTACAGCGAAATTCATAACGCAACATATTAATTACTGGCGCAACAACGTAACACCGACAGCCGCCCTAATGTGGTATGCCTCCTAAATATATTTTTTAAAACATTACTAGGCATGGTTCAGCCAGAATTGTTGGCTTGCACACACTGGGTGATTGCACCCATAGCCCCTGCACCATT
This sequence comes from Ichthyophis bannanicus, assembly GCA_033557465.1. NCBI lineage: Eukaryota > Metazoa > Chordata > Amphibia > Gymnophiona > Ichthyophiidae > Ichthyophis > Ichthyophis bannanicus. The sequence continues at coordinate 817,858,891 of CM066033.1, read as the reverse complement.
GGTTAATGTCTTCGCCATTGTGCTACGGCTCAGTTCCTGTGTATGGACATTTGCGCACAGCCTTATGCCGTTCACAACTAACAGCGCGACGCCTACTGCTGCCAGACCCGCACAAGCGTAACAGCGCGACGCCCGATGCCGCCCACATTTCCAGCGCATCAACTCACGACCCCCACATCTGCCAGCGAGACGCATAATGTGGATCAATATTAGTTACTGCCGCAAAAACTTACCCGCGCGACGCCTGGTGACGGCCAAAATTAGTGTGCCTCCATCAACTTTCTTGTCCAGCAGTACTAGTTATGCCTCGGCCAGCCTTTCTGTATTGCACACAATGGGTTATTGAACCTGTGGGCCCTGCACCATTGGTTGGTGTCTTCCCCATTGTGCTACGTCTCGGGTCCTGTGTTTGGATATTTTCCCACCGCTTCATGCCATCAACAACTCACACAGCACCACCTACTGCCTCACAATACGCAAAAGATGTCCCGCGCACAGCCTAACGACGCACGTAACGCAAGCGACGTACAGCGCGCCGCCTAATGCACCACAGATTTTACAGCGAAATTCATAACGCAACATATTAATTACTGCCGCAAAAACGTAACAGCGCAACACCGACAGCCGCCCTAATGTGGTATGCCTCCTAAAATGATATTTTACCATTAATATTCATGCCTCACCCTGCCTTCTTTGGTTGCGCACACTGGGGGATTGAACCCATGGCCCCTGCACCATTGATTTTTGTCTTCAACATTGTGCTACGGCTGTATTCTTCTATGTGCCTGGCAGCGCCCCGCTTAGCCTTCCCACGCGCTAATGTGGGACCCGCACATTAGCGCGATGCGCACAGGTACGGTCCGTTTTTTCCTTTTTTCTGGCTGGCCCGCCCACTCCTTATATGGCACCCGCACACTAACGGGAACCCGCACAGCAACGGTGTTTAGTAAACATGCCCCATGGTCTCCAAAACTGAACACAGTATTCCAAGCGAGACCTCACCAGTGACTTATACAGTGGCATTCGTACCTCTTCCTTTCTGCTGGTAATTCCTCTTTGTATGCAGCCCAACATCCTCCTGGCTTTTGCCACACTGTTTTGCCACCTTGAGATCTGCAGAAATAATCACACCAAGGTCCTTCTCCTGGTTCATTCACACCAACCTCTCGCCCCCTATTATGTACATTTTCCTTGGATTTCTGCTTCCCAAGTGCATGACACCACACTTTTTTGCATTAAATCTTAACTGCCAAGCATTAGACAATTCTTCCAGCTTTTGTAGATCTTTCCTCATGTTATCCACTCCCTCAGGGGAGTCCACTCTGTTGCAAATTTTCATGTCATCTGCAAAAAGACAAACTTTTCCATTCAGTCTTTCAGCAATATCACTCACAAATACATTGAACAGTGCCGGGCCCAGGACCGAACTCTGGGGCACCCCGCTAATCACCCTCCTTTCATCCGAGTGAGCTCCATTTACCATCACCTTCCGTCGTCTGTCAGTCAACCAATTTCTGATCCAGTTCACCACCTTGGGACCCATCCCCAAACTACTGAGTTTATTGATAAGCCTCTTATGAGGAACAGTATCAAAGGCTTTGCTGAAATCCAGGTAGATGACATCCATTGCATGCCCCTGATCTAATTCTCTGGTCACCCAGTCAAAGAACTCAATCAGATTTGCTTGGCAAGATCGTCCTTCAGTAAAACCATATTGCCTCAGATCATGCAACCTGTTCGTTTTGAGAAAGTCCACTATTCGCTCTTTCAGGAGTGCCTCCATTACTTTTCCCACCACCGAGGTAAGGCTCACAGGCCTGTAGTTTGTCACTTCTTCCCTGTCACCACTTTTGTGAAGAGATACCACATCAGCCATTCTCCAGTCCTGAGGAACTTCTCCTGTTTCCAAGGATCTATTGAAAACATCCTTTAACGGCCCTGCAAGAACCGCTCTGGGCTCTTTCAGTATCCTGGGATGTATCCACTTGTCCACTTTCAGTTTTGCAAGTTGTTGTAACACATCATCTTCTGGGAATGGTGTGGTATCTACTTCATTCCCAGTTTTATATTTGGGAGTCACAGGTGGTCCTTCTCCAGGATTTTCTTTAGTAAAAATAGAGCAGAAGTATTTATTTAGAAATTTCGCTTTTTCAATGTCACTTTCCACGAGTCCGTTCCCAGCACTTCTGAGTCCTGCAATTCCACCTCTGATTTTCCTCCTCTCCCGAATATACAGGGTGGCCCAAAAAAAGTGAGAACATCTCGTAGCATATAAGTTATTTAAAAATTCAAAAAGACAGATGTAAGTGATTGACAAATTAAAAAAACAAAGATGGCGACTGGAAATTGTCAAAATAAAGACGTTAAATAGCTACAAAAGGTAAATAAGTAAACTATTTAAGCTTTTAATTTATGAGATGTTCTCACCGTTTTTGGGCCACCCTGTATATACTTGAAGAAAGTTTTGTTGCCACACTTCACATCTTTAGCCATCTTTTCCTCTGCCTTTGATTTTGCTTTCCCGAGAAACCATTGGTATCACATTGGCAGGAGAAGGGTCGTTCCCTTTCTGACTTGGAGTTTCTTGTACTGAAAGTGGTGGCACCTCACTAGAGAGGAGGAGACGTTGAATCTACACTCCTGAAATTAGAACAAAGACACATTTGTGAATTGAAAACTTTTGCCCCTCAAGGGCTGAATCAGGATGTCAATTTAGCTGTTTTCCTTTGAGTCCTGTGTTCACCCTTAGGATATTTTTTTATCATGAATATAATCTTAGTTTTTTACTTCACAGGTATCTATTATTTTGGCATTTTCAGATTCTTTGGACCCTGTGCCTCCGTGCTTGGTCCCCATGGCCTACTGTTTCTCTCTGTTTACTTCTACTTTTTTATTCCCCTCTTTACTGGTTTTTATTCTATTTATTCTTTGTCTGCTGCTTTTACTCAACTACAGCCTATTATGAGGGACTCGTTGAGTTTCATTTTATATTTTTTAAGAATCCCCACTCCACTCCCCCCCCCTTTTTAATATTAGATATTTTTACTGTGGTGGACTTTTACTCCTGCTCTTATGTATTTATAATTTCTGTTCCTCCTCCCCCTCCTCTTTTCCCTCCCCATCCCCCTTCCCTTCCCCCTTTCCTTCCCTCCCCCCTTCTCCCTCCTTCTTTCCACCCCTCACCTCCTTTCCCCCTCCTTCACTTCTATGTTGAACTCATGCTTGTTTTTAACATCCGATTCTATTTCTAATATTGTTTTTTAATGAGCCCCCCCCCCCTTTTTTATGGCTGTAGCTTGTTTTACATGGCTTTTATTTACACTTCGTCTCGTTTTGGAAGTTTGGGACACGTTGTTTTATGTAAGCGGATGTTCCATGCTTTAGGTTTTATGTAGTGGGATTTCCTGGTGTTTATATGCACTGACTCTGGTGTAGTTGTTTTTACCAGCAGCTCTCTTAAGCATATGAAGTGTTACCACTTATGGGGGAAAGATGTTGTAATATTTTTATTTGTTTTGTCTCCCTTTTGTGGTTCGTTGCCTTTTGAACTGCTTCATGCATGAGTACTCTTTATGGTTCAGATATATTTTGGTCCTAGAATATAAGGTACAAAGGGTTCTTTATAATTGCATTCTGGTTTTAAGAAAACTCGATTATAACATTCTTATATTTCTTTTTCATTCCCGACTCTGATGCTTGATACATAAAAACCATACGATATAGGTAACCTGTCTGCACATTATCATTGAGTCCAGTTGTCTATGTTTCTCAATCATTTGGCTTTTTGACTGACAACTATTTCCCTTTGACCTTTAATGTTTGGCGGGAATTTAGTCCCTTCTCAAAGAACACAACAGACTGAGATCGCGCTCAGTTGAGTTTTAAATGAGTGGTGTGCAACTACGGCGCGCTCCGCGTTCCAAACCTGACCTTTTAACTCCATTATGTTTGCTTCCGCTTATAATTCTGATCGTTATTTTAGATGATTTTAATGTATCGTATTTACATTTGGACCTCTATATCTTAAATGCACTTTGGAATGTAGTCCTCTATGGGGTTGTGCCGCTTTTTAGACAAATGCCCCTGGCACATTTTATGGCTTTTAAAATTATATGGGTGGTTTATTTTAAGTCTGTTTTACATTACAACCCTTCGTTCACACGTCCATTTGTGAGTGTTCCCTATTAACATTACATTAGGCTTGTATCCGCCTGGCTCTAGATATAGCTCGTAATATTTCCATCACGGGGTTTTTACTAAGCTCTATGCTGTTCCAATACTAGTGTTTTTGAGCATAGTTTCGGCTTTGATCGTGCCTCGATTCTGTGTACCTCTTGCTCATAAAATATCCTTCTTTTGAAAATATTTAATAGTGAGTTGGCTGTTCTTACAGATTCAAGTGGTTTTACCTTTTCAAACGTACACAGTGTGTGAGTATATAATCTTTCCCAAAATTGTTCATATTTCTCCTCCTCACCTCTCCTCTTTCTTCTTTTTGACATACATCTGTTGTCTAGTTGAGTTCTACATCCTTACTACACCCAGGAATAATGTACCAATGCAAAACATATGGCCCAACTGTTTGGTCCTTACTTTTTACTCATATGCCATTGCTGATTGTACACTCAGCCTTACCCTTTAATAGGTTTATATTTTCTTTTACTTTCACTGTTGTTTATTATTTTAACATAACAGTTCTTTGTTTTATGAATTTAATGTATCCTATATACATATTTTATTCACTGTATTTGGTTTTATTTGATATTATGTGTTTTTTACTTTGAGGTTATACCCCCTGAATAAGGCATTTGCCGAAATGCGTTGGGTTTCTAAAAAAGCATCTGGGACCGATCCACACACCTCTCTTCTTGTGTGCTTCCTTGGTTTCTGTGAGTGTGCTCGCTCTTTTTGTGACCTATGGGAAATAAATATGTCCTAAATATTACGCCAAGCAATATTTCATGAGAGCTTCATAAAAGCTGCTTCTCACATATACTGAAAGGTCTTTCAATTATAAATGTTCTCAGAGGCACATTAGTTGAAAAACAGAAATGGCCATGCTTTCTTTAGTGTAACATCTTCTGTTCAGTATGTATCTATGTGGCACATTGAACTAGTCCAGTCCACCTACTACCTTCCTATTAAACCTTCCTTTGGCTGGCTCAGGGAATTTGGTGAAACCATCGGCTGAGGTCACTGAGTACTGGGATAGAATTCAGCATCAATCAGCAATAGCAATACAGACTGATTCTCTTGTTGAGTCCTGAGAATATTATCAAATGCTTGCCTCCCCAAAACAAAACTGTCGTGGTTCTGATGAGCTAATCCTGGGATCAATCACTGTGAACAAAGAATATAAGATATGCCATACTGGGTCAGACCAAAGGTCTATGAAGCCCAGTATCCTGTTTCCAATAGCAGCCTATCCAGGTCACAAGTACCTGTTAGGTTCCCAAAAAGGTACACAGATTCCACGTTGCTTATCCCGGGGTAAGCAAAGCATTTCCCTGGTCCTCTTTAATAAATAGTTTATGGACATTTCCTCCAGGAACTTGTAAAAACTTTTTCTAAACCCAGCTACACTAACAGCTTTTACTTTATTCTCTGGTAATAAATTCCAGAGCTTGATTATGTGTTGAGTGAAAAAATATTTTCTCCTATTAGTTTTAAATGTGTTACATTGTAGCTTCATTGAGTATCCTCTAGTCTTTCTACTTTTTGAAGGAGTAAACAACCAATCTATTTTTACCCGTTCCACTCCATTCATTAATTTATACAGTAGACCTCTATCATTTCTCCCCTCAGCCATTTCTTTTCCAAGATGAAGAGACCTAACCTTTTAAGTCTTTCCTCATAAGAGTATCCTTCCATCCCCCTGACCATTTTGGTAGCTCTTCTCTGTACCTTTTCTAATTTGCTATATCCTTTTTAAGATATGGTGACCAGAATTGCAGACAATATTCAAGGTGCGGTCGCACCATGGAACGATACAGAGGCATTATAATATCCTTGGTTTTATTCTCCATTCCTTTCCTTATGTTTCCTAGCATTCTATTTACTTTCTTGGCCACCGCTGCACACTGGGCAGAGGGTTTCAATGTAATATCCACGATCATGTCTAAATCATTTTCTTGGGTGGTGGTTCCTAATGTGGAACTGTGCATCATACAACTGTAGTTTGCGTTGGTCTTCCCTAAGAGGTCAATTCCATTACAAGCACGTCAGGCCCACGGATACATCTAATTGAAAAACGGCCCCTGTTTGAACCTAATTCCTCATCTATGGGTCTAGACATGCCTGTGTGTCTGGAATCGGGGAGGTAGACATGTTTGATGCAGCACGGGCAAAGAGCTATTCAGCATGCTCGTACATACATCTGGCGAGTGGCCCATGCACGGGTGCAGGCATAGCCATGCGATAGAATGAAGAAACACATCCCCTGTCAATATTAGCATTTGGATGTCCCTGAGCCCACCGTATTCTGAAAACTTACATGTTTTGATTCCTGCTGTCTCTCTGATGTATCTGTGGATGCCGCACCCCTATGGAAAAATGTGCATCCCCTAAGCTTTCCTTCACACTGATAGTAGTGTGCTGATGCAAACTAGACATAATTAGCAATGAGAAATTATGGCTGCTGCAACCCAGATCATATACCAGTTCTTTACAGGCCTGAAAAGTGCTAGATAATCCCAGTGCACCCTAAAATGGTATGAGAGAATGCAAATATGAACATGTATGTCAGGACATACCTTGCATCACATGGTACTTGGGGGTATAAAATGGCCCGTGATTCCTGCCTTGGTCATCTCTACAAACCCGCTTTAAACTGCTAAGGATGGACCGTTACCAAGTGCACCAAACCCAAAACTAAAATTGCAGTTCCCCAAAGGATGCATAATATTGCTGAGCAACAAATGTATGTGCTTTCTGTGCCTATGGCCTGTAAGTGCACTCATTCTGCTGCTCTGCACTACCTTTCCCTTCTTATCTCTCCCTACAACCCTCCTCGGGAACTCTGCTCTTCTGTCAGATTGCTTCTATCTGTGCCCTTGTCTTCTACGGCCAAATCCAGGTTTATTTATTTAACAGGTTTTTCATATTGCTTTATCATTTCAATCAAAGTGGTTTACATTGTAACTTAAACTTGGTAAAAGTACATTAAACAGGGACATTGATAACTTGGATTTTTCTGAGCAATGGAGGGTTAAGTGACTTGTCCAAGGTGTGCTAGTGGGAATCAAACGCTGGTCTCTTAGTTCCCAAGCCAGTGCTCTAACCACGAGGCTACTCCTCCACTCTTTGCTCCTTTCACCTTGCTGCTCCCTTTGCCTAGAACACACTACCTGAGTTTACACGTCAGGCTTCTTCTCTAGCCCTTCCCAAATTTAGGATGAGCACTCACCTCTTGTGGCCCTTGTTTCCTTACCACTCCCCCTAAATGTTTCTTGTCCTCAGCTGTTGTGTTGTCTGTTGACTAGATTGTAAGATCTGTTGAGCAGGGACCATCTTTTCCATGTGTCTGTGCAGTACTGTGTATGCCTTGTAACGCTATACAAATGATCAGTCACAGTAGTAGTGGTAGTAGTATTATGGCCTTCTGGCTATGGCTTCTCATTCCTACATACCTGGGTGCTTGACATTTCTCACAGCAGCTACACCTGTCCCATCGTGGTGTATGTTGATCTGTATATATCCGCTATCTATGGGGCAACCCCGTCTGCCTTCCCAAAGTCTGTTTTGAGGCACTGCTCCCCCAGTCAGGCCTATGTAGGCATGGAAGGGGGGATCCCTGTGCCATCATACTCAGGTAGCCGGCCTGCAGATATCTCACCACTCTCGCAGCTTGCATAGATCCTGGACTGGGGAAGGATGTAGGCCTCATGGCATGATCTGGGGGATGCTGGCACAACATCAGTCATGTCTCCTAGTGCCTGGTACCGGTGATGTATGGCTGCCCCATCACACCTAATGACACTGCAGGCATCCATATGGCCCAGGTACCGGCCAGCCATTCATGGTCTCCCTGAATTGCAGGTCAGCACAGCAAATCCTCCCGTGCTACCCCCAAAACCCACACTCTCACTTGCAGTCATTCTGTCAAATCAAACTTTTGACTAACAGCTACTATGCCGCAATGGCATGACGTCCCAGGACTACACATATGATCTCCCTTTCTCACTGAAAGATGATTTGCTTCCAGACTCACTCACATACTGTTCTTACATCAACACTCCCAGTTTTTAGAACACGGGATTTGTTGGGGTCCCCTGGATCAGCTGTTTTAGTACAAACAGCACATTTCAGCATAGCCTGAATAAACACTTTTGCTCTTCTTAATATTTCTGTAAGGATGTTTATAAATGTTTTTTTACCTTACAACATTCCCTCACCTCTGCTGTCTGTTCTTTGTAACTGCATTTTGTGTTTTTTCAGACTGCAGTCACACCATTTCAGCACATACTTGTCACAACCATTCTTCTATATGGGATGAATTGCAGAGCATAGCAGAATATTTTCTAAGTCCTAGCCTTATACCACATTTCAGCAGGAATAATGTGGACATTTCTGGGAAACACTTAAAACGTACATGGGCCTTTCCTGAATATGCTTTATACATTTCTGTAGCAGACCACACCCCTGTTCAACCCCTTCTGGGCACATTCTGAGATCTCCATGCTAATGCTATGTACGTGTATGATAGCAGTGTTTCAGAATGTGGTTGGGGACGTTTTTGGCACATAAACATCCCCGCTGCATGTACAAATGCAATAGTCGTATTCTGGAATGATCCCCTAAGTGCATAACTTTGCACTTATCCATATTAAATTTTATATGCCATTTGGATGCAGAGGGCCTGATTCTGTTTTGAATGTGCCAGCCCTCTGTGTGCTTGGTCGGAACCAGACACACAGAGTGAGACGGGATTCTGATCCCGTGGGGCACAACTAGCCCCACAGGATCAGAATTGCGTCCAGGCCTGTACATGCAGGCTGGGACCCTGATTCTGGTTGGCTTGCATGTTAGGGTTGCCAACTGGCTCCAGATGCGCCCGACACGCTTGATCCAGTCCTAGGTTTACCCCACTGCATGCAGGGACATGTAGTTCTGATTTTTCCATTGCACTCCATAAGAAAAGCAAGACTACATGTCCCTGCATGCACTGGGGCAAACTCAGGACTGGATCAAGCCTGTCGGGTGCATCTGGAGCCAGTTGGCAATCCAATTGCACGTACAAGCCTTCCCTGGCTAACTCAGTCAGGGCTCCTGAATGAGCCGTGGCACCATGGTGTCTGGTTGTCATGGCACTGCAGCTCCGTTCAGGAGCCACGATTCCTGGCCACCGGAACAAAAGCTTCATTCCCCGCAGCCCGACCCCCAATCTGGGCTCCCAAGGCAAGGGTTGGGCTGTGGGGAATCCCCTCTGCCCCCTCCTACCTCCTCTGAGGTCCGCCATTCCCCGCCGACTAGGAGAACTTATTGCACTTCAGAGGTGAGATAAGTTCCCCGTTCAGGCCGCCAGCCCCGGACATACAGAGCCGACATTGGAATTGGCCATGTATGTCCATGGCCACTGACCGCCCACTACCCGCCCTAACTCTACCCCTGCAATGCTCCTTTTCCACCCCCATCTAACCTCCCTTTACAACATGCAGGAAAGTTAGTCAGGGTCGGCAGAGGAGCTGAATAGCGGGAATGGATGTCCCAATGGGACATTCGTTCCCGCTATTCGTGCCTCGGAATGATCCTGACAGTCTCCGAATTTTTCAAGGTCCTCTTGCAATTTTTCACAATCCCCTTGCATTTTAACAACTAAATAATTGTGTGTCATCTGAAAATTTGATCACCTCACTCTTTATTCCCATTTCCAGGTCACTTATGAATATGCTAAAAAGTAACAGACCCAGCACAGATCCCTGAGATACTTCACTGTTTACCTTTCTCCACTGAGAAGATTGGCCATTTAGCCCTCACTCTGTTTTGTATCTTTTAATCCACAATAGTACACTACCTCCTATCCCATGACTTTTTAATTTCCACAAGAGTCTCTCATGGGAGACCTTGTCAAAGGTTTTCTAAAAATCCAGATATATCATATCAACCAACTCATCTTTATCTACCTGTTCATTTGCACCTTCAAAAAAATGTGAGAGGTCAGTGAGACAATATTTTCCTTGGCTAAAGCCATTTTGGCTTTCTGCCATTAAACCATGATTATCTACATGTTCAGTAATTGTGTTCTTTATAATGATTTTCTACCATCTTTCCCAGTAAGGAAGTCAAGCTCACCAGTCTGTAGTTTCCTGGGTAACCTCTGGAGCCCTTTAAAAAATTGGTTTTACAATGGCTACTCTCCAATTGTCCAGTAGTACATGTGATTTTAATGATAGTTCACAGATTACTAACAGTAAGTCTGTAATCTCATATTTCAGTTCTTTCAGCACCCTGGGATGTATACCATCTGGTCAACATGACTTGCTGCTCTTTTCTTTATCAAATAACTGTATTTCAACTTCTTGATTTATGAAGCTTTGTTTCAGTTTCTCTGATATATCTTTAAATATCATTTCTGGTATGAGTATTTTCCACAGAAAGTCCCTAGTACAGCAGGTGCACTCACAGAGAGCAAACCAACCACAAGAGGCGAGATGCATTAAAATTGGTCACAATGCTTTATTAAAAGAACAAAAACCCCTACGCGTTTCAGCAAATGCCTTCCTCAGGGGGGTGAACAGAACAATCTGTATATATATCACTTTTCAAGAAACCAGGAGAAGGAGGCCTTCCGCAGATATAGGTTAAAAGTACAGTGGAGGGCAGAAACCATGGCCAACCAGACGATAAATAATCAAATCAACTTTATTGAAGACCCAACTTTAAAAGTTTCGGCCAGGAGCCTTCATCAGGGGTCTAAAAAACAGACATATGAATTAAAAAAATGCATGTACAATATCACAAAACATAGAACTATTAAAATAATAAATAAGATAATTAAATAAATAGGAAAAAAGAATGTTATCAGGATAATGCACGAAAAACGTCTATAGGGTGGAATACCACCTCTTCCCAATCTAAGATAAGTAAAAACATAAATACAGTTAAATTGCCTGAAAATATTCGAAATGCCATACATTGAACAACATATTAAAAATAAAATATGCATATACGGCAAAGTAAAAAAGACTTAAGCAACATAAAAAACTGAAGAAAGTATACATAATATTGATTCAACATAATGGACAAACAAAATAGATATTAGGTTGAGTCAAAAACGGATTGGGCAAATAGAAAAAATATATCTATGAGAGTTCAAAAAACAGATAACAAAAACATCAATAATAAAAGAAAAAATGAATGGAAACATATCTGCAAAAACTATCTGAATCAATAAAACTGATACAAAAATAATAACAACATTTTAAGAACAGTATTTAAAAAAAACAAGGGGACTCCTACCTCTCTGGAAAAGAGGTATAATAAATAGATAGATAAAAAGCTAAAACTGAGCAGAATATGGACAAAAGGCAATGTGATCTTAAAAACAAGCATTATAGTATAGGAAAACTGAATTGAATTATAACAACACTTATAAAAGAAACAAAAGCTATAAATGTTATCGTTTACCAAAGCACTTAAAAAGTGTGAATGAAGAAGCTACGAAATTAATCACATCACACAAAATGAGAACACATTTGCACCATAAAATAAAAAGGGGGTATAAGGCACCTCCCGCTACAAGAGAGCAGCTCTATATGTATACATTATAGAAAACAAATTGTAAAAAACAAATCCGATTAAAGGCGTTACACACCATGCAACAACATAGATAAAAGCATCAACAGCATGGAGATACTTCCCTTGCATAATGTCAAATGTAATTGGTAGTTAAAAAGAGGGAACTAAACACAATAAAAACAAAAGGAGGTGATCTTCATGAATTTTAAGAATTCTAAGGAAGTTTGTGCGGTGCGATATGCGTCTTTTGATGCGGCAGTAGGTTTGGTGCGGAAGTGCGGTCAAAGGTGTTTGCTGGCTAAGGTAGATATTGAGTCAGCTTTCAGATTGCTACCGGTGCACCCATCTGCATTTCCATAGCTGGGTTATATATTTGAAGGACAATTTTATTTTGATAAGTGCATGCCGATGGGATGCTCGGTTTCGTGTGCGTATTTTGAGAAGTTTAGTTCGTTTATGCATTGGGCTTTGGTTAAGAAAGTGGGTTGTTCGAACGTGGTGCACTATTTAGATGATTTTTTATTTGTCGGCGAGGCTCAGTCAGGCAGCTGTAAGGCATTATTGGAAAGTTTCATGGAATTGTCAGGGGAGTGGGGAGTGCCATTGGCTGTGAACAAGACGGAGGGTCCATCGACTACGCTCACCATTTTGGGAGTGGAACTGGACACAGTTGAGATGGTGGCTCGCCTCCCACTAGAGAAAGTGTGTAAGTTATGGGTATTAGTGGCTAATGTGATGGCATCCAAAAAATTAACGCTGCGGGAGATGCAAGCACTGATAGGCTCATTGAATTTTGCATGCAGGGTTATCCCCATGGGGCGAGTATTTTTACGTTGGTTAGCAGCAGCCACCGCGGGTGTTACAAAACCGCATCATCGTATACGAGTGTCGAGGAGTATTAGAGAAGACTTAGCGGTATGGGATGGATTCCTGAAGGACTTCAATGGTACGGTGGTGATGCTAGAGACGGAGATGTCCAGTAGGGATATGCAGCTATTCACAGACGTGGCAGGTGGTGTGGAATTGGGCATTTACTTTGGGGGGTCATGGTGTGCGGAGGCTTGGCCACGGGAGTGGCGGGAGGCGGGGCTAACCAGCAATATTACGTTCCTGGAGCTGTTTCCCTTGTTGGTAATCCTGGAGCTCTTGCCGGGCAGACTGCGTAATCAAACAGTGGTTTGGTGGTGCGATAATGCAGCGGTGGTAAGTGTCATTAATAACTACGCGCCGCAATGCATGCAGATAGCAGCAGTGATGAGAGAAGTGGTGCTGGCAGGCCTGCACAGCAATGTGTATGTGAAAGTCAGACATATTCCTGGGTGTACTAACAGGATTGCTGATGCTCTTTCCCGTTTCAAGTGGGACTTGTTCCACACGCTGGCACCAGAGGCGGATGTTGAGGGAGCGAAGGTCCCAGAGCGATTGTGGCATGTTGGCCTGCCGAAATGTTAAGCCTGCTCCAGAGCTCCGTGTCCAGGGCGACGTGGGTGGCATATCAACGAGGATGCGACAGAGTCGTCGTCTTCCTGGTGGAGCATGGATGGAAGAGGGGTGGGTGTCTGATCAGTTAATGGGGCAATATGTGGGGTATGCTAAGGCTACCGGGGTGTCACGAGCAACGGTGTGTATGCAGTTGGCGGATTTTAACTTTTTCGCTAGAGCGGTAGGCTGGGATGTGGCTGGGAGGAGATTTTTGACTCGCAGGCTGCTGCTGGGGTAGGAGCACTCCTAGCCAACCCCTCGGGATAGCAGGCAACCTATTACGCACGAGTTGTTATCCAGACTGTTGACGGTCTAACCAGAGGTAGCAGCGTCACCTTTTGAAGCAACCTTGTTTCGGGCGGTTTTCGTTGTGGCATTCTTTGGAGCCTTCTGGGTTGGGGAGATGGTATCCGAGTCCAGGAGATCCGTTACTGGGTCAGGGTTGCGGTGCAAGCATGTGCACATGATGAAGGGGCGGCTCTGCATATGGTTAGCACGCTCCAAGACGGATCAGACAGGGAAAGGATGCTGGGTGGTCCTGAAGGCTATAGAGGGCTTGTCAACGTGCCCAGTAGGAGCCATGCAGGCGTATTTGAGGCTGCGACTGTCGTCGCGAGGGCTGCTCTTTCTGCATATGGATTCCAGCCCGCTGACGTGGTTTCAGTTTTCGGCGATGCTACACATGGCCCTGCAGAGGGTGGGGGAAGATCCTCTTAAGCTTGCCCCACATTCATTCTGGATTGGGGCGGTGACTAGTGCCGCGGTGGCTGGGCTACGGGATTTGGAGATTCAAAGCATCGGTAGATGGCATTCGCAGGCCTTTCAGGGATATGTGCATCTATGAATGTTAACGAGAGTGGATAGGCCAGCGGCTAACTGTTTATTTTCTTCACAGATCGAAAACAGGCCCCTCATCGTTGCTGGCTTATCAGGCACTCCTTTGTGTATTGGGTGGGCCAGAGAGTGGCAAGACGGCCAGTGGGGCCCAACATGGGATTGGACGCCATGGAGGTGACCGTTTTATGGCTGGGCGAACGTGGTCTTTGGTGGCCACAGATGTTGCCTTTGCTTCGGCACCTCAGGCGTGAGAAAGGAACGCCAGCAATGATATTGCTGCATCTGGGCGGTAATGATTTAAGCTCCTGGACCTGCAAGCAATTAATCCGAGCAGTCAAGAAGGATGTGGCTGTAGTGCTTGCAATGTTTGTGAATGTCATCATTTTTTGGTCAGACATTATTCCAAGGCCTGCCTGCTGGGAGCATCGGAGGTGGTCAAGGGGACTGACAAAGATAAATAGGCAGATCGGCTGATGGGTGTGTGAACGGGGGGGTTATCAAATTCTGCACCCATGGGCCGAGGTTGCATGTGCCGGCTTATTTAGGCAGGATGAGGTGCATTTATCCCCGGTAGGTGTGGATCTGCTTCTGAACGACTGGCAGGAGGCATTGGAATATGTGCTTGCCCAGGAGGGTCGCTGGTCGCAGCTTGTTAGGGGGGCGGCACGGGGACCATAGGTTGCCCATGCCGGTGGTGGGAACCCGGAGGTGTCCGGTGGGGGTGTGGGGCCCTCGACCCGGTCAGCCCCTGTTGGGCTTTTGCTAATCATATGGCGGAGCCGGAGAAAAGGGGCGGGTAGTAAAATAGCCACAGGCCTGTCCGCGGCGGTTGCGGAGTGTATGCTCACCTTGCTAATCATATGGCTGGTGAGGCAGGGATCCGCTAGTTAAATGTTTATGGTTGTCTTGAATGTTACTGTTATTAAATGGTTGAATAAAGCTGTGACCGGTTTGAATTCCCAAAAGGCATGGTGTGTTTATTGCACAAGGGTGACAGGAATGTGGGTGAAAGGGGGGGAGGGGAGGTGAATGGGGGGAGCAACTAGTCCGTCGTACCTTGGTTAATGTTATCGTTTACCAAAGCACTTGAAAAGTGTGAATGAAGAAGCTACGAAATTAATCACGTCACACAAAATGAGAACACATTTGCACCATAAAATAAAAAGGGGGTTAAAGGCACCTCCTGCTACAAGAGAGCAGCTCTATATGTATACATTATAAAAAACAAATTGTAAAAAACAAATCCGATTAAAGGCGTTAAACGCCATGCAACAACATAGATAAAAGCATAAATGGCATGGAGACACCTCCCTTGCATAACGTCAAATGTAATTGGTAGTTAAAAGGAGGGAACTAAACACAATAAAAACAAAAGGAGGTGATCTTCATGAATTTTAATCTATCAGTTTGCATCATTTGTCTGTTCTTGTCTGTTTTTGTAATGTATGCATATAGAGTCGCTCCTCTGGCAGCGTGACATACTGCTCCACTCATTTTCCATTACAGTACAATTGTGTATATTTTGTTCAGAACTGTTTTAATTTCTTATGAAGTTTGAGGCGCCATTTAACTTATTTTTATTAGGATGTATTTTCTGTTATGAATTAATTTTTTAATTTTTTAAGATGCAATAAAATTTGGAGTTTCCCTTATACTTTTTATGTGTTGCTACATTACAACTTGTTTTTTTTATATCTAGTTGCTACTCCGTTTTTTATGTTTAGTTGCTACTTTGTTTTCTTTATATTACATTTCCACTTATTTTTAAGGTGTGATCTTACCCCCCCTTTTTCAGATCACCTCCTTTTGTTTTTATTGTGTTTAGTTCCCTCTTTTTAACTACCAATTACATTTGACGTTATGCGAGGGAGGTGTCTCCATACTGATGATGCTTTTATCTATGTTGTTACATGGCGTTTAACGCCTTTAATCAGATTTGTTTTTTACAATTTGTTTTTTCTCTTGTAGCTCTCTTGTGTGTATTTCTGTTGTCATGATTAGATTGTAAGCTCTGATGAGCAGAGACTGTCACTCTCTATGTCTGTACAGCGCTGCGTATGATGTAGCGCTTTATAAATGTTTAATAGTAGTAGTAGTAGTAGTAGGGAGGTGCCTTTAACACCCTTTTTATTTTACGGTGCAAATGTGTTCTCATTTTTTGTGACATGATTAATTTCGTAGCTTCTTCATTCACACTTTTTAAGTGCTTTGGTAAATGATAACTTTATAGTTTTTTGTTTCTTTTATAAGTGTTATAATTCAATTCAGTTTTCCTATACTATAACACTTTCTTTTAAGATCACATTGCCTTATGTCCATATCCTGCTCAGTTTTAGCTTTTTATCTATTTATTATACCTCTTTTCCAGAGAGGTAGGGGTCCCCTCGTTTTTTTTAAATACTGTTCTTAAAATATTGTTATTATTTTTGTATCAGCTTTATTGATTCAGATAGTTTTTGCACATATATGTTTCCATTCATTTTTTCTTTTATTATTGATGTTTTTGTTTTCTGTTTTTTGCACTCTCATAGATATATTTTTTCTATTTGCCCAATCCGTTTTTGACTCAACTTAATATCTATTTTGTTTGCCCATTATGTTGAATCAATATTATGTATACTTTCTTCAGTTTTTTATGTTGCTTAAGCCTTTTTACTTTGCCGTATATGCATATTTTATTTTTAATATGTTGTTCAATGTATGGCATTTCGAATATTTTCAGGCAATTTAACTGTATTTATGTTTTTATTTATCTTAGATTGGGAAGAGGTGGTATTCCACCCTATAGACGCTTTTCGAGCATTTTCCTGGTAACGTTATTTTTCCTATTTATTTAATTATCTTATTTATTATTTTAATAGTTTTATGTTTTGTGATATTGTACATGCATTTTTTAAATTTATATGTCTGTTTTTTAGACCCCTGATGAAGGCCCCTGGCTGAAACTTTTAAAGTTGGGACTTCAATAAAGTTGATTTTATTATTTATCGTCTGGTTGGCCATGGTTTCTGCCCTCCGCTATATATCACTTTTCTACTGCATATGTGAGAGGTATATAGATGAGACCTACAAGGATGTAGTAGAGAAATCCCACCTCCAGTCTGGCAGCCTTTCTGCTGCCATGTAGGAGAAAAGTCACGTGAAATGATCTTGTAGCCAGGACCCATCCTCCAAGTGATGTAATAAGCTCTTAGACCGAGGATATGTTTTCAGGCCAATATGCCCATAAAGGAAGGATTAGTATGGCCATTATAAGAACATAAGATATGCCATACTGGGTCAGACCAAGGTCCATCAAGCCCAGTATCCTGTTTCCAACAGTGGCCAATCTAGGTCATACGTACCTAGCAGTTTCCCAAAAGACACAGGTTCCGCAATGCTTGTACTGGGTCAAGCATTGATATCCTGGGTCCCTTCTTAATAATGGCTTATGGACCTTTCCTCCAGGAACTTGTCCAAACCTTTTTTAAACCCAGCTACACTAACAGCCTTTACTACATCCTCCGGTAACAAATTCCAGAGTTTGATTACACGTTGAGTGAAAAAATATTTTCTTTTATTAGTCTTAGCTTACCCTGTAGCTTCATTGCATGTCCCCTAGTCTTTCTATATTCTGATAACGTAAACAATCGATCTACGTTTACCCGTTCCACTCCGTTCATTAATTTATAGACTTCTATCATATCTCCCCTCAGCCGTCTCTTTTCCAGGTTAAAGAGCCCTAACCTTTTTAGCCTTTCTTCATAGGAGTATCCTTCCATCCCCTTTACCATTTTGGTGGCTCTTCTCTGAACCTTTTCTAATAACTCTATATCCTTTTTAAGATACGGCGACCAGAATTGCACACAATATTCAAGGTGCGGTCTCACCATGGAACGATATAGAGGCATTATAATATCCCTTGTTTTATTTTCCATTCCTTTCCTTATGATACCTAGCGTTCTATTTGCTCTCTTGGCTGCCGCTGCACACTGGGCCGAGGGTTTTAACATGTTATCCACAATGACGCCTAAATCTTTTTCCTGGGTGGTGGTTCCTAATGTGGAACCTTGCATTGTGTAACCATAGTTTGGGTTGTTCTTCCCTAGGTGCATAACTTTGCACTTGTCCACATTAAATTTCATCTGCCATTTTGATGCCCAGTCTTCTAATTTATCAAGATCCTCTTGCAATTTTCCACAATCCTCTTGGGTTTTAACAACTTTAAAACGTTTTGTGTCATCTGCAAATTTGATAACCTCACTCGTTATTCCACTTTCTATGTCATTTATGAATACGTCAAAAAGCAGCGGACCCAGCACAGATCCCTGGGGTACACCACTATTCACCTTTCTCCATTGGGAAAATTGGCCATTTAGCCCAACCCTCTGCTTTCTATCTTTTAACCAGTTCTTGATCCACAATAGTACACTGCCTCCTATCCCATGACCCTTTAGTTTTGCCTGATGAGGGACCTTGTCAAAGGTTTTCTGAAAGTACAGATACACTATATCAACCAACTCACCTTTGTCCACCTTTGTCCACAAATGATTATTGTGGGCAATTTGATCATTAGGCATGCAGATAACTGGATGGCTGGTGGTCGTGAGGATTACCTGGTTACCTGCCTGCCTGGTGCATAGATAACAGACTTCACGCACCACCTAGATAAGATTTTAGATAATGCTGGGGAGGGGCCTGTTGTCTTGGTACATGTTGGTATCAATACACACAAAGAGGAACAGGTCACAGCACGACTTGGAGGACAGAGAGCTTTATTGTAACCTACGGAGGTCATCCTACATGTGTTTCAGCACAAAGCCTTCTTCAGGGATTTTGACCTCTAGAACATAACATAAAAATTACAACACAGAGCATATATCCAAGAATACAAAAGAATGGTTAAAAAGAAGCAAAATATACTGCTTTAAACAACCCAGCAATGAGTCCTGATCTCAATCCAATTGAGAGTCTTTGGAAAGACCTGAAATCTGCCATTGATAAAAGGAATCCTGGAAACATTCATGAGCTGGCAGAAATCACAGTTGAAAAGTGGGAGAATCTACCAGCAGACAGATGTTTGAAACTTACAAATGGCTACAAGAAATGTTTGGAGGCTGTCATCACCGCCAAGGGTTGTGCAATGAAATATTAGTGAAGGGTGCCATTTTTTCTCAGAAATTGCTACGTCTAAGTTGCACAGACAGGTTTTTTTTTTGTTGTATAGCTTTTAAGATACTATTAAAATATTATGATGACATATAATTGAAATATTTCAAATTATTTCTGAAGATATTGTACACAACATACTAAAACGCAAGGATGCCAATAATGTTGACCACAACTGTATCTCTGAACGTCCTTCTCTGGAATTCTCTGAACGTCCTTCTCCGGAATTCCTGGGACTCCCTCTAGATATTCCATGAATGCTTCGTCCCCTCCAACCTTTTTCCGGGAGTATAGATTTTTATAGTATTGCTCAAAACATTCCCAAATTGCCCTGTCCTATGCAGTCATCTCCCCTCTTGCCACTTTTACCCATGCAATGTTGTTTCTAGTGGTCTGCAACCTTAACGTGCTTTCTTTTGGTACACATGATCTAGTTTATACTGCCCTTCTTCTGCTTGTAGTGACTTCCTTGTCTCCATAAACTGTTTTCTACTTACAGTATGGTCCCCTTTATGCATCTTCTCCAGACTCGCCAGTCATGGTCTAATTATATAGTTCTGCTCTTGCCTCCAGGACCAAACCAATCTATAAATGTGCCCGGTGTGACTAGTGAATCTGGAGCCCATTTACCACCCAACCAGAGCAGTAACTCACTTTTTTTAAGAGAAGCCCTGTGGTGATAACAGTGCCCATTTTGTACTTGCACCCTGTGTGGTCGTACCACTTGCACAGCCCATGGTACAGTCCCTCTGGCCTCTTCTTCTGCCCATTGCAATCCATCTCCCTCTTAGTACCGTTTTTAGTTGGTCACATACTACAACTGATATTTCCCTTTTGATTTGTGCTCTACCCTCTTTATCCTTCACAAGGTTCTCATTTAACTACCAATATCGCTCTCCCCTGTCATACAATCACATGGTCAGACCATGTAATATTCTCTGTCCCGATCCCAAGCATCTCTTGGAGTTGTTCCCATTCAATACATAACAAATCAATACTGATGCGCCAATGAATAACAGATATAATTTCATTCTCCTGAATGCCTTCGATCTCAAGTATCCCTCATCCCCAAAATGTTCACAGCTGTTAATTTCTTCTTATTGCTCCTCAAACACATTCCTTCTCTGACTATTTAATTCATTAGGGATTTATAATTAAGTTGAAATCCTCCCCAAAATCAATGGCCCTTATGTGTCCTCCAGTAGTATATTGTAAAACTCCCCTTGGGAGATATTGAGGACATACATATTTTCCAAGGTAATATTTCTACCATTGATAGCTATATTGAGTAAAAGATGACTCCCTAGTTTATCACTGCATACATTGTGGATGTCAATATTAGTGTCATAGACTACGATATATAAGGGAATTATAGTGGGCTAAACTTAAAGAGGCAATAAAAGGGGCAACGGATACTGTATATACGTAAGGAAAGTAAATAAAAACAAGAGGAAAAGGAAACCTATATGGTTCACCAAAGAAGTGGCTGCACAAATAAAAGCAAAAAACTCAGCTTCACACAAAATTCAGAACCTCACAAAAAGAGGAACATTAAAAAGGAATACAGGATAAAGCTAAAAGAGACAAAGAGACAAATAAGCAAAAGCAAAGGCGAAAGAAAAGATGGCTAAAGATGTAAAGCGTGGCGACAAAACTTTTTTTCAGGTATATTCGGGAGAAGAGGAAGATGAGAGTGCCGAGGACAGATTTGTGGAAAGTAACTTTGAAAAGGACAAAAATGCTAAACAAATACTTCTATTCTGTATTCACGAAAGAAAATCTTGGAGAAGGACCATGTAAGATTGAAAAACAGAAATGGGAAGGGAGTAGATACCAACACCATTAACAGAAGATGATGTTTTTGAACAGCTTGCTAAACTGAAAGTGGACAAGGCCATGGGACTGGATGGGATACATTCCAGGATACTGAAGGAACTGAGAGAGGTTCTGGCAGGGCCTTTAAAGGATGTTTTTAATAGATCCTTGGAGAGAGGAGACGTTCCACAGGACTGAAGAAGGGCCGATGTGGTACCTCTTCGCAAAAGTGATAATATAGAAGAGGTGACAAACTAAAGGCAGGTAAGGCTTACCACTATGGTGGGAAAAGTAATGGAGGCTCTCTTGAAAGTAAGAAAAGTGGACCTTCTGGAAACAAATGGATTGTATGATCCGAGGCAACATGGTTTTATTAGGGAAAGATCATGTCAAACAAATTTGATTTGAGTTCTTTGACTCAGTGACCAGAGAATTAGATCAAGGGCATGCAATGGGAGTGATCTACCTAGATTTCAGCATAGCCTTTTATACGGTTTCTCATCGGAGGCTTATCAATAAACTGAACAACTTGGGGATAGGTCCCAAGGTGGTGAACTGGATCATAAATTGGTTGACTAACAGTCAATAGAAGGTGGTGGTAAACGGAACTCACTCTGAAGATAGGAAAGTGCATAGTGGTGTGCCTCAGGGATCGGTCCTGGGACCAGTACTGTTTAACGTATTTGCGAGTGATATTGTGGAAGGACTGAATGGAAAAGTCTGCCTTTTTGCAGATGACATAAAATTTTGCAATAGAGTGGACACTTCTGAGGAAGAAGACAACATGACGAAAGATCTAAAAACATTGGAAGAATGGTCTAATGCTTGGCAGTGAAGATTTAATGTGAAGAAGTGCAAAGTCATGCACTTGGGATGCAGAAATACAAAAGAATTGTATGCGATAGGGGGAGAGAGGTTGGTGTGCATGGACCAGGAGAGGGACCTTGGAGTGCTAGTGTGTAAGGATATCAAGGTGGCAAAACAATGTGACAAGGCGGTAGTCAAAGCCAGAAGTATTCTGGGCTGCATACAGAGAAGAATAACTAGCAGAAAGGAGGCGGTATTAATGCCCCTGTACAAGTCATTGGTGAGGCATCACCTGGAGTATTGTGTACAGTTTTGGAGACCATATCTCACAAAGGATATAAAAAGATTTGAAACGGTTCAGAAGACGGTGACCAAAATGATTTGGAGCCACGCCAGAAGACATTTGAGAAGAGGCTTGAAGACCTAAATATGTATTACCTTAGAGGAGAGGATGGACAGAAGGGATATAGTACAGACCTTTAAATACTTAAAGGGTATCAATAAAGAAGCAATCCTTTTTGAAAAGGAGAGGAAGCTGTAAAACTAGAGGGCATATGATCAAGCTGCAAAACAGTCAACTTAAAAAGCAACATCAGAAAATACTTTTTCCACTGAAAGGGTGGTGGATGCTTGGAATGCCCTCCTGATGGAAGTGGAGGGGGCAAATGCAGTGACAGAATTCAAAATGGCATTAGACAGACTCCATGGATCCCTTTATAGCAAGAGGACAAAAAACAAAGCAGACTTAAAGATCTTTTAATAGAGAGGGTGACCGGCATGGAGCTGCAGTTACAACTACTCTAGCCACCTCACTGGGCAGCCTAGAATGACCATACTGGTCATTATCCGCCAACATGTACTATGTTACTATGTTACCTCACTTTTCCTTTTTTCTCTTCCCCAATGGAAGCAAATAAACTGGTAGAATAACTTCTAGTGTACAATCTATGTTCATCTTGCTTCCAAAAGAGAGTATCTTGACTCCAACAAATGTCTGCTTAAAGCACCTTACCTTCCTGAAAAAGTAATTTTCTCTTCTGTGGGGTATTTAGCACCTGAAGGTTAAACGTCATCAGTCTAATACCAGCCTTAGCCATTGTCCTTCAGCAATACCCGCCATGCAGCTTTCCTATAATCCTCTAGCTTCTATTCTAGAAACTCTTCCCTCCCCATACCTCTTTGCCCCTTCCCTCCCACTCAAGATAACAGACTTCTCCTCTATCTGCTCTCCACGGCCTAATTTGCCAACTTGATGAAGCTCACTCAAGCAATGTACTCAGATAACACCATAAAACCATTCATCACCAACTAACCTGTACACTCATCCCTCAGCCCTCCTAATCCCCTTCTCCACCTAGCCCTTTCCGTCATTAACCGTCAGACATAAATCACACCTATCACTAAAGAATCCTTCAATCCCTCCAAGCACCCTACACGTTCAACTTACTCCATCCTCAGTCCCTTCCCTCCCCCAACATTTATCCCATTCACCCCATTAAAACCAAAAATTATTTTTTTAAATGCTGCCACCCAAATACAGATATCCAACCAGTACAATGCCTGAAACACATAGTCCTTCTATAGATCAAAAGTCCCTTCAAGCCTCTCGTCCCTTCTCATGATCTTTGTTCTGGAGCCCAAGTCCGCGGCACCCTCCAAGTTCCTCTTCTGCCTCTAATGCACTCCTTCAACCCACTACCACTTGAACATAGACAACTTCCATTCAGCAGTCTGGGCGGATGATTTCATTGGCCTTCCTTTCGAACTTCTGCACACGTTTCTTCTACCAAAGATAGAAACATAGAACTATGACGACAGAAAAAGACCACATGGCCTATCTAGTCTGTCCTTCCATATCAACAACTACAACAGTCCCCTTTTTTCCTTTAGAGATCATCTGTGTTTGTCCCATGCTTTTTTGAATTCAGTTACTGTCCTCATCTCTACCACCTCCACTGGGAGACTATTCCATGGATCCACCACTCTTTCCGTAAAGAAATATTTCCACATATCACTTCTAAATCTATCCCCCTTCACCCTCATCCCATGTCCCATCGTAGCAGAACTTGCTTTCAATTGAAAGAGGCTCTCCCCCTGAACATTTATGCCACGGAGGTATTTAAACATCTCAATCATATCACCTCTATCCCGCCTTTCCTCTAAGCCGGTGTACATATTAAGATCTCTAAGTCTGTCCTCATATGCTTTATAATGAAGACCACTAACCATTTTAGTAGGCACCTTCTGCACCGACTCCATCCAGTTCATATCCTTTTGAAGGTGCGGTCTCCAGAATTGCACACAATACTCCAAATGAGATTGCACCAAAGACTTATACAGAGGTACTATCACCTCCTTTTTTCTGCTAGCCATTCCTCTCCGTATGCACCCAAGCATTCTTCTAGCTTTTGCCGTTGCCTTTTCTACCTGTTTAGCTACGTTAAGATCATCAGACACAACCATGCCCAAGTCCTGCTCTTCTTTAGTGGACAAAAGTACTTCACCCCCCTATACTTGAAGGGCTAGAAAAGGGGACTGTTACTTCTGGACAGAGATCTGCAATTGTGAGTATATACTTCTGGGAATTTTCTAAAAGGAATTCTTTCTATTAAAGCTAATTAATCTGTGGACCCACTATTTTTTTGTTTAATCAATCAGGGCCTAGTAGCAGCAGTTTAAGTTTAAAACACAGAAGAGAACTTTCTGGTTACATTTCATACCCCACTCTAACAAAGACCCTGTCTACTGAAAAACCAACCCCTCAGAGTAAATCAACTAATTTTTTGTCGGAAGTGCCAGCACAGTGAATAGGAACCATGCTTAACACCGCTGTGGCTTTTCCATTTTAATAAAGTGAATCATTTCCAAAAAACAACAGCTTTACTTAGCTGATAAGTGACTCGTTTTCAGGCTACTCTCAGTCACTCCGCTTTTCGCCAATCCCCAATACATTCGCCAATACATTTCATACCCAGCAGAGAGCTTGTAGTTTTAATTTAATAGTCACTCAGTGCCTAGTATCAGCAAAGTACTTTTAGTTTAAATTTAAAACACAGAAGAGAGCTTTCTGGTTAAATTTGGAACCCAGCAGAAAGCTGTAGTTTAAATTTAATAGTCACTCAGGGCCTAGCATTAGCAAAGTACTTTTAGTTTAAATTTAAAACACAGAAGAGAGTTTTCTGGTTACATTTGGAACCCAGCAGAGAGCTTAGCAACAGCAAAGAGCTATAATTTAAATAAAATAAGAATATAGAGTAGCAGAAAAGACAAAACAGGGTCAGTACTCTTTGAGCAGAAAATAAAGTCTTCTAGAGATCTTTACAAAGAGGCCTTCTACCTAGGGGGCAAGAGACCTGTGAAACTTTTTCAATAGGTGTTAACACCAGGTGGCAGGTCAAAAGGCCATTTTGAAAGACTCCTTCTATCCAAGCAAGGACTGTTAATCATCCAGGAAGTTGGTCACAGCTTACCTCAGCAGCACAGGCATAAATAGCTCAACCAGAGCTCTGTGATCCTCAGTCTTGAAGGACTAGAATAGGGGACTGTTACTTCTGGAGAGAGATCTGCAATTGTGAGTATATACTTCTGGGAATTTTCTAAAAGGAATTCTTTCTATTAAAGCTAATTAATCTGTGAACACACTATTTTTTGTTAAATCAGTCAGGGCCTAGTAGCAGCAGTTTAAGTTTAAATTTAAAACACAGAAGAGAACTTTCTGGTTACATTTCATACCCAAAACACAAAACCTTGGCAGAAACCTCCGTTATAATATATCAAAAATATTGTAAATATTAACCTGCTTTTGTAAAGAATTTCTTTTTGTTGGAATGACCATACAAAAGGGGAAGGAACTAAAACCCGCCCCTCGCCGTGGTCATGCCGTTTTAATCATTTATTCACTTGAAAATATCAAAAACTTAGCTTCATCGCCAAAATCCTATGGCCCTGCATCAGGTGGAGAGAGTGAATTCCAAAGAAATGGCTTCTTTTTCATACCCAGCAGAGAGCTTGTAGTTTTAATTTAATAGTCACTCAGGGCCTAGTATCAACAAAGTACTTTTAGTTTAAATTTAAAACACAGAAGAGAGATTTCTGGTTAAATTTGGAACCCAGCAGAGAGCTGTAGTTTAAATTTAATAGTCACTCAGTGCCTAGCATCGGCAAAGTACTTTTAGTTTAAATTTAAAACACAGAAGAGAGTTTTCTGGTTACATTTGGAACCCAGCAGAGAGCTTGTAGTTTAAATTTAATAGTCACTCAGAGCCTAGCATCAGCAAAGAACCTTTAGTTTAAATTTAAAACACAGAAGAGAGCTTTCTGGTTAAATTTAGAACCCATTAGAGAGCTGGTAGTTTAAATTTCATAATAAGTTAGAGCCTAGCAGCAGCAAAGACCTATAATTTAAATCAAATAAGAAATAAGAATATAGCTTACCTCAGCAGCACAGGACAGGGTACTGTGTAGCAGTCCTCTTTTAATAAGTGAGGGGTTTTGGATTTGTTAGGAACTGGGGAACATTCTGGGGAAAGGAGGGGCTCTTCTGAAGGGATGGGCTTCACCTTAACCGGGATGGAACTAGGCTGCTGGCATTAACCTTTAAAAAGGAGATAGAGCAGCTTTTAAACTAGATAATAGGGGAAAGCCGACAGTCGCCCAAGAGTGGATGGTTTGGAAGAATGTATCCTTGAAGGATACTACCAAAAGCAGAGAGGTTCCACAAAAGAGTAAAGTAGCCCAAATGCCCTCGAGTATGGAGCAGACAGAGCTTAAAGATCCCAAATTACCCATGTCTACCAATACGAATAAAATACAGTCTCTCAAATATCTTTACCCAAGTGGTGCAGAGGCCTTACTGGTAATGGGTTTGGGGCAGGCTGTGGATTTACATGTGTACTTTTGGATTTTCTCGAAAACTCTGTGCATGCTTTTAGAAGGTGTAAGTGTTATATTTTCAGTGGGATAATTTTCTATGAGAAAGTGTATATCTGCTGCACAAGTTAGGTGGCTGTCATAAAATTCCCTATGAAGCTGTGTTACCTCTGGCGCCAGGAGAGTTACAGTACAACTACCACCAGAGGTAGCTCCTGAACGGACCATTTCAGTGGTAAATCTGAGCACTGGCCCAACACGTCCAGCCCATGTCCTATAGACAAATACCTGGCCATCTGATGGCAGAAGCCTCTCAGTACCTCGTTCTGTGCCTGGATTAAGGGAGCACCGTGAGGTGAAAGGTTCTGTCGTGCTCTAGCAGTCCTTTTATGTCTGCACACTGCTTGCAATACTGCAGACGAGATGGTGTAGGGAAAATGTAGGTAGACTGAGGACGAAGCAGTCAGTGACCGCACAATGGTGGTGCTTTACCTGTTCCTGCTGCCCGCGGCTCCTCACTGCTGCTTAGCACATTGCACTTGAATTACCGTGTGCAACAGGTTTCAGAGAAAGTAACCAGTACTGAACCCCACTGGGGGAGAACAGAAAGAGGCTGGGATATTGCTCCATGGGATTCCCAAACCTATGGATCATGCTGTCTCCTTCCTGCCCATCCTATTAGCCACATACTGTTCCTTTGGGGAGTGAATTTCTGCAACATTCTTCCTTGGTCTGA
This sequence comes from Ichthyophis bannanicus, assembly GCA_033557465.1. NCBI lineage: Eukaryota > Metazoa > Chordata > Amphibia > Gymnophiona > Ichthyophiidae > Ichthyophis > Ichthyophis bannanicus. The sequence goes on along the minus strand of CM066033.1, from coordinate 817,831,461 downwards.
AATGTCTCATGATTGACCTTTTTGAGAGCTCATAAGTGTATGTGTGTGTATGAGTGTTGGAGGGGGGAGGGGGCGGGAGGGAGACTCCAGAATAAAATTCTTCCCTATTTATTAAATTTAACTCTGTGCCTTTACCTGATGTGAACTGAAACAAATCTTGTGCAGTTTTCTATTACTGAAAAGCTTCCCATAGCTTTCAGGGCTGCGTTTCATTTAGTGTATGCGGCTATAGGATTTCTTATCTCAACAATGAAGGGTATTGTGCCAAACAGCAGATTCCAGAGACCTAAACAATGTTTGGGTTTGCAGTTCTCAATGCCATTTATTTTGCATCATTATGAAGTATTTTTCAGACAAAAAAATCTTTTATTTTGACATTTTTGCCATGCAAACAATGAAAGGAAGGGCTGCCCTAGGGCCACTCTGCCTTCGAATCCCTTTCTAAACAAGCAGTCCGTGCACTCCTGCAGTTCAGCTTATTTCTAAATGTTTTGATGCCGCCCTCGAATGCGACGGTGAAAGATGTGACCGGAATCTGCCCCTCTGAGATCAGCGGGGAGAAGCAGAGCCGATCCTGAAGCAATATGCGATATAGCAAGCAGGGTGTAGTGTGCGTGCGGGTCTGTAAGTGGATGGGTCACTATCTGTGCATCTTTCTGCACGCATGTTTCTCTCCATGTAAACTGTATGGGTACGTGTGTGTTTGTCTATGTGTATACATGTGTGCGTGTATGCATCCGTGCATCTCTCCGTGGGTCTGTACATGTTTCTGTACATCTTTGTGTATTACTTTCCTAGATCACCCATTTGTCCGAGAACACTCCAAGTGAGTTAAAAGTAACATCAGCTATGAAACCAGGACCCCACTACAAGGCTATAAGGCACCCTCGATTAACCTTCAGCATTCTGCCGCCCTCGATTAATTTTTAGGGTTTTAAGGCCCCTTCCTTGAGTTTCTTAACCATCGAGATCACCCTGGCAGCCCTCACAGAACAATCCTGTAAAACCTCATAACTAACATCATGAAATAGGTGTTCAGATGCACTTAAGTGGTCAGTGACCTCATTGGCCACATAAGTGTTTTTATTTTTTTTATTGCTGGAGTATCTAAATATCACTTTTGGCCATTTTATTTACCAAATAGTCCAGGTTTTGAATGGGAAAAAGTGAATGTTTTGGAGGCAAGGGGGGAACCAAGCAATTTATCTGGTCAATATTCAAAAAGCAGTTCAATATTTGCTGCTGGGGCTTATATATATATAGCATTATATGTGGCATTGTGAGACTCAAGGGTGAAGGGGAGGAATATTTAGAAGCTGACGAGGACTGCTAAACAAATATTTCTGTTCTGTGTTCACAAATGGAAGGCCAGGAGCAGGACCTCAAAAACACCCACAAATAGGAACAGAAGTGCAGTGGATCTTGAACAATTTTAAGAAGACTGTGTTCATTAGGTGCTAGCTAAGCTAAAAGTAGACAGAGTGATGGGGCCAGATGGGATACATCCCAGAGTATTGAAGGAACTTAGGGAAGTTCTAGTAGCTCCACTGTTTGATCTTTTCAATGCTTTTTAGAATCGGGAGTGGTCCCAGAGGACTGGAGAAAGGCACATGTGGTCCCTTTACACAAAAGCGGTACTAAGGATGGGGTTGGAAACTAGAGGCCGGTAAAGCTAACTTCTGTGGTGAGCAAACTAATGGAAATACTGCTAAAACAGAGTATAGTGAGGTTTCTGAAATCAAATGGCCTGCAGGATTCAAGGCAGCATGGTTTTACAAGAAGCAGGTCGTGTCAGACAAAGTCTCATTAATTTCTTTGAGTGGGTGACCAGAGAGTTGGACTGAGTGAGAGCTCTAGATGTGGGAGGAGAGTCCTCGAGGACTACGGGGCTTATGTGTCCAGCAGACTCCGGCTCCATGCGAGGAACTTTGGCAGGCTTCTCTTGTTCCACGGGCCCGGGGCGACGGTTGGGGGTCTTAGACCTGGACCTCGAGGAGCCAGGGACCTCCTCCTCCGACGCCCTCACGAGCCGCTTCTTCCTCCTGCGTTCCCGGTCGGGGGACCCCCTGTCCGAGGAGCCCCGACGGCGCTCGGGATCCGAATCCCGAGATGTCGAGGCCTCAGACGAGGTCCGGGCCTGGCCGGAGGCTGAGTAAGAGAAAAGCCTTTCTTTCTGCTGCTGGCGACTTCATAGTGCCTTGGAAGACATCTTCCCACATGGTCCACATGTCTTAGGTTCGTGATCAGGACCGAGGCACCGAAGGCAGCAGTCATGTGTGTCGGTGAGAGACATCAGCTTCTTACACCGATCACACTTTTTAAAACCGCTGGAAGCCATCGGGGAAAAATCAAAAAAGGGCGCGAATGCCAGCCACGAAGGGCAAAAACCGAAAAAGAAGAATTGGGCTCGATACCGGTGTACCGAACCTGGCGGGAGGGGAACCGGCGTCGAACCGGAAAGAAAAAATAGCGAAAATCGCCGAAAAATCACACTTTTATCCGGGATGACAGGACACACGTCCGGTGGGCTTCTTGGAAAAAGAGAGACTGAGGTAAGATGGCACCTTTAGGCGGGAAGGGAACCGTGCATGCGTGCCTGCATTCCCAAAGGCTTTCTTAGAAAGCTGGGGAAATGCTCCGCTGGGGCTTCATCGGCGCCGATGACACCCATATGTGAGGACTGACTTCCTGCTTGGTCCTGGAGAAAGATGTTACCAGTGGTGTGCCACAGGGATCTGTCCTTGGTCCAATGTTTTTTAAAAATTTTGTAAGTGATATTGTAGAAGGACTATCAGGTAAGGTTTGACTCTTAGCAGATAATATCAAAATCTGCAATAGAGTATTTATTTATTTTATTTATTTATTTAACAGGGTTTTTTTATACTGCTTTATTCTATGGTCAAAGTGGTTTACATTGTAACAGAACATTTTACATTAAACAAGGAAATCAACTAGGAAAATCATTGATATATATAATTGGGAGTAACTATGTACATGTTATCTACACCAAGAAAGGTGTAGATAACATGAGAAGGGATTTAGTGAAGCTTGAAGAATGGTCAACAATTTGGCAACTGAGATTTAACGCTAAAAAATGCAAGGTCATACATTTGGGCTGCAAAAATCCAAGGGAGTAGTATAGTGTAGGGGGTGAAGTGCTTCTGTTCATGAAAGAAGAGTGGGACCTAAGGGTGATTGTTTCTGATGATCTTAAGGTGGCTAAACAGGTAGAAAGATGATGGTAAAAGCCAGAAGGATGCTTGGGTGCATGGGGAGAGGAATGGCCAACAGGAAAAAGGTGGTGATAGTGCCTCTGTAAAAGTCTTTAGTGAGATCTAATTTAGAGTATTGTGTGCAATTCTGGAGACCGCACCTTCAAAAGGATATAAACAGAATGGATTTGGTGCAGAGGGTGGCTACCAAAATGGTCAGTGGGCTTCACCATAAGGCATATGGGGACAGATTTAAAGATGTCAATATGTATACTTTGGAAGAAATGTGGGAGAGGGGAGATAGAGACATTTTAATACCTCTGTGGCATAAATGCACAGGAGGAGAGCCTGTTTTAACTAAAAGAAAGCTCTGCAATGAGGGGGCATACGATGAAGGTGAAAGAAGAAAGATTAAGGTGTAATTTATGGAAATACTTCTTTATGGAAAGAGTGATAGATATGTGGAATAATCTCCCAGTGGAAATAGTAGAGACGATGATGTATGGGCCCGATTCTGTGAGGCGAATAGTGGGCCTGTACGTCCTGGTAAGACGTGCAGCCCCGCTATTCATCCCAGCCGTATTCTGGCACACACTTCCCCTGCGGAGAGAGCTGGAGTGGTGTAGGAGGGGGCAGAGAGTGGGCAGAGAGGGGCCAGGCCGAGGATGCAGGATGTAAGGGCCAATTTAGTTCACAGCCCTGTACGTCCTGCGGAAGAGGGATGAATGTGCTGCTTATTCCATCATGGAGGTGGTATAAGCAGCAGCAAGATCAGCAATCAGGCCCAGAGACCACCCTTGAGTCAGGGTCGAGCTGTAGGTAGGTCTTTGATGCCCGATTCAGGCACTGGCTGCCCCTGCCGGGGGTCAGGCAGTGGGGTAAGAGGGGGTGGTGCTTTGGCGAGCTGGACAGCAAGTGAGGAGGACATTCCTGCAGTGATGCAGGGGCACGCCGGGCCGTCTCAGAGCCTGATCCTGCGCCTATGGGAACTTCTGGCTCCTGCAGTGCAGAATCGGGTCCTAACAGACCATCCTGTTCGGAGGTGTCCAAACGGGATCAAGAAAGCATGGGACAATCACAGAAGATCTCTAAAGGAAAAAAGCTGGAGTGGAGGAGTAGCCTAATGGTTAGAGCACTAATAAATAAAAAAGGGACTGTAGAACTTAGTGGCTCACTGGATCCAGTGCCGACTGGATAGGCCACGTGGTCTCTATCTACAGTCATGTTTCTCTGTTTCCAAAATCGCACATTATTTTACCATAACGTCTATTAGTTTACCGCAACATGGATTAATATGAGGCAAATGCATGCAAAACCCCTTCCTTGTTAGACAAATCAAGTAACGCAGCTTGCGCTGACCTTCTCAAGCTGTGTTACTCCTGGAAAGGTAATGCCAGCTCAACACCCCCTACGCTCCATTGAAGACTTGCAAACATTTAGGAAGGTTTAAAAACCTACCTATTCATTCAGCATTTTGGAGACAATACTGGGGGTAATGACTTATTCCACGAGCCATCCCAAAACTAACCCTCCTCAGAAGAATCCCCCACTATGTAGAAACTTGCAGATTCTCTGTTTGTAAATAGTTACTGATCTTAGTTCTGACTTCCGCTGGATTCACAGTCTGTTAAGATATGTTCTATGTAAGACTATTGTTATATTGTAAACCACCCTTGATTGTAGGAAGGGGCGGGATAAAAGAAACACCAAATAAATAAATAAACATCGAGCCACTAACCTGCAGCTCAGTGCTTCTGGGGAGCCATTTCAAAGGGGCCAATGCCAACAAGAGGTGCAGACTCTATTTCCCCCTCTCAATCAAGACTGCCCACCCCAAAAGCCTACCCACAGATCCCAATCAAGTCCCCCCAGGACAGCAATACTATGGTCAACTGGTACCATTTTGAACTCAGTATTGGAAGGGGCAGGTGTGACTGGGAATCACTTTTACTTGCTGAGCCTAGGCTATCAATGATTTCATCAGGTAGGGTGGACTGTGGAGGGCCTGATGGTCTTTGAGAGGCTCATGGATTTTATTTGGGGGAAGGAGTCAGGCAGATTGTGTTTGGGGATAAGGGGAGGTTTCATGGGGTACCTTTGGGGTGGAGGGCTTGACTGGGATCTGGGGTGAGCTGGCCTTGACTGCGGGAGAGAAGAGGGATCAGCGTTTTCTTGCAGGCATTGCCTCCTTTATAATGGTTCCTTGGGAACACTGGACCATGTGTTATTTATTTATTTATTTTTATTTATTTAACAACTTTTATATACCGCGCTATTTGTTATCAGTGCGGTTTACATATAACAAAGGTTGCACAGTCAGAAGACTGTTCTGTGCTTACATTGTAACAGGAGATTAAACTTGGAGCAACAGGGAAACTATATACATATGTACATCAAACATAATTAGATTAGGATGGTATTTTCAAGAAGAGCTAAGGCAAGCTCAAAAATACTTGTGACAGAGTTATCTATGTACAGAATGGAAGGTTTGTGGGCGTTGGTGTGTGGATGATCAGAGGCGGGGTGGATGCTTGTGCAAAGTGAAGTAGGAAAATGTGGTGTTTGATTGCCTTACGGAACTGAATAAGGTCTTTGATCAATCTTATTTCTGGTGGAAGGTCGTTCCAGCATTTCGGGGCGTAGAAGGCGAAGGTTCTTTTCTTGGTCGTCTGGGTGCACTTGATGGACTCTTTAGGGATGATCAAGGTGTTGTCAGTTATTGACCTTCTCATTCTGTTTTTCGGGGTGAGGTCACTGAGTATCGTGGGGGCTAAGGCTATTGATGATCTTGAAAATGATGAGAAAGATTTTGTATGTTAACCTGCAATGAATTGGTAGCCAGTGGAGTTCCTTAAGTATCGGGGTGATATGGTCTGATCTTGCTATACCACAGAGCACACGCGCAGCCGCATTCATAGCGAGTTGCAGCAGATTAAGGGTGTTCTTGGGGAGTCCATATAGGACAACATTTGCGTAATCAAAGTCTGGTAGAATAAGGGCCTGGAAAATGGTCCGGAAGTCATTATGGGGTAACATGGGCCTGCGGTGCCTTAGCGTTCTAATTTTATTGTAGACGGATCTGGTGGTGTTTTGTATGTGTTCCTTAAAGTCGAAATGCTGGTCCAGTGTAATCCCTAGGTAGCGAATGGAAGGTTTACTAGGGAGTTCCGCGTCTCTTACTCTTAGGGATGATGGAGGGGAGAAATCTTTGTTCCTTGATATGAACAGAACTTCAGTCTTCTTGAAGTTTATGTTGAGATTTTGAGATAGTAACCAGTCAGTGATGGCGTTGAAACAGTTGATAAGGTTGGTGAAGTCTGGTTGTTTGATTTTGAATGGTGTAAACAGCAAGACGTCATCCGCATAGATTAGAGTGGAGATATTGAAGGAGCGTATGATGTCACATATCGGCTGCATGTAGACATTGAACAGCAGCGCAGATAAAGAGGAGCCCTGTGGAACACCTTGATGTTGGTGGAAAGGTGCAGATGTAGTGGATCCAACCCTGACGTGCTGCCAACAATCCGATAGATAAGACCTACACCATTCCCAGGCAAAGCCACAGATGCCTTTCTCCTGGAGACGAGTGAGAAGTTGATTGTGATTGTGTTAGTAGTCTGATGCTCCCAAGGAACAATATATGAGTAGTGTCATTGATAACAAGTTGTAGTATTCATTTATCACAGGATTCACTAACCTGCGGCATTGAGTGGCTGCAAGTTACTGACTACCACTAGATAGACTAAGCTTCTGCCAAGGGTGGCAGGCCTTTGAACGCCCTCATGCACATGCTGAAAGCCTGCTGCATCCTTCCCTCTCCAAAAGGAATCCTGCTTTTGAGGGGTGGGACTAAGAGGACCCAGTGCTCAAAGACCTGCCACTGCACTGTTTTTACTTTTGATGCTGAAAGTTCAGCTGAATTGGATCCGGTGGATGATGGAGGTAGGATGGCGGAGGTGAGGGGAAGGGAAGAAGACGACATGCTGGACACCTGAGGGTGGGATGGTAGGGAAAGAGAGAGAAACAGGACACCTGATGAGGAAACAGAAGGATAGGAGGGAAAGGGAGATGCTAGCCATTTAAGTGGTGCAGGGCCTTGAGCCTACCTGTGGGGTACATGGATTAAAGGTTGCCTACAGTGGTAAAATAAGCTGCGGTAAAATGCAGTATTTAACTGCAGCTTGGTAACTAGCCCCCTAAACGAGCTATTTGAAAGCTGCCTCCTGTCCCTGTGGGTAAAATCAGAGTTAGCACTGATGGTGGTTTGAGTTTGTGTTTTGATGGTAGTTGGTTTTTGCCATCCATTGAAGCTTCTGCCCTAGGCAGCTTCCTAGTCTTGCCTAATGGCTAATCTGACCTGAATGAAACAAATGAATAAACAACACTAGCAATAAACAGTAAAATACATCAGACAGTACTAAAACAGTCAGGAAGAAGCAGGAAGCAATAACCCAAACCTACAGCAAGGCCTCTGAAAAGAATAGCTTCCTACGTATAAATAATGAAAGATTCTGAAGACATCAAGGTTAGAAGAAGAAAAGGCGCATGTCCTGGCCCATGCCACTGGAGGGCTCCTCTTGTGGAGGAGGGTCAAGACGTGGGCATCACCACCTCGAAAGCTTCTGAACACCAGCCAGGCAAGCAGAGATGCCAAGAGTGAGCCATCCCAAAGAGACTGAATTCCAAAGAGGGAGATTTTTTCAGATGGTGCATCCACGGTATATATCTAGAAAGATTAAAATGCATTATTGCTTTGTAAATTTAAAAAGCAGCCTAAAATGACACCGTGGAGCCTCTGAAAAGATGCAGACATAGTGGAGGTAATGTGAGTAAATTCTTTGGGCTGAAAATTGCTCTCCACTCAGTGGCTAAACTAGGTGCCGAAGTTTCGCGGCAGCTGGTCTGGCACTGGGGGAGGCAGCACACAGGAAGCTGGGCTGCTTGATTTTTCTTCTCTTGGGCTTGTCTCTTGTGAAAGCAGTGGTCAGGATCAGCGCACTGGTACCGAAGTTCTAATGCCTGAGAGCGTGAGAGAGCCTTCGGATCAGTGTGACACACTCCTGATGAGTGAGACATGCAATTTCTGGGCAACCTTAAAAACTATGACACTGTCAACATGTGTAATTTTGGCAGGAATTAGGGACATTGATTCCTCGAAACTGCAGCCTAGAACAACATGAGCAACAGTGCTGTGAGTGAAGTGAACGTGTGTCCTTCTGTTGTCTGTATCTATCTTTCTGCTTATTTGCATTTCAGTTTCTCCAGCTTTTTTCTGACTCCTTTTTTTCTGTATCTTCCTTCCATCTTATTTATTTATTTTTTATTTATTTAGTATACATTTGTATACCGCTACTTCCAGCGATCAGCAGCGGTTACCTTTCTGAATAAACCTGTTCTCTCTGCCTGACATTTCCTCCCCCCACTTTCACCTCACTTCTCTGTCTCTTTGTCCATCCTCCATTTCCCTGCCCTGTTCATAGAGTTCGTTAGAAAGGGGCCGGTTTCCCCCATTCTAAGTGCTTCCACCCAACATACCCTCATTGGTGGGAGCGCGCATGTTTGGATTCTCGTATCATTAGCATTTTAAAACAAAATAAATAAAAAACCATCACAATGTCTGTTTGTTTGATTTAGGAAGGAAGCTTAGATGAAAAAACTCTAGAAGAATTAATATGGGGGGAGGGGGAGAATTGTATTAAATATATATATCTGGCAGTCTGAAATTTAGCATAAAACAAAAGATGTTGATTTTAGCTTGACACAAAACCTTTTATTATCCCTAAGAGGAGGGGCCGATTCCCGCTCCCCACAAGGTCAAGAGGGTCTGACTAGTGCCCGTCACATGGTTCCTGCACTTTGATCTGTGAATTTCAAGGTCTGCAGAATGGACAAGAGATGATAAATTTCAGGCCAGAAATAGACTCTGAGATGGGAATGATGTTTTCACTCTGATTCCTTGCAGATAAGAAAAGAGGACAAGGGCAGTTAGAGAGCGCGGTGAATCACTGAGCCATGCTCCTGCTCTCCCTCTATCACAGAGCCCAAATCCGTGCCCTAATGCCAGCGCACCACTGCTTCTTCTCCCCAGGGTGTGTCTCAAGAGGAGCTGTTCTTTCTTCCCCCACTGTAATTTAAGGAACTCCGGTGAACACATACACAATTTCTTACCATTTAGGATTAGACGTGGCTGAGCTAACACCTAAGAAAATCAAGGAGACATTTTGCATGTACAATTCAAAGCTGCCAAGCCACCCTGTGGCAATGGACTGCATCTCAAAGCGGCCAAGCCACCCTGTGGCAATGGACTGCATCTCAAAGCGGCCAAGCCACCCTGTGGCAATGGACTGCATCTCAAAGCGGCCAAGCCACCCTGTGGCAATGGACTGCATCTCAAAGCGGCCAAGCCACCCTGTGGCAATGGACTGCATCTCAAAGCGGCCAAGCCACCCTGTGGCAATGGACTGCGTCAACGTAGTGGCAGGTCATGTACTCTAGCTGCTTAGATCTAGACTGGAGAGTTGGGGTTCCTTTAGAAAGTTTGGAGGAGGGTGCATTGAGGCCCCCTTTTAACAGTGCCCTCCTCTCTACGTCAAGTCCCCCGAAATAAGGTTACTAGATGTCCCTGATTTACAGAGATTGTCCCTGATTTTAAAGCTGTGTCCCCAACTCTCATCAGTTTGACAGCCTCCTGTCCCTGATTCCAACAATGGGGACAAAAGGGGGAGAAAAAAATATTTTCAATTTAGTGATTGGAATATGCCAGTTTTTAGAATTTACATCCATTATCTTTATATTTTGCACTGTACGGGGGAAATGCATCACGGTTTCTATTTCTCTGTCGATTTGTCTGCTTGGAAGCGATATCGCTGCTGTCATGGGATGGATGGGGGGGGGGAGGGTAACGACTCCTCTTCCCTCCTCCATTGCATGTTGCTCAATTGGCATTTCTTTCTCTACAACATCAACAAATTCTGCCCATTCCTTTCTGTACACACTACTAAGACACTTATCCACTCCTTAGTCACCTCTATAGACTATTGTAAGCTACTCTTTGCTGGTCTCCCTCTGAGTCATCTCTCTCCCCCTCAAACTGTTCAACACTCTGCTGCGCGGCTAATCTTCCACCAGCCTCATCATGCTCATATGACCCCTCTTCTCAAGTCACTTTATTGGCTCCCTATCTATTTCTGCATCCAGTTCAAACTTCTCCTGCTGACCTATAAGTGCATCACTCTGCAGCTCCTCACTACCTTTCCTCTCTTATCTCTCCCTACACCCCTCCTCAGGAACTCCGCTCTTCTGGCAAATCGCTTCTATCTGTGCCCTTCTCTTCTACTGCTAACTCCAGACTTAGCTGCTCCTTATGTCTGGAACAAACTACCTGAGTCTGTACGTCAGGCGCCTTCTCTGGCCCTTTTCAAATCCAGGCTGAAAACTCACCTCTTCACTGCCGCTTTCAGATCTTGACTCACCTGATCTCCTTTGTGTTTCCTCACCATTTCCCCTAGATGGATCCCGTGTCTACACCTACTGTGTTGTCTGTCTTGACTAGATTGTAAGCTCTGATGAGCAGGGACCATTTATTACATGTGTCTGTGCAGCGCTGCGTATGTTCTGTAGCACTATAGAAATGTGCAGTTGTAGTAATAGAACTAAGGTAACCCTTCCTCCCTCTCGCTCCTCACACTTGCATACGTGTCCCAGATTAACCTACAAAGAATCAGGTAACCTTAGCTGAAAGCTCCAGGCTGGCACGTGCATGTTATTAGTTTCTTAAATCCCTCAGAAGAACAGAGTTACAGTGTGTGTAAAAACCAGCATTAGCTGTTTGTTTTAATGTGCTTTCTTTCATAGGAAGCAACCCGCACTCAAGTCTTTCAGTGCATGAGGAGCTGTGCTTTGACTCTCGGCCGTCTTCTCAGAACTTGGGCTGTCACTGATTTATTTATTTGGCTTTGGGCAGGAGCAGGGAGCGCTCTTCTTCCTTCTTTCCTCCTGGGAACAGGCTGGACAGTCAGCCAGCGAGTCACTTCCCCATCCTTTTCCCTTTCCCATGCCTCACATGCACGCCACTAAGCCTTTGTGCAGTAGGGAAGGGTGGGGGCACCCCTTGGTCTTCAAACACTACTTTTGGTTTAACCTTTGCTAGAAAGGGCATATTATCATATCTCTTCTACGCATTTGTATTGTTTAATGTGCTTTGTTGGAAGAGCGAATTGTGGCTCTAACTCTCTACCCCCTCCCCCCATTTCAATACCATGTTTTTATATATTAAAAGGTCAAGTGCCTTCAAAATATCAGCTATCATCTCAGAACTTTTTCATGTGTTTAGCAGCGAAAGAAAAGTCATTTGCAAATCAGAAAAAGTGAAGCCAGGTCTGTGCTGAGAGAAGAGTTGGTCTTATTGATGGTACAGAACAGGTTTCATACAAAAACTGCAGTTGAGAAGGTGCGCCTTCGGATCCCTGTAAATATCTGGCTAAGACGGGGTCCAAAGAGAGTGGAAAGGTTCATCTCAGCCTATCTGTGTGCATGTGGATTTCTGTACGGTGCTGCGTACGCCTTTGAGCACTAGTAGCAGTTAAACCCTGAGACGTTGTGTTGTGCTTGAGAAGTACGGTTATGGTGCGTCAGAGCAGAATTTTCACAGTTGACAGAGGCAATATTATGCCAGTGATATCACGTTGCCACCGAGCTGCGCAGGCATCCTCTGCACATGCTGCTGCTGCTAGTAGATGTGGGGGTGCGGCACAGCACCTCCCCCTAATGGTATCAGCAGGACTGAAGGCTCCTGCACAGCTTAGTGGAATGTTTCAAAAATACAATGTGTGCCTTTGAGTCAGTCCTGGTGACCCAGAAGCTCCTGGGTTTTCTTGGCAGTGTCACTGGAAGTAGATTGCCAGGCCTTTCTTCTGAGGCAGTGGAGGGTTAAGTGACTTGCCCAAGGCCACAAGGAGTGCTAGTGGGAATTGAACCCTGGTTGCTTGGTTACCAAGCCAGTGTTCTAACCACTGGGTTACTCCTCCACTCCCTGGAATGTTTCAGTGATATCTAAAGAGTAGTTACTCACCTGTAACAGGTGTTCTCCAGGAGCAGCAGGAATCAGTCCTTACATATGGGTGACGTCGGCGCCGACGGAGCCCTCGTGGAGCAATTTCCCCAGCTTTCAAAGAAAGCCTTTGGGAATTGCAGCACGCATGCGCGGTCCCCTTCCCGCCCAAGGGTGCCATCTTGCTCAGTCTGATGACATAGCTAAAAGACAGCAAAAAAATTAGCAAAAACAAAATCATAGGACTGCAACTCCAAGGGGAGGAGGGAGGGTTGTGAGGACTGATTCCTGCTGCTCCTGGAGAACACCTGTTACAGGTGAGTAACTACTCTTTCTCCAGGACCAAGCAGGAAGTCAGTCCTCACATATGGGACTCCCAAGCTTAAGGCTACCGGAGACCTCAAGCACAAAAATGAGCTCCCTGTAGCTCAGCAGCACAGAAGGAAGGAATCTTCTCTGAAAACGCCCCCGACCGGTAGCCCAACACCAGGGCCGGAGGGTAGGAGTTGCCTAAACCTCAAAGAGATTATGGAGGACTGCCTGTCTGAAAGCACTGTCCCTGCGGGACTCACTCTCTAGGCAGTAATGGGCTGCAAAAGTCTGGCTTGAAGACCAAGTAGCGGCCCGGCAGATGTCTGCCAACGGAACAGAGCGGAGATGAGCCACTGACGCAGCCTTTGCCCTAACACAATGAGCCGTGACTCGACCCTCCAACGAGAGGCCGGCTGCCCCATAAGCCCAAGCGATACAGTCAGCAACCCATATGGACAAAGTACGCTTGGAGAAAGGTAGCCCCAACTTATTGGGGTCAAAAGAAACGAAGAGCTGAACAGCCCTCCTATGCTCCCGCGTATGTAAGGTAGAAGGACAAGGCCCTCCTACAGTCCAGGGTATGCAGGACCATTTCAGCTCGTCTGGTGTGCGGCCTGGGAAAGAAGGTCAGAGGAACCACCTCCTGGTTGAGATGAAAAGGAGAAACCACTTTAGGAAGAAACTTAGGGTGAGTCCGCAAGACTACCCTATTCCTGTAGAACCTAGTATAAGGAGGATCAGACACTAGGGCCTGCAGTTCACTAACGCGCCTAGCAGAGGTAAGGGCTACCAAAAACAAGGTTTTCCAGGAAAGAAAACGAAGAGGGCAGGTAGCCATAGGTTCAAAGGGCGGACAGGTAATCCGCTGTAAGACCACATTCATATCCCATTCAGGGGCTGGTGGGCGCAAAGGAGGCTTAAGGAGAAGGAGGCCTCGGAGAAAACGAGTCACCAAAGGGTGGTTGGAAAGAGGCCTGCCGTCCACCGGCGCGTGATGAGCAGAAAGAGCACTGAGGTGGACCCTGACAGAGTTGGACTTAAGGCCCAGATTGGAGAGGTAAAGCAAATATTGCAAGACCACTGCCACCAAGCAGGAGAAGGGATTCTCAGACTGCTGAGTACACCATATGGAGAACCGACGCCATTTAAGAGCGTAGGACTTCCGGGTGGATGGCCGTCTGGAGGCCAAGACGACCTCTTCCACCTCCCGAGGCAGCAGGAGGGGAGCAAGGACTACCCTTTCAGCAGCCAGGCCATCAGATGAAGGGACCGGAGGTTGGGGTGTAGGAGAGTCCCCTGATCCTGTGACAGGAGATCGGGTTAAAACCCCAGAGGAAGAGGAGTGTCTACCGCCAGCTGCATCAGAAGCGGGAACCAGGGTTGTCTCGGCCACTGGGGAGCCACTAGGATCATCGAGGCTCTGTCTCTGAGAACTTTGAAGAGCGTCCGAGACACTAGTGGCATGGGATGACAGAGAATGAAGGAGCCTGTGCCTCCTTGTTTGTTCACATAGAACATTGCAACTTGATTGTCCGTCTGGACCAGCACAGACTGGTGAGAAGTGAGGTGGGAGAAGGCTCTCAGAGCTAGGCGGATGGCTCTGAGCTCCAGGAAGTTTATCTGCTGAGCAGACTCCCAAGGGGTCCAGATGCCTTGAGTACATGTCCCTTGGCAATGTGCTCCCCAACCCAGGAGAGAAGCATCGGATGTCAGTACCTGAGAAGGCGGAGGAGATTGAAAATCCACTCCCAGCACTAGGTTTGGCAGATGAAGCCACCACCGCAGAGAAGAGACCAGCAGGTCGGATATCAGTACTGAGTCCGCCAGGCTTCCTGTGGCCTGATGCCATTGGGTGCGAAGGCACCACTGAGCAGGACGCATGTTCAGGCGGGCATTGGGGGTTACATGGACCGTGGATGCCATATGGCCGAGCAGTCTCAGGAATTGCCTGGCAGAGAACAGGGAATTGCTGTGAAAGTGGCTGGCGAGATCCATGAGCCTGTGGGCCCTGTCCAGAGGCAGGAAGGCCTGCGCCTGAAGAGTGTCCAACCTGGCGCCTATGAATTCGAGATTTTGAGAGGGGAGCAAAGTGGACTTTGCGAAGTTTATGACAAATCCCAAGTGCTGGAGTAGAGTCACAGTGCGATGAGTGGCCTGAGGGGAAGACTGGGCTCTGATGAGCCAGTCGTCCAGGTATGGAAACACAAAAAGGCCTTGAAGTCTTAGATAAGCTGCCACCACTGCTAGGCATTTGGTGAACACCCTGGGGGCAGAGGATAGGCCAAAGGGCAGTACTCTGTACTGGTAATGATTTCCTCCCACTACAAACCTGAGATATTGTATGTGGTCTGGATGAATAAGGAGATCCAAGGAGCATAGCCAATCTCCCTGCTGGAGGTAGGGCAGCAGGATTCCAAGGGTAAGCATCTTGAACTTTTCCCTTTCCAGGAACTTGTTGAGGTTTCGCAAGTCCAGGATGGGTCTGAGGCCTCCTGTCCTTTTTGGTATCAGAAAGTACCTGGAATAAAAGCCGTGACCTCTCAGGTGGTGGGGCACCGGTTCCACAGCCTGTTCCTGAAGAAGACTTGCTAACTCTTGAAGGAGTAAGTTCCTGTGCAGAGGGAGTCTTGGAGGCTCCCCTGGAAAGTAGGAGGGAGGTACCTAGTGAAAGTGTAGAAGATAGCCTTTTTGAACTATATGAAGCACCCAGGTATCTGATGTGATGGCTGACCACCTGTGGGCAAAGTGGACCAGCCGGCCTCCTGTGCTGAGAGAAACCAGCGGAGGGGAAGAGGCTATGCTGACGGAGTCAAAAACCCCCACCCTGCTGAGCAGGGGCCGGTGTTGTGGGCTTGGGGGCCTGCTACCTACGGGACCCATTACCCCGTCTCTTGGCCTGCTGACCCTGTTGGGGAGCTGCTGAGGCCTGATAATGAGGGTAGTGTTTATAGGCAGCCGCCTTCCTCGGGTAAAAGGGCTTTTTCCCTGAGCCCTTCTTCTTCTGAGAAGGGGCAGAGGTTTTTCTGGACAGCCGAGTCCTGGTCAGAGTCTCGGTCTCGATCTGTGCAGCCTTTTCAGCCATGGGCTTGCCAAAGAGGTTTTCACCTCTGCAGGGGACAACGACCAACTTGTCCTGCACCCATGGCTCGAGGTCGGATGACTAAAGCCAAGCCTGACGGCGGGCACCTATGCCGGCTCCGGCTACCCGAACCGATGCTTCGAAGCCATCGTAGGCTGCTCGAGAGATAAACTTCGAGCACTCCCGAATACCAGTGGACAAGGCCTGGAACCTCTGCAAAGGTTCCTCGGAGAGACCAGCAGAGAACCCGGCAATCTCCTTTGCCAGGTCCCGGAGATACATGCCCATGTAGAGCTGGTAGGTCTGGACTCGACAAGCAAGCATAGAGCCCTGGAAGCACTTCCTACCGAGGGCATCCAGGTTCCGGGCCTCCCGGCCGGGAGGCACCGAGAAGTGCATCTTCTGACTCTTGAGTCGATGCATGGCCGATTCCACCACCATGGAATGGTGCGGTAGTTGTGCCTTTTGGAACTCGATAAATGGAATCAACCCGCTTGCTTAACACCGGCGCCGACGCCGGGCTCTCCCACATGCGGAAGAGAAGTCGCTCCAGCATCGGAGGAACCGGTACAGTAAAGGCCTCCTTCGGGGGAGAGTCATACTGGAGGGCATCGAGCTCTTCGGCTCGAGGCTCCTCCTCGGGATCCGTGGGGAATGCCAAGGCCTTGGCCATATCCCGCACGAAGTCCGAGAACCGGGTGTCCTCCGGGGGGGACCGTCTCCGAGGTTCGGACTCGGGCGAGTCCGATGGGACGCATCGAGTCCGAAAAGTACCCGGTGACTCTTCGTCCTCCGTCTCCCAGCCCGACTCCTCGGAGGAGGAATCGAGCGGCTCCGGTCGGGTGGGCACCGATGCCCTCCGCCCCGACGCCAAAGCCGGCGTCGATGACCTCGGTCCTGAACGGGAGGCCGAGGGAGACCGTGACCGAGGATCGACTCGAGCTCGCATGGACTCGAGGATCGGCTTGGTCTCCAGGGTCGACTTGGATGTCGACGTCCCGGTGGTCGGGGCAGATGCATCGGCAAGGCCAGCGATCAATGCCTGCTGCTGGTCCATGAAGGCAGCGAAACTGCTCTCCAAGGCCGTCAACCTGAGTCCGAGCTCAGGAGACCCAGCAGCCCCCGACTCGGGTCCCGATGGCGTCGGGCCCGACGTCGGCTCCTTCGGAGGCGAGTCCACGAGGACTACAGTACTCACGTGTCCAGGAGACTCCATCTCGAGTCGAGGATGTTTCAAAGGCCTCTCCGACTCCGAGGACCCGGGACGGCTATCGGGGCTATGCGACCTGGCCCTCGAGGAACCAGGAGCGTCCACCGATGCCGCCCTTGTGGGTTTTTTCTTCCTATGATGTTCCCGGGCAGGAGACCCCCGCTCAGAGGAACTCCGACGATGCTCAGGACCGGAGTCCCGGGACGTCGAAGCCTCTGACGAGGTCCGGGCCCGGCCGGACGCGGAGTCAGAGAAGATTCGTTCTTTTGATGCTGCCGACTCCTCAACGCTTTTGAGGACATTTTGCCACACGGACCACAGATCATCGGGTCATGATCGGGTCCGAGGCAGCGGAGGCAGCAGTCGTGTGTGTCGGTAAGAGACATAAGTTTCTTACACCGATCACACTTCTTAAACCCGCTGGCAGCCATCGGGGGAAAAAGGGCCCCTGCGAGGTCAAAAGACAGGGCTGCCAGTGAAAAAAGAAAAATGGCGCGAACGCTAGTCACAAAGGACAAAAACCGAAAAAAGAAAGAACAGACTCGATACCGGCATATCGGGCCCGGGCGGGAAAAAGATCCGGCGTCGAACCGAGAAAAGAATATTAAATAAAATCAACTTTTTCAGCGGCGATCACAAACAACGTCTGTAGGGCTCCGTGGAAAAAAGAAGACTGAGCAAGATGGCACCCTTGGGCGGGAAGGGGACCGCGCATGTGCGCTGCAATTCCCAAAGGCTTTCTTTGAAAGCTGGGGAAATTGCTCCGCGAGGGCTCCATCGGTGCCAACGTCACCCATATGTGAGGACTGACTTCCTGCTTGGTCCTGGAGAATTAGCAACTACACTCCGACATGTCAGCAGAGTCAGCTTCGGAGATGTACAACCCATGCGGTCACACAGGGCACACAACTTCAGGTTATTTGATGGTATTTCTATATTTATTAGTTATTTACTCACATTTATCTGTCTCTCCTGAAACCACGCTGCAAGTGACACACAGTATAAAACAGCTTTCTCCACTGTCTAATACAGAGCCTCATACCTACTCTAATTCTATAATCTTCTCATCCTCCACTACGTATATCTTACCCACCCCATAAACTGCTCATAATCACTAAAACCAACTGACCTTCCCTACCAATGTCACCACTTCACTAACTTATGAAGCTCTAGAGAATTGGACTTTTGGTGGGCCATCTCAAGGAGCTTATTTGGGCACTGCTGAGAAAGCTCAATATTACACAAACTGCAAATGACCCTCCTTGCAAATGCAATGTGTGCCTTCGAGTCAGTCCTGACTCCTGGCGACTCGATGGCAAAATCAACAAATCTTTGTACTGCTAATCACTGTACATAAAGCTGTAAGACACAGTCCCTGCTCTTCAGAGCTTATAATCTAATCAAGATGAAAAAACATCACAAAACTGGGGACTAGGCTATGGGAACATACACAAGTAGTGAATGAGTGAGTGAGGATCCAAAAGCAGCCTCAAAGAGGTGGGGTTTTAGCCTGGATTTGAATAGGGCTAGAGAAGGAGCCTGATGCAATGACTCCGGTAGTTTGTTCCAGGCCTATGGAGCAGCGAGGGAAATTAATGAAGTCTGGAGTTGGCAGTGGCACAGATAAAAGGGATCTGCCAGAGGACCAGAGTTCCCAAGGAGGGGTGTAGAGTGAGATACGAGAGGAAAGGTAGTGAGGAGCCGCTGACTGCAACTTATCTGATTAATATATGCTCAAGAAGCTTGGATCTCTTCTCACCATAAACACCAAAATTTAAAATTTAAATTTTCCCTGAAATTTCATCAGTATGCAATGAAGTCTCTAAGGCTATATGAACCACCTTCTGAAAACAAAAGCTCCAAAAGGATTTACCATCTATGAGCATAATACAATATCAACTTTAAAATACAATGACTTACCAAAACAATAAAATACAAAAGCATAATAAGCCTAATGTAATCCCAAGCCGAAACCCCACTCTCACTACATAACCTAATATAACACATCCAAATACAATAGAAGAGCATAATAAAACTCAGCTAATCCCATCCTCCAACCAAAATCTATCCAAAAGCAATTCCAGCACCATTTTTCATACCTAGCTCTGTCATTCCCAGTCTCCCCTAAGGAGCTCCCCTTTGATTTCTCCCTTAGGCATTGACATCCCGGGTGGTAGTCCACTACCCTTAGCAGGTTGTCTTAAATGGCAGCCCATGATGACTTTAGGGGTAGATGGCAGAGCCTCGGCAGCATCAGGAAATGTCTACGGTCCAGCCTGGGAAAGAGGAGGATGGGAAAGGTTTCCCAATAGGAGACCGCATGCAGTCTTCTCCATCATTCTTCCTCCCAGAGCAGGCTGTCTGTAATAGTGACACATGATGACCTCAGCAGGAAGGACGGTGCTTCCCTGAGTCATGGAAGGTGCCACTGTGGCTTCAAAGGAAGACTGCTAATGGCAATGCTCTGGGCCCTCACTCCACTAGTTATGAAGGGTGCAGTTCTTGGGTTCTGGCACAGGTATTCCAGTGCTAAAGCCAGTCTTGCATGTTGCACTGCTCTGGGCTAGTCATTACATCACATTAGGATTGTGAAGACATTCCATGCCATAAAGGACAGGCTGATCCAGTCCTGGCATTTACCACACTGCATGTAGAGAGATGCTATGCTGCTTTTCTTAATAAAAAAATCAGAACCACAATCCATCCATCCATACAGAGGGGTCAATGCTGGATCTGGAGCTCACTAATGGAGACAGTATGTCTAATGTCCAAGTGGGCGCCCACTTGAGCAACGATGATCACCGCATACTGTGGTTTGAGGTAAAAGCTAAGGCAGAGTCCAATCGTAGCAAACTAGATTTCAAAAATGCTGACTTTAGTAAAATGGGAAAGTACCGGAAGGAGGAGCTGGCGGGGTGGGAGGAGATAAGGGATGTGGAAAGGCAATGGGCTAAAGTGAAAAAGGCCAAAACAAGAGCAATGGATCTCTATATAAGGAAAGTACATAAAAGCAAGAGGAAAAGGAAACCTATATGCTTCTCCAAAGAAGTGGCTGCTAAAGTAAAGGTAAAAATGGCAGTCTTCACAATTTTCAGAGGACCACAACAAAGAGGAACACAGAAAAGAATATCAGATTAAGCTGAAAGAGGCAAAACGAGAAATTAGGATGGCAAAAGCACATGCGGAAGAAAAAATGGGCCACAGATATGAAGAGAGATGTCAAGACTTTTTTCAGGTATATTGGGGAAAGGATGAAGGCGAGAGGTGGAATTCCAAGACTCAAAGATGCTGAGGACGGATTTATGGGAAGTGATAAGAGAAAAGCAGACTTGTTGAACAAATACTTCTGTTCCATGTTCACAAAAGAAAATCCTGGAGAAAGGTCATGTGTGGCTGACAAAGGTAACAAGGGGAACAGAATAGATAAAACACCATTCACAGAAGATGATTGTGAACAGCTTGCAAAACTGAAAGTGGACAAGGCCTTGGGACCGGATGAGAAACATCCCAGGATACTGAAGGTGCTCAGAGAGGTTTCGGCAGGACCCTCAAAAGATGTATTTAATAGATCCATGGACACTGGGGAGTTGTTGCAGGATTGGAGAAGAACTAACATGGTCCCTCTTCACAAATGTGGCAACAGAGAAGAAGTGGCAAACTACAGGCTGGTAAGCCTTAACTTAGTGGTGGGAAAAGTAATGGAGATGCTGCTGAAAGAAAGGATAGTGTCTTTGAGGCAATATGGATTTACCAAGGGAAGATTGTGCCAGACAAATCTGATTGATTCTTTGACTGGGTGACCAGAGAACTGGATCAAGGGCATGCAATGGATGTGGGCTACTTAGATTTCAGCAAAGCCTTTGATATGGTTCCTCATTGGAAGCTTGTGAATAAACTGAGCAGCCTGGGGATCGATCCCAAGGTGGTGAACTGAATGAAGAACTGGTTCACTGACAGACTACAGGGATCGGTCCTGGGACCACTACTGTTAAGTGTCTTTGTGGGTGATATTGCCGAAGGGTTAATAGGTAAAGTTGGCCCTTTTGCAGATGACACAAAGATATGCAACAGGGTGAACACTTCTGAGAGAGTAGACAACATGAGATAAGATCTACAAAAATTAGAAGAATTGTCAAATGCTTGGCAATTGAGATTTAATGTAAAAAATTGCAGTGATCCATTTGGGATACAGAAACCCAAGAGAGGGGCCTTAAAGTTATAATATCTGAGGCTCTCAAGATGGTGAAAAAGTGTGGCAAGGTGGTGGCCAAAGCCAGAAGGATGTTAGGATGCAAACAGAAAGGAATAACCAGTAGGAAGAAGGAGGTATTAGTGCCCCTCTACAGTTCGTTGGTGAGGCCTCACTTAGAGTATTGTGTTCAGTTTTGGAGACCTTACCTTACAAAGGATATAAAAAGACTTGAAATCATTCAGAGGAAGGTAACTAAAATAATTTGGGGCCTACACTAGAAGGAATATGAGACAAGACTTGAAGACCTAAATATGTATATCCTAGAGGAGAGGAGAGATGGGGGGGGCTGTGATACAGACATTTAAATACTTAAAGGATATTAATGAACAAACATGAAATGAAGCTGTAAGGAGGTAAATTTAAAAGCAACATCAGGAAATACTTTTTCAAGGAAAGGGTGGTGGATGCCTGGAATGCCCTCCTGATGGAAGTGGTGGGAGCAAAAACAGTGACGGAATTCAAAAAGGCTTGGAACAGACATAGAGGATCACTACACAGCAAGAGGACGGAATCAAAATAAATGTAGAAAACTTCTAAATGGAGAGGGGTAACCTGCCTGGAGCGGCACGTACAACTCTACAATTCTGGCACCTTACTGGGCAGAATAGATGGACCATGCTGATCTTTATCTGCTGTCACTTACTATGTTACTGTTACTATGTGTAAAATTCAGGACTGGATTAGAAACACCCTTAGGATTATGGAATTGTTGACAAGCTTATTTTGTACACCTATGTAATTAATGAAAATTACAGCATATAATAATGAATAATAATTTGGGTTTATAAGCTTCTCTCATTGAAAATTCATCTCTCAAACTGACTATTCAGTCTCCTCAGTATTCAAACAGCTTCTTAGTACGGAACTATGAAATGTGTTGTTCAAACTAAATGAAGTAGCCAGAGCTACAGAAGAATATCATACATCTGAATTGGTTCACATCATACATCTGAATTGGTTCACATCATACTTGGAAGGATGAACACAAGTCAAATGCGACCAAAAGAAATCATTGCAATTCCCAGTCATGCAAGGAATACCACAAGGCTCAGCCCTATCATCGATGCTCTTTAACATCTACATCCAGCCCATATGCAACATCATCAAGCACCATAAACTACACTATCACATTTTTGCTGACGACATCATGATATATGCTCCAATCAACCTACTAGCACTAAATACCAAAACAATAACCAAATGCCTCGAAGACATGAATGACTGGCTCATAGCCAACAACTTAACGGTCAACTATGATAAAACCGAGGCAATGTTCATCACCAGGAACCCCACCTTCATACCTCCACAAACTTTCAGCATCTTAGACAAACATATAGCAGTCAAAGAAGAAGTTAAGTATCTAGGCATGACATTGGACAGAGCACTGAACCTAAAATCCCATATCACCAAAAACGCAAACAAGGCCTATCAATGTTTGAGGACCCCCAGACAAATCAAACCAATACTCCGTCAGGACCACTTCTGCACAGTGTGCCAAGCACTCATCACACCACTGCTTGACTATCGAAACTCACTATATCAAAGCCTCCCTCAGCAGACACTACACCCAATACAGATGGTGCAAAACACCACAGCACGCATCATTACAGACACTCCAAGGACAGAGCACATCATCCCTGTCTTACAACAACTACACTGGCTCCCAATGCTGGCAAGAGCTAAATACAAAACAATCATGATAATCTTCAAAATCGTTCACCATCTCTCAGCAGACGCACTCCAAGACGTTATAACAAGAGATATCAGCAATAGACCAAGAAGAGCCAATAACGACAACATGATTAATTACTTTGTTAATTACTTTGTTAATTACTTTGTTCCTTAATACATATGCTGTTTTGTTACTCTTAATATTTATAATATGACGTTCTATGTAAAACAAACTTGCTTTGTTGATTGTTGTTTACTGTAAACCGCAACTGAACTCTGGAAGATGCGGTATATAAATGTGTGTTAAATAAATAAATAAAATAAAATGATCGGCACACCAGCAGGCTACCATAAAACCAAGCAAACAACTTCAAAAAGAGCTCCATCACTACTGGCGTTCACACTATGGAACTCCCTTCCAACGAGCCTGAGGGCACTAGATGACATCACAGACTTCTGCAAAGACCTCAAAACACTGTTATTTATAGAATCATACGAGCATTTAGACAACAGCCCATACCCAAACAGAAACACAACCACCTCTGCCAACTAGGCACACACTCATCTTACATATTGTCATGAGGTAGACAGCACTGAGCCTGGGATAATAAAGGGGAATGAAAAAGAAGAGCTTACCTCACAGCCACATGTGCAGTTGAGACATTCAGATTGCAGGGAAGCAAGGAATGAAGAAACAAACTTTCCTCAGAGCATTAGTGACACAGTAGAAATTCAGAGTCCTAATCAGGCTCACCTGGGGAAAGAATCACGTACTACGTACAACAAGCAGGGAGTTAAAACCAGGTGGGAAATTCCACACGGGGGCAGAGAGATCAAGGAGATCAGGGGGAGGAGAGAGAAGGAGACAGAGACTCAGGAGCAGACACGGAGAGACAGGCTGTCCTGGAGAAAGAGGGCTGAATGGAAGCAGGCTGTTGAACCAGAGAGTGCTGGGGGAAGCAGTGCAAGAGACTTCCAAGCCAGAGGGGTCCTCGTGCCAGGGAAGGCAACCAAGCAGGTAGAGAGCAAACGTCACACCCAGGAAAGCTCACTGAAGCCAGGAAGTGATTACAGCTCAGCTAATCCTTGTGCTTGGAACTCCCGGAGAAAGGCAGTGTACACCTCAGAGAAGAAGCCTTGGCTAACGGAGGAAGGGCTGGAAACTATCTTTACCAGAGAGAAAGATAAGTACCCTGTTTTCTACAGAGGGAAAGAAGTGGGTCCTTTTGTAAAGAGCCAAGCTTACAGAGTGTTAGAAAAACCTTATTGGAATGGGTGTTGGAAAGAAACCCCAAGCACAGCTCCTTATGTCCCTGGCTGCACAAAACAGTCTCCTCTCATAGAAACAGGTCTCCCCAGTGCAAGGTTCTGAAACCAGTAATACAGAAACCTGGTGACCGTATACAGGACCAGGTCCTGATGTGATGCAGTGGGAAAGTTCAAACCCAGAGGTCATTCCAGAACCCATGGATTGTGCTCTATGTATTTCTGACGAGATAGAATCTCTTTGTTAAGAAGCAAGAAGAAGCATTATTATCATTTGGAAAGCTTTTATTTATCTGTGAAGCAACAGTTTATTTGTGTTATCATTATTTGATGTATCCAGAAGGCAATCCTCAAGGGAAGGGGAATAAAGCCCAGCTTTAATTATACTTGG
Source organism: Ichthyophis bannanicus (assembly GCA_033557465.1). Lineage (NCBI taxonomy): Eukaryota > Metazoa > Chordata > Amphibia > Gymnophiona > Ichthyophiidae > Ichthyophis > Ichthyophis bannanicus. The sequence goes on along the minus strand of CM066033.1, from coordinate 817,807,019 downwards.
ACACGACTACAGAGTATTCCTTTAACAAACAGAGCTATACCCCGTATCTAGGCGGGCGCCTAAGGAGGGTATAGTCTCACAAATGGCGTAGTTCTTTGGATTCCTGAAAAGAAGGATACCGTGGGAGCACAGTGGAGTCACCAGCGCCGGAGAAGAGGACCGGGACTGCGGTGGACCACGCCCAGAAGTCTCCAGGATCTGGAAAGCAAAAGAACTTTCTCAAAGCCAGAATCACCACCTGACTCAGGTAAAGGTATCTGGGTACAGCCAGGGTGGGATTCTGTAAGGAGAAATAAGGGGGACTGAAAAACCCCAGCTTAACTGCATTTAGAAAAAAAAAAAAAAAAGGTGCCGCACTTGGTGTGTTTTTTTTTTCTTTGTTTGTTACAGGCTGCCAACATGGAGACTCCGCAAGACACGCTACGATGGATTGCGCTCCAATTTGAGAAACAGAGAGAGCTGGCCCAGCAGTGTCAGGAGCAAGCTTTAGCAGCCATGCAGGCGCAGCAGAAGCCGCTAACAGACTTGGTGCAGGCTTTGCTGAAGGAGCGGATGACAGACAAGATGCCTGAAGGACGCTACTGTGGGGTAGGCCCACAAACTGGTGGGGTCTTATCTTTTGGACAATGGTCAGGCAATGACAATATTGATGACTTTCTCGAGGCCTTTGAGCGGGTAGCTCGAGGTGCAGGTTGGCCCGAGAAGCAGTGGGCGATCCGGTTAGCCACCTCCCTGATGGGAGAAGCCTTGGCGGCTTATAAAGCTATGCCCGCCGCCCAAGCAACTGATTATAAAGAAGTAAAAGCAGCCATACGAGACAGGCTAGGCCTGTCACCTATGGTGTATCGCCGGATGTTAAGGGCAACAAAAATCCAGCCAGGTGAAACTCCTAAGGCACTAGGCCAACGGATACGTAGCCTGGTGTGGAAGTGGCTTACTCCGGAAGGGAAAACAATTGAGAGTATTCTTGATATGCTCGTGTTGGAGCAATTCTCTGAGGCTGTGCCAGGTGAAGTAAGAGCATTCCTTACTCTCCAAAATTGCCAGACTTCAGACGAGGCTGCTCACTTAACCGAAAGGTTCATGGAGGCTCGGATAGCCCATAAACCGCACGGAGGAGCTAGCGACTCATATGGGGTGGCAAATTTTAGCAGAGTAATGAAAGACCCGATGTCATGTATACCAAGTACAAAGAAATGTATGGATAAAGGTATGGGGAATGACTCTCACATGAAATGTTTTAAATGTGGGAGGAGGAGTCACAAGAGGGATGAATGCATGTCACGCACAGCACTGATGAGTGAAAAGGAAAAATATAGGCAGGAAGGCTTTCGCCTTGATGTAGAGGTACAGGGCGTGTTGGCCAAGGCCCTACTTGATTCAGGGGCAGACCAAACTATGGTGTCGAAGAAATTCTGGCGCCTCCTACAAGATAGTGGGGCATTTCCCCTGAATCAACCAGAGGGCAGAACTAAGATCCGCTGTATACACAGGTCATCCACTTCCTATCCTCTGTATAGGGTAGTAGTAAAAACTTTAGGCACCCGAAGAAAGGTCCTAGTAGCGGTAATTCCCCGGTTGCCCTATGATATAGTTTTAGGCCGAGACTGGCCGCCCTTCTGTAGGAGCATTGGGGAAGGCATGCAAGGGAAAAGGGGGCTGGTATCCACCAGGTCACAGGCCCAAAGTTCGAGGGAGAGCCTTGAACCCTCGGAGGACATTGACCCTCCTTCAGAGGAAGAGGCAGAACCCCGGGTAGAGGAAGATAGGCCCCTAGAGGACCTGCTAGGAGAACTACCGAAACACGATGATTTAATCAACCTTCCTGAAAAGGCTAGTAGGAAAAGCAAAGGTGATAAATGACGAGAGCGCCAAAATAGGGCCCAACTAAGGGCAGGAGCAGGGGAAGGGATAGGTTTTCCCTGGGTACCGGCTGAGCTAGTGCAGAGGTTTCCCTCATTCGCTAAAGAACAAAAAGCGGATCCCGCGTTAAAGCGTGCTTTTGAGTATGCCCAGTCTGATAGAGACTTTCTTCCCAGGTTTTTTCTGGAAGAATACTTACTATATCGGGAAAGTAACGATCCCCAGACTGGCGCTGTTAGAAAACAGCTAGTGGTACCCACTGCTTTTAAGGCGAGTGTAATGAGATTAGCCCATGACCACCCGGTGGGAGGGCATAAAGGAGTTGTAGGTACCTTGGACCAGGTACTGGCCCGTTTCTATTGGCCGGGGGTGTTCAAAGAGACCAAGCGTTTTTGCGAGGCGTGCCCTTCGTGTCAGAGGGTCTCTGCCGCAAAACCCAGAGGGGTTCCTATGATACCAATACCTACTATATCTGAACCAGTACGCCGGATGGCGATGGATATAGTAGGACCCTTAGTAAAAACCCCTAGGGGGTTCCAATATATTTTGGTCATAATGGATCAGGCCACCCGGTTCCCCTGGGCCATACTGCTGAGGAATATTTCAGCAAAAACAATAGCGGGGGAACTAATCAAAATATTCTGTGAAGTGGGATTCCCGAAGGAGATGTTAATGGACAGAGGAAGCAATTTCCCATCACGCTATCTGACACAAGTCTGGGACGCCTTCGGGATATGTCACCTAAAAACAGCAGCTTACCATCCACAGTCCAACGGAATGGTAGAGCGTTTTAATCAGACCCTCAAACAAATGTTGAGGCGGGAACTAGACGGGAAGATGGCTGACTGGGACATTATGCTCCCATTTGCCAGCAGGGAGCGCACACAGGCCTCGTTAGGAGCTTCCCCATATGAACTGATGTTCGGCCGTGCTCCAAGGGGTGTCCTTGACATTTTAAGGGAGCAGTGGGCAGAGCCAAAACGGGAGGAAATAGGAGTACTGCATTTCCTCCAGGAACTCCGATCGTGGTTACAGAGGGCCTCACAAGCTGCTGAACAACATCTGCAAGATAGTCAACAGCAGCAGAAAAGATATTATGACCGGGGGAAGAAACCCCGTCAACTCACCATAGGTGAGAAAGTAGTCGTAATGGTAGCAGACCCTGGGCCAAAATTTGAAGCTCAGTGGAGAGGGCCCTACACTGTAATAGCTCGCAAGGGACCAGTCTCCTATGTCGTTGAGACCGACAAGGGGCGCCGTCAGATATACCATGTAAATGTCCAAAAATCCTGGCAGGAGTGGACGGCAGCTATTGGTCAGTTACAGGTACAGCTTCAGTTCAATGCAGATGCAGTATCACGTATTCCGTGCTGTAAAGACATGTGTCCCTCAGCCCGAAATAGCTTAAGGGGGGGATATGTCATGAGGTAGACAGCACTGAGCCTGGGATAATAAAGGGAAATGAAAAAGAAGAGCTTACCTCACAGCCACATGTGCAGTTGAGACATTCAGATTGCAGGGAAGCAAGGAATGAAGAAACAAACTTTCCTCAGAGCATTAGTGACGCAGTAGAAATTCAGAGTCCTAATTAGGCTCACCTGGGGAAAGAATCACGTACTACATACAACAAGCAGGGAGTTAAAACCAGGTGGGAAATTCCACACGGGGGCAGAGAGATCAAGGAGATCAGGGGGAGGAGAGAGAAGGAGACAGAGACTCAGGAGCAGACACGGAGAGACACGCTGTCCTGGAGAAAGAGGGCTGAATGGAAGCAGGCTGTTGAACCAGAGAGTGCTGGGGGAAGCAGTGCAAGAGACTTCCAAGCCAGAGGGGTCCTCGTGCCAGGGAAGGCAACCAAGCAGGCAGAGAGCAAACGTCACACCCAGGAAAGCTCACTGAAGCCAGGAAGTGATTACAGCTCAGCTAATCCTTGTGCTTGGAACTCCCGGAGAAAGGCAGTGTACACCTCAGAGAAGAAGCCTTGGCTAACGGAGGAAGGGCTGGAAACTATCTTTACCAGAGAGAAAGATAAGTACCCTGTTTTCTACAGAGGGAAAGAAGTGGGTCCTTTTGTAAAGAGCCAAGCTTACAGAGTGTTAGAAAACCCTTATTGGAATGAGTGTTGGAAAGAAACCCCAAGCACAGCTCCTTATGTCCCTGGCTGCACAAAACAGTCTCCTCTCATAGAAACAGAGGTCTCCCCAGTGCAAGGTTCTGAAACTACTAATACAGAAACCTGGTGCCCGTTTACAGGACCAGGTCCTGATGTGATGCAGTGGGAAAGTTCAAACCCAGAGGTCATTCCAGAACCCATGGATTGTGCTCTATGTATTTCTGACGAGATAGAATCTCTTTGTTAAAAAGCAAGAAGAAGCATTATCATTTGGAAAGCTTTTATTTATCTGTGAAGCAACAGTTTATTTGTGTTATCATTATTTGATGTATCCAGAAGGCAATCCTCAAGGGAAGGGGAATAAAGCCCAGCTTTAATTATACTTGGACACGACTACAGAGTATTCCTTTAACAAACAGAGCTATACCCCATATCTAGGCGGGCGCCTAAGGAGGGTATAGTCTCACAATATACACACAAGATTATTATACTACGTTATTAAACATCCCCTTGTTAAATGTTACCCTTCAATTGTACTGTCTAAATGGTGTTAAGTAATTGTTCTGTCTAAATGTTCACAAGTACCCTAATGTTAAATGTAACCCTCCAATTGTGATGTGATGTGACCACCATGATTGAAGGATAAGGTGGAATACAAATCTGTCTAAATAAATAAAAATAAATAAATCTCACTTGCGGGATTCTTCTTAGAGCGACTGCCTTCCAGAGGTTTTTTAAAAGGTGGGCACTGATCTGCTGATTTGCTGAATGAGCATCAGTAAGTAGGATCAGAGCAAGGGCAATGTCTTCACACAAGGACAGAGATCTAATAAAAGTCCCTGATATGACAAAATTGCTCATGTGACCAAACCAAACCTTGGAAGCACCAATCGTGCCGCACAGGAAGTAATAACGTGTATAGCCTTGAAGAAGGCTAATTCTGTGGTTTGAAGGCGTTTTGCCTGGGTGGTAGAATGGACTTAACCACGTCGTGCCCATGACCCTTCTAGTGGATAGTCCAGTGAAGGGGAGGCAGGGTCTTGAAAGGACAAGCAGTCACTCTAGTAATGTGAAGCATTTTATAAAAAGTTGGTAGAAAAGGTCTTGTGCCACCATATTGTCTTCATGTGGAGGGCTCGGACTTGCTTGAGGAGAGTAGTAAAGCTTCACATGCTCGTCACGCTACTCCATTCTTTCCTTTTTTTTTCAACCTCACCTTGAGCCCCAGGTGCTTAGCAATCACTTTACCGAGATGGAAGCACGAAAAAATGCTGATTTGCTATATTAAGCCTGCAAACTGTTCCTTATTTCTGAGGTTTAATCGCTGAGTGAATAACTTGATCCCATCAGTGGAGTAAATGTCTGTGATGATTTTCTAGTGGAACACAACATGAAGAGAGAAAAGCAGCTCTGAACCCTACTTTTATCTTTTCAAAGGAGACTTGCCATCAGCTAAGACGCTAATTCCGCAGCTATGCAAGTCAGTAGCAAATAGACTCAGCAGGGTAGCGTGTAGACAGTTTCCAGATCCTCTGTCTTTGAAAAGGTTTGTTAGCATTGCGCTCTATAATCCTGTTGACATGGAGGCTGGGGGGGGGGGGGGGGGAAGAAGAAGGAAGAATATTATTTCCTAGCAGAGATGGAGTAGTAAATTGTACTCTCCTGCCTCTCCCACAGGCGGGGTATATCAGGCTGCATTAGTAGGAATCCAGTAAATCAGTGGATTTGATAGCAGTGGAATTACTTCACTGATAGAAGCACATCGTAAAGCCTCCTTCTATTCAGCAGTTACTACGGTGATATATTATAACATGTTACAGTTTTCTGCGGCATCACTTGATATCAGTTTCTCCTTGACTGCTGTCACAGCACAGATCTGGGAATCCTAACATCTCATCTTAGGGTCCTACTTCGGTCAGGACACATACCGAGCTGTGTCTGCCTCATCTTCTGTTTCTTCAACATTTCTCCTGCCTTGAACCTTGTAGCATACACCTTTTGGCAGCAAAGTGCTTCAATTGTCCTCTGGTGGATCATAAAAGGGGTATTTAAAAACCCAGATTAGAGTCCATCTGAAAGGTACCACCTGAAGCAAATAAATTATTGCCACAGTCCTTCCATCACTCCCCCATGAACACAGGGCAAAATCCTGAACATCTTGTCACCAACATAGTAATATAGACAGTAGAAACGCATGACAGGACATAAGAATATAGGGCCCGATTTGCAGCTAGGTTGTGCTATACGTCGCGCGGGCAAATAGCCCGCCCACCTTCCACCTAACCCGGATTTTCAATACGGCCCGGCTTTGAAAATCCAGGTCTCGCCACACAACCCAGAAGCCACAGGAACTATTTATTTATTTAGACAGATTTGTATGCCACCTTATCCTTCAATCAAGGTGGTCCGTCACATCACAATTGGAGGGTTACATTTAACATTAGGGTACGTATAAACATTTAGACGGTATAGTTACATAACAGCATTTAGACCGTACAATTAAAGGTAAAATTTAACATGAGGGTATTTAATAACGTGGTATGATAGACTTGTGTGTGTGGATAGGATGGGTGCGTGCTTAGTTGGCGGCGTAAGTAGTATTTTAGTTTGGGTATGGGATGTTGCCTGGATGCTTATATGTCTCTATAAATAAAAATGTTTTGAGGTCTTTGTAGAAGTCTGTGAGGTCATCTAATGCCCTCAGGCTCGTTGGGAGGGAGTTCCATAGTGTGGATGCCAGTAGTGATGGTGCTCTTTTTGAAGTTGTTTGTTTGGTTTTGTGATAGCCTGCAGGTGTGCCGATCATGTTGTCATTATTCGTTCTTCTTGGTCTATTGCTGGTATCCCTTGTTATGACGTTTTGGAGTACGTCTGTGAAGAGATGGTGAATGACTTTGAAGATGATCATGATTGTTTTGCATTTAGCTCTTGTCACCATTTGGCAGCCAGTGTAGTTGCTGTAGGACAGGAGTGATGTGCTCAGTCCTTGGTGTGTCTGTAATGATGCATGCTGTGGTGTTTTGTACCATCTGTAGTGGGTGGAGTGTCTGCTGAGGTAGGCCTTGATATAGTGAGTTTCCGTAATCAAGCAGTGGTGTAATGAGTGCTTGGCACACTGTGCGGAAGTGGCCCTGACGGAGTATTGGTTTGATTTATCTGATTGTTTTCAGTCGTTGATAGGCCTTGTTTGCGGTTTTGGTGATGTGGGATTTCAGGTTTAGAGCTCTGTCTAGTGTGATGCCCAGATACTTAACTTCTTCTTTGACTACTATGTGTTTGTCTAGGATGCTGATAGTTTGTGGGGGTATGAAGGTGGGGTTCCTGGTGACGAACATTGCCTCAGTTTTATCGTAGTTGACCGTTAAGTTGTTGGTTATTAGTCAGTCATTCATGTCTGTATGTAGATGTTAAAGAGCATTGATGATAGGGCTGAGCCTTGAGATATTCCCTGTGTGATGGGGAATTGTAGTGATTTCTTTTGGTCGCATTTGACTTGTTGCGTTCGCCCTTCCAAGTATGATGTAAACCACTTCAGGGTATTCTTGCATAGTCCTATCTCTTGTAAGCGTTGCAATAGCTTGGTGTGGGACACAGTGTCGAAGGCCACCGAGATGTCCATGAACACTAGCAGGAAGCCGTTTTTTATGTTGTCCATGCCTTTTAGGAGATTGTCAAAGAGGGAAGTTAGTAGTGTTTCTACGCCGTGTTGGGGCTTAAATCCATGCTGATGTATGTCCAGTGGGGCATTTATATCAATATGGTCCTGCAGTTGCCTTTGGACTGCCTTTTCCATGATTTTAGGAAGGAATGGCAGGCTGGAGATGGGACAGTATGATTTTGGTTTGGAGGGGCTCAGATTGCTACTTTTAAGTATTGGTCGTATCATTGCGTGCTTTAGGGGCTGCGGCATGTATCCTTGTTGAAGTGAATCTTTGACGATTTTTTGAATGTGATGAGAGAGTTTGCTTTTTTTACCTTTGAGCCAGTCACTGGGCATGGGTCTGATGGTGAAGCAACCAGGGTTCAATTCCCACTAGCACTCCTTGTGGCCTTGGGCAAGTCACTTAACCCTCCATTGCCTCGGAAGAAAGGCCTGGCAATCTACTTCCTGTGACACTGCCAAGAAAACCCAGGAGCTTCTGGGTCGCCAGGAGTCAGGACTGACTCGAAGGCACACATTGCATTGCATTGCAATATTTTTGTATAAGTCTCTGGTATGACCTCATTTGGAGTATTGTGTGCAATTCTGGAGACCACACCTTCAAAAGGATATAAAAACGTTAGTGCAGAGGGTGGCTACTAAAATAGTTAATGGTCTTCGTTATGAAGGATGTGAGGACAGACTTAAAGATCTTAATATGTATACTTTGGAGGAAAGGCAGGATAGGGGCGGTATGACAGAGACATTCAAATACCTCCATGGCATAAATGCACAGGAGGGTCTCTTTCAATTTAAGGCAAGCTCTGCTACAAGGAGACATAGGATGAGGGTGAAAGAGGATAGACTCAGGAGTAATATGCGGAAATATTTCTTTACAGAAAGAGTGGCAGATGCATGGAATAGTCTCCCAGTGGAGATGGTGACACGAGGACAGTATCTGAATTCAAAAAAGCATGGGACAAACACAAAGGATCTCTAAAGGAAAAAAATGGCACTATTGTAGTTGATATGGAAGGGTAGACTAGATAGGCCATGTGGTCTTTTTCTGCTGTCATGTTTCTATGTTTACTCTATTCAGCTTTCGGTTCCTACATGCTTTGCCTGTTGTTATTCTCTAGTTCTTAGTAAACCTTTCACAGCTGAGTTATTTGTAAAACTCTATGACTCATAGATATACATGGACATCTCGGTGGCCTTTGACACTGTGTCCCACACCAAGCTATTGCAACGCTTACAAGAGAGGACTATGCAAGAATACCCTGAAGTGGTTTACATCATATTTGGAAGGGCGAACACAACAAGTCAAATGCGACCAAAAGAAATCACTACAATTCCCCGTCACACAGGGAATATCTCAGGGCTCAGCCCTATCATCAATGCTCTTTAACATCTACATACAGACATGAATGACTGGCTAATAGCCAACAACTTAACGGTCAACTACGATAAAACTGAGGCAATGTTCGTCACCAGGAGCCCTACCTTCATACCCCCACAAACTATCAGCATCCTAGACAAACACATAGTAATCAATGAAGAAGTTAAGTATCTGGGCATTATCTGGGCAGTCCATGGTATACACAGTATTCGCCGCCAGCACCATAATTCGAAGGCATCAATTTTCTTCCTGTCTATCTTTTTCACTGTCCATCTTTCACATCCATATGATGTTATTGAAAATACCATGGCTTGAACAAGTCGAATCTTTGTATGGAGAAAGACATCTCTGCTCTTGAGAATCTTATCTAGGTCTTTCATAGCCATTCTGCCAAGAGCAATGCGTCGTCTGATTTCTTGACTGCTTGTTGCTTCTTTATTGATAGTTGATCCAAGTAGGTTAAAGTTGTTCACGATTTCAATTTCTTCTCCTTCAACGATGAACCTGTTGATTATGCCAGTTGTCATGATCTTTGTCTTCTTTACATTAAGGTGCAGTCCCATTTTGAGACTATGTTCTTTGATTGTGAGAAGCAAATGTTTCAGATCATCTTCACATTCAGCCAGTAATGTGGTATCATCAGCATAGCAAAGGTTGTTGATGAGTTTTCCACCAATCGTCACACCTCTGTTGTCTTCATACAATCCTGCTTCTCTGATGATTTGTTCTGCATATAAATTAAACAGGTAGGGGGAAAGTATGCAGCCTTGTCTTACACCTTTGCTTATTTTAAACCATTCTGTTTCTCCTTGATCTGTTCGAACTGTTGCTTCTTGATCAATGTACAGATTGTGCAAGAGTACGATCAGGTGTTCTGGTATACCCATGCTTCTTAATGTGGCCCAGAGTTTCTCATGGTTTACACAGTCAAAAGCCTTGCTATAGTCGATAAAGCACAAATAGATATCTTTTTGGTATTCTTTAGTCTTTTCAAGGATCCATCTCACATCCACAATGATGTCTCTCGTTCCTTGCCCTTTCCTGAACCCTGCTTGCACTTCAGATAGTTCTTGTTCCAGGTATGGTTGTAGTCTCTTTTGAATAATCTTCAGTAGAATCTTGCTGGCATGTGGGATCAGAGCGATTGTGCAATAATTTCCACAGTCAGTTGGATCACCTTTCTTTAGTATTGGTATAAACACAGATCTTTTCCAGTCAGTTGGCCATGATGTTGTCTTCCATATTTCTTCGCAGAGCCTTGTAAGTACAGTAACAGCTGCATCAGATTGCTGTAATACTTCTTTGGAAATGCAATCAATGCCTGGTGCTTTGTTCTTTGATAAGGCTTTCAATACTGCTTTAACTTCTTCTTTCATCACCAATGGTTCCCGATCATAAGGTACAGGTTGAAACGGCTGTTGGTCCACTTGATCTTTATCATATAAAAACTCTGTATATTCCTTCCACCTTTTCTTGATCTTTTCAGCATCATTCAACATAGAACATTGAGCATCTTGTAACATTCCAATTCGAGGCTGGAAGTTTTTCTTTAACTCTCGGATTTTTAAGAAAGCCGATCTTGTTCTTTCTCTAATAGTTTCTGCTTCTATTTCCTTGCATGCGTCGTTGTAGTACTTTTCCTTGTCCTGTCTTGCTGCACGTTGGAAATCTCTGTTGAGTTCTGTTATTGTCTTTCTTTCTCCTCTGGCTTTAGCTTCTCTGCGTTTCTGGGCAATTTTCAGAGTTTCTTCCATCATCCATTTTGGCTGTCCTTGCTTTTTCACCTTTTGTAGAGACTTCTCGCTTTCTTCCAACACAACCTTCTTGATGTCATTCCATAACTCTTCTGGAGCTCTGTCAAAACCTTAACAGGAAGGCACACATAGCTAACACTGTCAGAGCTGTTTATTTCAAGATCCGTTCCCTCAGACATCTTCGTCCCTTGCTTGAACCAGAGGATTTCAGCACAATTTACCAGGCTCTTATAATACCGCATTTTGATTACGCCAACGCCATTTTACAAGGACTTCCACAATCCACTCTGAACCCCCTACAGCTCGCAATGAATAGCGCAGCGAGGGATCTAAGTGGAGCATCTAGGAGAGACCATGTGACGCCCCTTTTGAAGCAGTTACACTGGCTCCCCATACAGGCCAGGATCATCTTCAAGACAGTATTACTGACTTTCAAAGCGGTAAATAATCTCTCCTCCTCATCACTAACCGACCTCATCCAAGCCATAACCCTTAATAGATCGAGAAGATCTACAGCAATAAATATATTAACAATTCCGAGAGAATCAACGAGATGCACAGTGACAACATCAAATAGGGCTTTCAGATTCTGTGCCTCAAGACTCTGGAACGCTTTACCTTTAAACACCAGATCGATCTCTTACCTAATACAGTTCAGAAAAGCCCTCAAACACTACCTTTTCCTCAAATACTTCCCAGAGAACACTGAATCACATACACTGAATACCTGTAGCTACACCAATACGCCTATTAATCCAGGGAACACTCCCAGCCAGGTGTCCTGTCCATAGTTTTCTCATGATATTTACTCTATGACTCCAGTGTGTAAATAATTTCCCCTGTTTTTATCCAAGTTTTACTGTCCTGTTATATGTAAAATCAGAACTATGTTTCACGTTTCTGATCTCTCTGTTCCATGTAAACTGCGCTGATGCCGAATAGTGCGGTATATAAGAAATTGTAAATAAATAAATAAATTTGTATCTAAAGCAGCAAATCAATTTTGCAGGCAGTCTTTAAATTCCGGTGGTATATTCTCAAGGTCATATTTTGCTGCATTCATGAATGGTTTGCTCTTTTTCAACTTTAGCTTGAGTTTGCATACTAGTAGTTGATGATCTGTACCACAGTCAGCTCCAGGTTTTGTCTTTGTTGATGTTATAGAACTTTTCCATCGTTGACTTTCACAGATGTAGTCAATTTGATTTTTGTACAATCCATTGGGTGAAGTCCATGTGTACAGTCGCCGCTTCTGTTGATGGAAGAAGGTGTTTGAAATGAATAGATCGTTGGTCTTGCAGAATTCTATCAGTCTTTCTCCAGCTTAATTTCTGTTGCCAAGTCCATATTTTCCAACTACTTTGCCTTCTTCTTTGTTGCCAACTTTTGCGTTCCAGTCACCCATGACTATCAGGATATCCTGTCTGCATGTTCTGTCAATTTCAGCTTGTACTTGTTCATAGAACTCTTCAATTTCATTCTCTTCTGCAGCTGTTGTTGGGGCATATACTTGAATTATAGTTGTGTTGATAGGCATTCATCGTAGATGAATAGAGATTAAGCGTTCGCAGACTGCATTGTATTTCATTACAGTTCTTGCAGATTTCTTCTTTATTATAAATGCAACACCATTTCTTCTTTGCCTTTCATTTCCAGCATAGTAGACCATGTGATCATCTGATGCAAAGTGCCCGATGCCAGTCCATTTCAGTTCGCTGACACCCAACAGATTAAGTTGTACATGTTCCATTTCATTCTTGACCACCTCCAACTTCCCTTGGTTCATGCTTTGTACGTTCCATGTTCCAATGTGTAAGACATCTTTACAGCTTCTGACTCTCATTTCATGCGCAGCTACATCAGCAGTCAGACGTCCCGAGGGCTTTGAGAAGTAGATTGCCGGGCCTTTCTTCCACGCAGTTTAAGTTTGGTGTTGTTGCCATTGTCACAGAAATGTGATCCTCTGCCGTCAACACTATCCCATTCTGCTGCTGCCCAGATGGAGTGCTAGTGGGAATCAAACACCAGTTTCTTGGTTACTAAGACGGTGCTCTAACCATTGGGCGACTTTACCAAGAAGGAAATCATTTATCAGGTAAGGAAGTGTGAAACTATAGCTTCAATTACTGGGATCTCAACTTGTGAAATTGTTCAAATGTTATTAAGTGACACCGAGTCCCATGATTAGTTGTTGATGTTATGACTATCGCTTGGTTTTCTTGGCAAAGTGTGACTGGAAGTAGACTGTCAGGCCTTTTTTCCGTGCAGTAAGCCGACAGCACCTGGAATAACTCTGTGAAGCGACCATGACAAATATATGTAAAGCGGTCATACTATTACTACTACTGAGCATTTGTATAGCGCTACAAGTGCTTTCCTCTGGCTGAAGAAAGTCCATTCTGGCCATAGGAAGCATTGGCCCGCTGTGAGATACTACTTTCATGTTGCAACACTCCACCAGGTACCTACTTTCCTAATTTAAATATGAGGGAAACAGTCTCTACTCTGTCATCACCTGTTTCATTTGTTTATGTTTATTCAATACTTAATATACTGTTGTAGCCATACACACCAAAGCGGTTTACAAAACATATAAGTTAAACAAAAACCAGACAAACAAATATAATACAGGTTTTGTCAACAGCTAAGGGGCTCGTTCCCTTACAGGAAACTATAAGTTTGCTCATAAAAATACATCTTAAGATTTTTTTAACGGACTTAAAAGAATTATCTTGCTGAATTTAAAGAGGAAGCGAAGTCCACAAGGTAGGAGCCAGAAATAGAAGACCGACTGATGCATGGATTCAAGTCAAGCAAAATTAACAGTTGGAATCACCAGTCAATTGTAAGATCGAGAATGCAAAGGTCTGGAGGATATGATGTGACCACTTTGATTGAAGGATAAGGTGGTAAACAAATCTGTCTAAATAAAAATAAATAAATAAAAGTCAGAAAGATAAACAGGGAGACCAAAGTAAAAGGCCTTGAATGCTAACAAAAATACTTTAAACGTAATCCGAAATTGGAGAGGAAGCCAATGATAAGATCTCAATAAAGTAGTAACATGATCCGAGGACCTAGAGCGAATAAGAAGCTTAATAGCAACATTTTGAATTCTTTGTAGACGCTTAAGGGCAGAAAGGGAAAGCCCATTCTAAAACAAATTACCATAATCCAATTTACTAATCACCAGGGAAAAGACCAAAGTAGTAAGCGCAGGCTGATCCAAATAGGGCTGAAGGGCTCTAATGGTACGAAGAGAATAGAAAGAGGACTTTACCATGGCTGAAGCCTGATAAGAAAAGGTAAGCCAGCATAGGAAGTACTGGTAAAGGATGGCCATCTAAAACTGGTGATGCCACTAGCGAAGTAGTCCTATGAGTAACCCACATAGCCCTACATTTTTCTGGATTCAGCTTCAAGTGGCTGGCTGATTCTTTCTGCTACCCTGATGGCACTCGGGTTAGCAAAAGAATTATCACCTAAACACAAGGGAAAGGGGTAGCTTGCACATGTGTCACACACACTCACGCACAGGAGCTTCTGCGTTACTGACACATTGAAAGTATTTGGAGCCCAGAATGCTCCTTACTTGCCTGGCTTCCCACTGGCTCTGCTCTGCAGGCTCAGCTCTTTCTACCACATCTCTCCCTCTCTGGTCCCTGTTGCAGGTTTTAGCCCCTACTTTCAGACACTCAGCACTGGCACACCCCACAGTTTCCGAAAGTATGCACTCAGGCTTGCTCCTCTGATCTCTTCAGAATCCATTTCTCCAACTTCTCAAGTCCAGCCACTTTGCCCTCGGCAATTTCCTTGGTGGGCAGTCACTCTGTTGAGTTTCTGCCTCCCTGCAGTTCTGTAGGCAGTCTTCCCTCTCTGCACCTATGCAGCTGTCTCTGGAGTGAACTCTCTGTCCCTCTACTGGTACAGTTTTGGTTCTATTCTGCTCACCCTGGTCCCCTTTGGTTCTCCAGAGTCATCAGGCTCATAGTCTCGCCTCTTTCATATTCTTTCCTCTTACCTCAGCTGGGCTCTGGTCATCTCTGCAACACTTCTTCTCCTGGTGGCTCTCTGTTCCACATGTCCTTCTTAGATGACTCTTGTCATCTTCTCTTGTAGCTGCTGGGCTATAATGACCTTAGTAGTCCCTTTTTCCTGGGCTCTGGAGACTCCCTGATGCAGTGCAGCTCTTCTATACCTTCTCTCCTTGGCAGAACTGAGTGGCTGACACTCCCAGTCTTCTGGAGCTCTCCCCATGTCCTCTGGTCTGGTGCCTCTTCTTCCAGGAGCTTCTGGTTTCAGCATGTGGATACTTGTGCTTTTCTTTGGCAGCATGAGAGCTCCATGGGCAGCTTATATTTGTTCTTTATTCTTTATTAGACTTGATATATTGCCTTTCATATATTATAACAAAGCGGTTTACAATAATATAAAAAGAGTTACAGCAATGGCATATTGCCAGAAAAGGAAACAGAAATTACAATATCAATAGGACAGAGAGTAGACGGACATTTCAGACAGGGGAGAGAGGTGGTAACATAAGGGTAAATCATGTATTGCTATCTGGGAGGTCTAAAGCTGTTGAGAATAGGTGTGTTTTCAGGTGTGCTTTGAAAATGGAGTAATTATGCTCAAGTCTAAGGGTAGAGGGCAGTGAGTACCACAGTGTGGGACCTAGAAAGAAGAAGGCAGAGGAACGTGTAGACTGTAGACGAGCCTGAGAGGGGGACGGTAAATGGAGGCGGTTGACATGAATAGATTGAAGGGAGCGAGTGAGAGTGTGAAAACGTAAAAGGTCAGCCAGATATTGAGGAGTATGGGTATAAATGACTTGGTGTATGACAATGAGGATTTTGAAACAAATGCAGTAGTGAAGAGGGAGCCAGTGGAGGTGAAGAAGGAGCGGGGTGACATGATCGAAACGGGATGCGTGAGTGATAAGGCGTGCTGCTGTGTTCTGAATCCGTTGAAGTCTGTTGAGCTGAGTTTGAGGAATACCAGCAAGAACCAAATTCTTCTCTTCATGCTTCCTGTGCTCCTCTT
This sequence comes from Ichthyophis bannanicus, assembly GCA_033557465.1. Lineage (NCBI taxonomy): Eukaryota > Metazoa > Chordata > Amphibia > Gymnophiona > Ichthyophiidae > Ichthyophis > Ichthyophis bannanicus. Next base: position 817,791,207 of record CM066033.1, on the reverse strand, counting down.
CACAGCAGGGGGGAGGGGGAGGGAGTCCCATCTGCTGCTGCCGCTTCTTCTAGCTGCTGTTCCTCCAGGACTCTTCTTGGCTCCCTCTCCTGGCTGCCACGGTTCACTTCTCCCATGGTTACCGGCTGCTCTTCAGTTGCCCTCTCAGCACTCTTCAGGCTCGCAGTGCAGTCACAGCCCTGCTGCTTACCTGCCTCGGGGCTTGCAGCTATGATCATGGCCACGTTGTTTATTTAAACTGCTGCTTTTTGTGATACCCTTGGGGCAGGAGGGGATAAGTAAATTTAATACATATATTTATATGTAGCCCCAGACTACATTTCCATCCAACATGTCAATGTCGACCTCAACATTCATCATTCAGCACCATATGATGATATTGTTCAAAATCAATCACATGAGTCCAAGTGTACTGCTTCCCACCAGAACAACGGGAGTTATATAATACTTTATAACAATATTTGCATAGTATAAGGTCAACCTCACTGAACTTTTGCATTCTCCTACCAGCTAACTATTTGGTGAAGACCCAGATAGAAATGCTGATTATTCATCAAACTGTACATGAAACATCAAAAGAAGCAGTAGTTCTCCCTCAAAATATTGACTAAAGTCCATTATGTCAAAAGTGCGGTATATAAAAGCTGTTAAATAAATAAATAAATAAATAAATTATGTTCCCTTAAAAACTTTCTGGAGAAATAAGCAAGTCTGTCCGGTTCAGTCAGAATTTGCAATCTCATCCATAATTTTTCTGCGTCTGTATTTTCAAAGCCCCTGTATTTCTTTATTATTTTGGTCATTTGAACACACTAATAGCTCATACAGTATATCTTAAACATTAATATCATCATCTGGGGTTATCTGTATCCCGTAACTCCTCCTTAATCTCCAAAACCAATTCAGGGTGAATGAGTGGAAATAACAAGAGATTCACATGCTTATCAGATGCCACAAAAGGATTCCCTCCTAATTCCGGTCTTAAATGAAGTGTATTAATAATGGAGGACACTTTAAGGTACATTTTTGATAGGACATAGAGATTGGAATTGAGACCTCAAAATTGAGAAGTACTCAATTCCGATGGCATTTTAAAAACAGCTCTACTAAAGGTGGAATCATTTTCTAAAATACATGCAAATGCAGGAACGTATGATGACTTATATCCACGTGAAGTGGGAGGCGCCACATGTGGGAAAAGTCAACGGAGGAACCTCAGCAGCTTTCACATGTATCTGAGCCATTCTGCAAACCTAGATATATGAGTATGCATGTGGCTAGTTAACTACAGAGGACTCTATCTTTATCTCATTTCAATTTGGAGGGGGGAAATAAACATTGGGGATTAAGGAGCTGCCCTTCTTAATTCCTCCTGTAAAGGGATGGCCAAAAGGATCGCTTTTTAAATATCTATATGTGTCAGGGAGCAAGTAGAAACTCAGACGTGGACCATTTTGGCCTTACACCTGCATGCCCAGCTGTTTTGTCCTATGACCTATAAGAGCTTTCAGGCCTTCTTTAGAAAAAGATGCATTAACCATCTCGATCCACGCTTTAATCGTTAGTCATATTGATTACTGTAATATTTTGCACAACAGTTTAAGAGTGGTAGCATTGAATAGATTAGAATTAGTTTATAATACAGCTGTTACAGTCATTGCTTTGGCAAATCAATTTGATCATTGTGGAGGAGGTATATCATTGGCTGCTGATTATTTATAAAGTTAAGTTTAAGGTCTTAGCTCTTACACATACAGCTTTTATGATCTGGCCTACCTGTTTACTTCTCTGCTAAGTTGATTCCTTATAATCCTGGTAGCACACTTCATTCTCGGAATAGCAATCTTTTGGTTATACTCCCTTCTGTGATGGGATGCAGTCCTGCAATATTTGAAAAAAGCCTTTGACTAGGGCAGACAGTTTGAAGCCAATTCTATTCTGGCTGTTCAACCCTGTGCGGCCCCTCAGAATCGGGGCATACAGCGGTAGCACCCAATTCTGATTCTGCAGGGGCTAGACGTGCCCATGGGATCAGAATCGGGTCTACCAGCCTGGACATGCAGGCCGGCCCTGATTCTGATGGGCCACACGCCAGCAGATCTTAGGCTAACTCAGCCACGGTCTGTAATGGAGCCACAGTGCCCTGGCGTCTTGTTGCCAAAGCACCATGGCTCAATTATGGAGCCATGATACCCAGCCACTGACCCAATTTGCTCATTCTCCGCAGCCCAATCTCCAATCCGGCCTCCCATGGCCAGCATTGGGCTGCGGGGTCCCTCTGCGCTCCCTCACCTTGTCGCCAGCCCCCGGCGTCCAGGGGGACTTATTCCACCTCCAAGGTAGAATAAGTCTGCCATCTACGTGGCCAACCTTGGACGTACAGAGCCAACCTCAGAATCGTCCCTTTACATCCGGGGTCATGGCCTTCCCATCTTGCGCCCACGCTCCGCCTCCAGAATGCCCCCTCCCACCCCCTTCTAATGCTCCCAGTACAACAGCACTGTCCATAGGGGGAGCCTTTGCTCTGGAGTGACAGGGGGATGGATAGCAGGGGTATACATCTAGATAGGACGTATAACCCCGCTATTTGTGGCACAGAATGACCCCTTTGTGTATGACGGTGCATGGGGCTGGCTTGTATCTTTGTCTTCTGTTTCTGATTTTGAATCTACATTGTATGTCTGTATTTGTACTTGTTGATTGTTATTGTTTACCATAAATTTAGTATTATTTTTTATGTTGTTAATCGCTTTGATGGTTATTAAAAGTGGTATATAAAATATTAAGTAAATATAAATATAAACGTATATGAAATGGGGAATACATGTAGATATGTTTGTCCTGCTCAGGCCCTTCCGACTGGGAGGTATGTAATGATAGAAGGTCCTGATGCTGGGTTTTGCAAGAGTGACTGGAGGTTTGTCGGGCTACGGTTATTTCACATAAGGTGATTTATTTATTTAACATTTATACCGCATTTTCCAATGTTCAAATGCGGTTTACATTAAACAGGATATTGAATTGTACAGAATGGTACATATTCAGTTACATGTGTTTTATAGCTATATGTCCTGCTTTCCCTCACAGCTTTTGAAATGACATTGTGCACCCACTGAAAAAGCGAGTGGTGAAACGCTCAGCTGGCATTGTGTGCGGCATTGGGGAGCCCGATGAGATAGAGGTGTTGATATCTAGCAGCACAAGAATCTCTGAAGCTAAGTAGAAAACTAAGGATGTTTATTCTTAGGCTCTGAGAGACGGCAGGATACGGAAAAATAGATGATTCAGAAGAAAAACCATGCACTGGATATGAATTTTGATTAAATAATGTAAGTGGAGGAGTGGCCTAGTGGTTGGGGCAAGGTACTTCAGGCCAGAAGGTCAGGGGTTCAAATGCCACTAGAGGACAGCAACCTTGGGCTGGAAGGACTGGGGTTTCTAGTCCCACAGGTGCTCCTTGTGGTCTTGGGCAAGCCACTTAACCCTCCATAGCCCATGTTCCCTGTAAAATAGTTATCTCCAAGTTATAATGCCCTGTTCATTGTAAACCACACTGATGCAGAATAGCACAGTATATAAGAGAATGTAAATAAATAAGAGAAGGAGTTGTTTTAGGGCCACTGATATACAGAGGACGGGCATGGGCTTATATATTGTATGCCTTCGCTCCAACCTCTTCTGGTTCTGAGAGCCTTTTTCTCCTTTTATGGAAAACAGGTTCAGCCTAATATGGAAGTCTGAATAATGGTAGAGTGATTTTTTTCTGATTTTAATTTTCTGATTTAATTGAGTTAATCGGTTTTCACTCTGGAAGTGACATCATTTTTATTGTCAAACCCTTCCTCCGACATGCCCCTTGCAATTTCAATATGGTATGGACATCCACATGTAAATCAAGTCTTTTCTAAAATGGCTATTTACACATATAAGTGAACATAAGAACATAAAATATGCCATACTGGGTCAGACCAAGGTCCATCAAGCCCAGTATCCTGTTTCCAACAGTGGCCAATCTAGGTCATATGTACCTAGCAGTCACTGTTCCCTCTAAGCTGTGCACGTGTGCACGCGCACACACCTCGCCGAGTGAGCGCACATACTTTACAACAGAGCGCACAAAAATTACGGCTCTGATTCTGATAGAAAACAACACAGACGTCTTAAAATTTAAAAGTTATGATTGTAATTACTAGAAATTTCCCGCTTCAATTAGTAATCGTCTATTTTCATTTAATTTGATTAAAATCTATGTGGTGTACATACTGTATTCTGACGTGTAGTCAAATTTTAAAGTATATAACTCCGAGTGTCGTTATGTGGCGCACAAAAATTTAACCTTCCTTCAAAAGCTGCACACAGCTGATATTTTATGCGCACACAGCCTACAGAAAATTAGAGGGAACATTGCTAGCAGTATCCCCAAGAGACACAGGTTCCACAATGCTTATATTGGGTCAAGCATTGATATCCTGGGTCCCTTTTTAATAATGGTTTATGGACCTTTCCTCCAGGAACTTGTCCAAACCTTTTTTAAACCCACTTACACTAACAGCCCTTAATACATCCTCTGGTAACAAATTCCAGAGTTTGATTACACGTTGAGTGAAAAAATATTTTCTCTTATTCGTCTTAGATAGTTTACCCTGTAGCTTCATTGCATGTCTCCTAGTCTTTCTATATTCTGATAGTGTAAACAATCGATCTACGTTTACCCGTTCCATGCCATTCATTAATTTATAGACCTCTATCATATCTCCCCTCAGCCGTCTCTTTTCCAGGTTGAAGAGCCCTAACCTTTGTAGCCTCTCTTCATAGGAGTAGCCTTCCATCCCCATTACCATTCTGGTGGCTCTTCTCTGTACCTTTTCTAAAAATGCTATATCCTTTTTAAGATACGGCGACCAGAATTGCACACAATATTCAAGGTGCGGTCGTACCATGGAACGATACAGAGGCATTATAATATCCTTTGTTTTATTTTCCATTCCTTTCCTTATGATACCTAGCATTCTATTTGCTTTCTTGGCCGCCGCTGCACACTGGGCCGAGGGTTTTAACATGTTATCCACGATGACGCCTAAATCTTTTTCCTGGGTGATGGTTCCCAATGTAGAACCTTGCATCGTGTAACCATAGTTTGGGTTGTTCTTTCCTAGGTGCATAACTGTACTTGTCCACATGAAATTTCATCTGCCATTTAAGTCTTTCAATTAATCAAGATCCTCTTGCAATTTTCCACAATCCTCTTGGGTTTTAACAACTTTAAAAAGTTTTGTGTCATCTGCAAATTTGATAACCTTAGAGCATAATCTGTCTGTCTTCCTCCTCCAAGGCCAAGGCATGCTCCATATGTTTAGTTGGCTGAAGGCATGGGCTCCCATTTTGATCTCTGGAGCTGACTCCTATTTGAGCTCCCATTGAAGTCTTGCTCTGAGATTACTGCTACAAGGAATGACTTCTGGGTGCCTCGGGCCTGGTTTATGAGTTCACTTCCAGCAGAATTCACACATCTTTGCAGGGGTGCTAATGATCTTCACGTGTTCCCAAGAACATTTTTTGGAAGCATGACCTTCCCAATCTGCTAGAAACATTAGCATATTTCAAATTCCTTGAGAGTACAAAGTAACTTTTAGTACCTACTCCTCATGCCCTTGGGCATGTGGTTTCGGCCTGGAAAAGGATTGTCTGTGAACGTGTGACATCAGGTGGGAATGAGGAAGCTCTTGTTATATTAGTCTCAAGACAGGATATGGTCTCGGGAACCAGTGGTCTAGTCTGTGAGGTAGATGCATGGACTTCAAATTATTTGCCACTATACATTTTCTCCCTACCACATGTGCTAAACCTCAAGCTTTACGAGGCTCTTTAGCTTCTTCCAGTTGTCCTTTCAGTTTCTTTGACATTGCTGTAGCATCTGAGTGGCCTATGTTGCTGCTGGAACTGGTTTGTCTGGGGATACTGCAGAGTGGTTTGGATGAAACCCATAATTTGCAAAGAAAGAGGCCTGGTAGGAGTAACAGTGCTCAGCATTGTTATAGGTAAACTCGGCATATGGTAGCAATTGAACCCAGTTGCCTTGGTGATAGTGATCTTAGACATTTCTTGAAGATATTGCTCATGTATCTGCTTCATTCTTTCAGTCTACCCATCAGACTTTGGGTGGTATGCCATATACAGCTTGATGGCTAACAATTATGAGAAAGTAGTCATGTCACTGGTAAAGATTCTTTTTAACATCTTTGTTAGTGATATAGTGGAAGGGCTGTCGGGTAAGGTTTGCCTCTTTGCAGATGATACCAAAATCTGCAATAGAGTAGACACCCAGGAAGGTGTAGATAACATGAGGAGGGATCTAGCTAAGCTTGAAGAATGGTCTAGAATTTGGCAGCTGGGATTTAATGTTAAAAAATGTAAGGTCATGCATTTGGGCTGCAGCAATCCAAGGGAGCAATACAGTATAGGAGGTGAAGTACTTTTGTCCACTAAAGAAGAGCGGGACCTAGGCGTGGTTGTGTCTGATGATCTTAAAGTAGCTAAACAGGTAGAAAAGGCGACGGCAAAAGCTAGAAGGATGCTTGGGTGCATACGGAGAGGAATGGCTAGCAGAAAAAAGGAGGTGATAATGCCTCTGTATAAGTCTTTGGTGCGACCTCATTTGGAGTATGGTGTGCAATTCTGGAGACCGCACCTTCAAAAGGATGTGAACAGGATGGAGTCGGTGCAGAGGGTTGCTACTAAAATGATTAATGGGCTTCATTATAAAGCATATGAGGACAGACTTAAGGATCTTAATATGTACACCTTAGAGGAAAGGCGGGATAGAGGTGATATGATTGAGATGTTTAAATACCTCCGTGGCATAAATGTTCAGGGAGAGAGCCTCTTTCAATTGAAAGAAAGTTCTGCTATGAGGGGACATGGGATGAGGGTGAAGGGAGATAGATTCAGGAGTGATATGCGGAAATATTTCTTTACAGAAAGAGTAGTGGATCCGTGGAATAGTCTCCCAGTGGAGGTGGTAGAGATGAGGACAGTAACTGAATTCAAAAAAGCATGGGACCAACACAGAGGATCTCTAAAGGTAAAAAGTGGACTGTTGTAGTTGTTGTTATGGAAGGACAGACTAGATAGGCCATGTGGTCTTTTTCTGTCATCATGTTTCTATGTTTCTATGTTTCTAAGACGGTGGCATGAAAATTGTTTTATAAGGAGCAGTGGAAAGTTGTGTGGCATCTACTGTACATTCTGACCCTTGTCCATAAAACATTGCAGTTTGGCTTACCACCATTTCTCTCCTCCTTACTTATCCCCCACACTGCCTCTCACACCCTTCATCATAATTATGCCTACCGCCTTTTCCTCCCTCCTGCATCCCGGGCAAAATATCACTCAACTAAACTTCAGTCTTTTACTTCTGCGCTCCACACCTCTGGACTAACCTGCCTCTCGACCTCCACTGGAACCTACCTATGGTTGTTTTAAATCCTCCTTAAAAAGGCATTGGACCTTTGCACATGACCTACAGCTATGAATAGCGCTGCTTGCTCTGTGCTACTCCTGCCTACTCTTTCCTCCTCTCTCTGCCCTCGTTGTATGATTGCAACTATCTTTCCTGTCATAACAATGGATTTCTCTTCTGCCTTTTATTGTTTTATTATATTTTGATATGTGAACTACCTTGATTTTTTTTGAGGTGATATAGCAAATTTTAAATAAACCATAAACCATACGTGCATAAATCGCTGTTGTTTTAGTGATTCACGCATGTGAAATGGGCCTTTGCATGCGTACTTTAAACAATCACTATTCTCTAAGTACATGCATAAAGCTATTGCCATCTACTTTCATTGTGGGTGTTCATATGAGTGGAACAAGCAGAGCAGGGTTGCAGCGCAGTTATGTGCTTATTTTATAAAATAAGTGCTTATGCGTGTTAGGGACAAGCCAACATGTACGTCAATCCTAGGGCTCGTGTAAGTGCTCGTGTTTAGATTTACTGTGGATTTTTGATCACTTATGCCCTTATATTATAAACTACCCACATGATTTGTTTTCTAAAACAGGAACGAAGTACTCATGATAAAACAAGAGTTAATCTAGGAACCCTTTAAAAAAAATTACCCTCCATGTGCTTAAGGAGAGCTTTCTAGGACTAGATGATGACCAGATTAAAAGATGATTCATGGGAGACTGTGGGGTATGTTTACTAAGCTGGGCTAATGGTTAACCCGGGCTATCTGCAACTAGGTCCCATGTTATTCAATGGGACCTAGTTGCAGATAGCCCGGGTTAACCGTTAGCCCAGCTTAGTAAACATACCCCTGTGTCCCTGAAGAGTCTTGCCAATAGGTAGCGAGATTGTGGTTGAAAGTGGCCTTCTGGGAGGTGTAGCTTTTTGGCAATGGGAGGTGCTAACCCAGTCAGAGGTAATTGCCCACCTGAAATCAATTGGGAAACTTTCTGCTCCAAACTGCAAGGGGAGAGGAGATTCATTTGGTGTAGATATATGAAGCTAAATTTAGAGAAGCAGCTAGTTTCTCCGAGGCCATGGTGGTTGGCAAATAAAGGTGCTAAGGTGTTTTTTTTTTTACTGTGCTGAAAGGCAGCTTAGCCTCTCTTGTAGTCTGAGCTGTGTATCTGAAATGATTAGCTGACTAGAAAGCCAAGAACAGAGTCATAAACTGTGAAGCACAGACCTGAGTGAATGTGATATGTGAAGAAAAAACTTGAAACAGTAAATGCTGATTTAAATCATAAGCAGAGTCTGGTGAATGGAAAGTGTTGAGAATGAACTGTGTAACTGTAAATAAAGAGCGCAAGAGAAGGCTGTCTGTCTCGCTTCATCTCTGGGAAAGAGAGTTACGCTCTGTTCCAACAAAACTGACCAGTGAGATCCCCTTGTTACATTGCCTTCCAAAACAGAGAGACAAACTGGGTCTCACATTCTCCAAGAATGGATCAGGGAGTTTATAGAGTGGGAAGACTTGCTGTAAAAGAGCTTGGACAACTTTCTTAGCAATGGGTAGATGATCCACTGCCAATTATCATCTGGTGGTAGAAGATCAGTGATGTAATTAAGTCTTATTGCCACCCATCATCTAGCTGGGGGGGGGGGGGGTGGTTCAGCTACCTGGAATAAGCTCACTGGCTATGTCTGGTGAACCTTCATCCATGCACAGACTCCATACTAATGGGCATTCTGTTCTATTTAACATGTACTGCTAGGTACATATGACCTAGACTGGCCACTGTTGGAAACAGAATACTGGGCTTGATGGACCTTGGTCTGACCCAGTATGGCATATCTTATGTTCTTATGTTTTTTTATACTGCTTTATCATTTTAGTCAAAGTGGTTTACATTATAACTTACATTTGGTAAGGTACATTGATAACTTGGATTCTTCTGAGGCAATGGAGGGTTAAGTGACTTGCCCAAGGAATGCTAGTGGGAATGGAACCCTGGTCTCTTGGTTCCTAAGCAAATGTTCTAACCACTAGGTGACTCCTCCACTCCACTGGGTTACATTTGGAGTCAAACTGAGCACTAAAAATGCTTGGACAATAGTTGAAAGGCCTTGAGTTTTCCAAAGTGCATGGCCAACTGGAAATTGTGGCAGACCTGACCGCATATATAATTTGGCACATATATAATTTGGAAATTAAAGTGAATGAAGAATAGTATCCACCATAACTGTTGAATATTCTGGGCCTTGGCTGTCCAGAGCTACCCAAGCTTATGATGGCCAGTAAGGACCCACACAAGGTGAATGACTCCCTCAAGATAATTCTTCTTTTTCCCCTAAAACAGCCTTTACCACTTTGAGTTCCTGGTCTAAAGTAGCATAATTAGACTCTGTGGGCAAGAACTTATGGGATAGAAATACACAGTAGTAAAGATCTTCACAGGGGCCTTCTCAATGTGACAGGGCTGCTCCCAAAACCACATTATCTATTCCACAATAAATGGGAGAATGGGGTCAGGTTGGATTGGTAAAAGGGCAGAAGAAACAGCATTCCTTAACTGGTCAAAGGCCTGTTAAACATCTTGGGCCCAATGGGACTTGGCTGGTTCTTACACAAGGATGTCATTGCACTATGACCTTAAAGAAATTTTGTATGAGTTGATGGTAGAAATGAGAAAATCTAGTAAAGCACAGGATGTCTCTGATGCTCTAGGGACCCTACCATTGCATGCAACTTTCACTTTCCACAATCTTGTTCAGAACTCAATAGTCAACACAAAGATGCAGGGTTCCAACTTTCTTTGTTACAAATAGAATGGGGGTTCTGCTGGAGAGGTTGATCAGCTAATGAAATCGTTTTCAGATTCTCTTGGAGATATACTCATGAATGTGTGTTCTGCCTTGAACATTGGGTAGATTCACTCATAGGGCCCTTGGCATCAGGTAACAAATCAATGACACAATGTTTATATTTAGTAATCTTGATGTACTGTTGGATCATACAAATATATTTCAGGGGAAAGTGATCACCATTTTTCTTTTCAAAAATATCTGATTTTCTCAAATATCTTCAGAGTACTAGGAATTACAGATATGAACATTGGGGGGGGGACGGACGACTATTCAGCGGTATATTCAGTGCTAGTGCCGCTGCTACATGCTCAGAGGCTAAGTGATTAGCATTGGGGTGTGTCGTGGGCGTTCCAGGGTGAAGTGGAGGCAGCACCCGTTGCTAACCGGGCAGTGATGATATTGAGCCGCCGCCCAGTAAGAGACACCTGGGTAAAGTAACGCGCGGTAAAGGTTGGATAATCAATGCCGGTGGCCGGATATGGCCCCAGGATTAAATATCCAGACTTAGAATTCAGCGGCAACGGCTAGCCACTTTACACGTGCTAGCCACTGCCATCTCCCCCATGATTCTTTTGAGAGACTAATGCCCTTTCTGGCTTTGCTAGTGCAGACTGCAGAAGGGAATATTATCTTCCTGCTAGACCAATTCAAGCTGGGAATTATGCTGTCTTAGCCAGGAGATGACTAAAATGATTGGTAGGTAGGGGATTAGCTGAGTTATAAGCTCTCCCTCTTTGGCTTGAAAGGAGGTCTTAAGAGCACAGGCCTTCTCTATAGTTGGGCCTGTTAGCTAGAATTCAGTACCCTATTTATTCACCAGCAAAATCATTACTTGCATTTTCGCAAATAGTTAATAGTGCATTTGTTTTCTTGTTGATCGTCTGTTTTAATTAGTCTGTCTGTGTATGGGGTTAATGTATTGTCATGTAAGGTTCATTTCTCATGTTACTGTGATATATGATATTTGTGCATGGTTTTTTTGTAAGTCACCTACTAATTATATCATACTCAGGAAATAAATGGTAATAAATGAAAATGAAATAAGCTCTCAGGAGATCCAGATTTACTGGGTTACTGTCTTGAGTTTATGCAAGGTCCGATCATGTCTCCACTAGGGCAGGGAAGCTGGAGTGTAATATCTATAAAGTTGGCACTTGCATCTGAGTCCACAACAGGGCACTAGGTTAGGTTTTCTTACAGAGATGTGGGCTGTGAAGATTCATTTCCACCCCCAAATGCAGGTCAGCCTTATAATTTAGGGCCACCTCTAAGGCTATTGATAGGACCAAGGAAGCACACCACTTGTGGTTTGGTTCTCCCGGGCCTCTCTTCCCATGGAAGCTGGAGTCCACCTTGAGTAGTCACGTGAAACAGAAATAAATAGATGATGATGATGATGATAAATGATCTCTCTTGGGCACTTCAGGTCAGAGCAAAGTGCCCTGATTGTGTTATTGGCACTCTTTTCCTCAAGAGTCAGCCACAATCTTCCTCCTCTTGCCTTCTTATCCTATTTTCCTTTTCTTTTCCTTACTCCCTATGCATAGTTTGACTTATGTTTGAGGGCAGGGTGCTTAATACCCCCTACCTGCTCCATCCCCCCATCCTTTATTATTCCCTCTCCCCCACATGCATGAATCACCTTCCTGCTCCTCCCTCCCAGAGCTACAGCACATCACTGTTCCCTAAGACTATTCCTGTCTTTCCATCCTTTTCAGCACTTCTCCTGGAATTCATGGATTATAGGACAGCGACAGTTGTACACCCAGAAAGCCTATCTGAGCTGCTCCACCATCTGCATGATGGTGAGCAGTGGCAGTATTTCAAAGGCAGCAGCAAAAATCCGCCTCTTTTGGAAAAACTACTGTTGCCTGCCTCCCCCTCCTGAGATGGAATCGACGGCAGCTGGGTGGGGTGGCATCTGTACATGTGGACAGTGAGGCCGGGGTTTCTGCCTAGGGCAGCAGAAACCCTTGGGCCGGCCCTGAGCTTAGTCTTATGGGGGCCTTGAGCTGACATCAGAAGGCTGTCCCGGGTGAGTCTGCCGCGGGTGATGGCACTCTGCTCCTCCTCTGTCCTCTCAGCACGGCGGCTGCACAAACCGGCTCTCCCTCAGGGGAGCAAGTTTAAAGATTTTTTCAGACCACAGCATCACATATTGCGGCATGTCCCTCTGACTCCTCCATCTCTTTCCAGTAGAATTATTATCCTGGTGACTGCAGGACTACTCCTTGATCCAGCCCAGCTAGCATGAAAATCCTTTATAAACTTAAAGCAATTTTCCAGCTGTTCTGTCTATAGTTGGATTTCGATCCTCTGTCTGTGATTGTTCTCAGTTGTCTTCTCTCTGCCTTCACATTCATTCTTTCCATAGTCTCTCTCCAGAGCTTATGTCCTCTCACCTCCTTCTAGTCTTACCCTCTTCTGCCACTTGCTTCCCTCTCTTGCCTCTTCTCAGCTTTGTCTTTTCTCCTCACCAAGATCCTTTTTCCTTTTATAACCTTTATCTCCTTTCCAAGTCCCACATAGTTCCTCTTCATCTCTTTCAGCTACTCTCCTCTCTGCAGCTCTCATCCCCTCCCCCAGCCCTTCTGCCGGCTTTTCTTCCTCTTACCCAGATCATGTCCCCTCCTTTCAGCTCCCTTCCTCCATCACAGCCCTGTTTTCTTTCATCTTATAAGAACATAAGAAATGCTGTACTGGGTCGGACTAAGGTCCATCAAGCCCAGTATCCTGTTTCCAACAGTGGCCAATCCAGGTCACAAGTATCTGTCAGGTTCCCAGAAGGTACAGATTCCACTCTGCTAATACCAGGGGCAAGCAGTGGATTTCCCGGGTCCACTTTAATAATGGTTTATGGACTTTTCCTCCAAGAACTTGTCCAAACTTTTATAAACCCAGCTACACTAACAGCTTTTATTACGTCCTCTGGTAACGAATTCCAGAATTTGATTATGCGTTTGATTACGCTCTTCTCCTCTTTCTCTCTCACAGCTCCTCCCCATCACCCAAGCCTCCATTATCTGTCTTCACAGCAGCACTCTCTCTCCCAGGCAGTAACCCCTTTCAGTCCCCTTCAACCTTCCCAGCTCTTTCTACTCCTCTCTCAGGCAGCACTTCTCCGTTCCTCTTCCCATTCTTAGCTCCATTCACTACTCTTCTTCTGCCCACCCACAGACTTGCAGGCAGGAAATAATGTCTATCCTTCAGCCTGCTGCAGTTTCTTCCTCCCCCTACAGCCAGCCAGTAGAGTATAGGAAGAGGCGGGAGGAGGAGCTTAGGAGACAGAACTACTTCCTTCCTGGGGCATGGCGCTCTCAGTTCTCAGGCTACAAAGGAGAATAGTGAGGATGTTCAGCACCCACAGAACCACCACAGCTGGGGCCTCTGCCCAGAAATGTCCTGTTTCAGTAGTAGCAGCATAGTCAGACCTGCTGGTGGGGATGGGTCAGGCATGGCTGTCAAGCAGTGTTCACTACCTGCAGCTAGATATTTGTTGCTGCAAGACCTGATGTTTTGCAGTCAGTCCAGAGCCCTGCTTCTATGAAGATACAATCAGCTGCGTGGAAGTGGGGGAATGGTTTCCATGAAACTCTCAGCACACTTCAGGTAATTAAGCTAGGCCAGGCATGCGCTGAGATGCACCAAGGGATCAGGAGCTGCAGTCAGGCAGGCAGAGCTATGCACCCAGGCAGCAAGAGCTGGAGCGGAACTGAGTTTGGACCTGGACTGCATTCTTAGACATAGAGTCAACAGGGACTGGAACTGAGCTGGGGCTGTGGGCCTGTAGAGTTAGCAAACAGATCATAAAGCTGGAAGAGGGAATAGAAGTACACTGACACCGTAGGCCTAAAACAGGAGATACAAAGCAGCTTGGGTGTGTATTCATTGCAATTTATTTGGTTCTTTGGTTGCCCTATGTAACACCCTTTTCTGTGTGGCCCAGGCGGATGCTGTGGAACTGCCAGACAGACAAGGGAGCAGTACACCAGTCCAGAGAGGTGTTAACCAGAGTTCCTCTATACTCTTTAAGTATCAAGGTTCAGACTTGAGATTGAGGCTATGGACCAGGGCCATACCAAGGACTGTGCGAGCGGTGTGCCACACAGGGTTCAAGCACGGAAGGGGGCATTGGTATCATCGCTGGGTTTCCAGGAAGCTCAGAAAGAGTGGGTTACTGAACATGACTGGGTGGAGGGGGGGCACCAGATTCGTTAGTCACACAGGACGCATTTCTAGCTTGGTACGGTCCTGCTATGACTATTTATAGTTTTGGCACATGGACACACTTTCAATCACCTTTCTCAATCATTAGAATCCAGATCATATGCTTGTGTTAAGAATCAAGGGTTTATGTAAAATAAGTGCCACTGCTAAACAACTTCAACTTTGAACAACTTAAAATCTTATGGGATAACTATAGTACATTATAAGGTACATTTTACAAAGGACATCCAAGCCAGAACGTCTGGAGAAAAAGCAGCACGTGCAAGTTCAGGCATGATTTCAGAAATGTGGATGTACTCGATATAAACGACATAGATGTCCCCAGGATAGCATTTCAGAACAGGGACATCTCAGAGCCTAACAGTTAAAGTGGTGGGATAGGTGCAGTGTGGTCAGGGTTCAAATCCCAGTGTGGGCATTTGTGATCTTCGGCTAGTCACTTAACTCTCCATCTTCTCTACACTCTTTGGGTATTTTAAGGCCACAACAAGCACTTACCTGATGCCTGTTTGTGCCTAGACATCCCAACATTTCTGGAATCAAACAGGAATGTCTAAGTTCATTGTGCCTCTACCATACCCACTGCCTGTTGTGACATCCCTGCACTGGAGACATGTCTAAACATCAATTGTAAAATGGCTCCAGAGACGTCTCCATGATTTTGACATCCATATGCTCATCTTTGGACATCCAAATCACAACTAAAACTTTTAAAATGACCTCCTATACTTATTTCTTTAGATAATTTATGGAGTATAGTGTACTCCAATTCCTTCCACAATCTGCACTTTTAGTTAAGTTGCATAACCAGCTTTAAATAGTTGTTAGTCCTTTTAGTCCTCCCTTCCCCTAGAGTCAAAGCTCTTGGGCTTAGAATTGTCATCATGTCAGTTCCCTGATACTGAAAGACTCACTCCCCTGCACTTCAGTACCTACCTTGATTTTTCCTCTCAATTGGTGGTGTTATATGCAGGCTGAGCACTATCTTGCACTTGTGCAGTGACTCCAAGCCTCTTGGCTGCTTTTTTGCTGCTTAGGATGGTGTGTGCAGATCTTTCTTATAAGTGAGTAAAGTACTTTGGCTAGGTGCCAAAGACACTTGCTCCTAAGGGCAGGCACACATGGTTCGATGGCTTGGGGGCCAAAGATAGTAAACTGCCTTTTGATGAGATTTTTATAATCTAGGAGCTGTTTCTTTCTTAGAAGAGTCCATCATAGCCTAAACATGACTGGCAGGGGGAACCTCCCCTGATCTGGAAGTTACCATACATTTCCACAAGCTACAAACTATAATTAGTAGAGTCACTGGATGGTGCTACTGTTTGCAGTACATAAAATCCATGGGTCTACACTTAAAAACCTTTTCTTTTGGTTTGTTAAGTGCCATCAACTCATTGCTTACTCTTGGTGACCCAGTAGCACCTGGAGTTTCTTGGCAAGGTATGACCGGAAATAGATTGCCAGGCCTTTTCTTCCAAGGCAACGGCAGGTAAAGTGACTTGCCCAAGGTCACAAGGAGTGCCAGTGGGACTTGAACCCTGATCATTTGGGTACTAGCAAATTGCACATGCACAAGTATATGATTGATTTGCATGTGGATAAGAAGTCATAGTATACATAGACAGCATGCAATTAAAATGAAAAGAAAAAACCATGAAAAAGTGCATGAAAATCTTTACAGCTTCATTTTAAATGAAGACTAACCAAATTCTTTTTGGACTGTGCATACTGCTAGAAAGCAAGTAACGGCTAAGCCTGGAGCAGAGATGCTTGGCAAGAAGGAATCCATATATAGGAGGATCAATAGCGTGGGCTGGTTAGGCTTCAGGTTGCTCAAAAATGTTTCTGCTTCTCTGCAACCCCTTTTTACTGAGCTCCAGGCAATCACCAATGCTTAGGAGTGTATCTGACACAGTCTTCTACTTATTTGCCTTGGCTGGTTCCAGGTCCTAACTGGTCTGAAGGCTACAGCTCCCTTCCTGAACTCCAGGACTCAGGGCCGGCCCGTCCATTGAGCAAGAATGTTTTTTGCACAGGGCCCCGCGTTTCAGGGGGCCCCGCGCAAAGAACATTCTGCTTTTTTAAAAATTACATAAAAAAAAAAAAAAAGCTGGCTCTGGCTGCTGCCACTGCCGCCGCAGCAGCAGCAGAATGAAGTGTCCCGCGGGGCCTCCTCTGCTCGCTGAGCCCCTCTGCAAGGGCTTTCAGATTTGCGAAGGGAGAGTGTCTCCCTCGCGTCTCTGTTAAGCCCACAGGGGCTAATGGGAAATTTCCCATCAGCCCCTCGCGTCTAAAGGGGCAGATGGGAAATTTCCCATTAGCCCCTGCGGGCTTAACAGAGACGCGAGGGAGACACGCTCCCTTCACGAATCTGAAAGCCCTTGCAGAGGAGGCCCCGCGGGACACTTCATTCTGCCGCTGCCGCGACGGCGGCAGCGGCAGCAGCCAGAGCCAGCTTTTTTTTTTAAAATTTTGCCATAAGCCGATGGGGGGGGGGGGGGAGGTTAGGACTGGCAATGGGCTGTGGGCTGTTGGGGGCTGTCTGGAAATGGGGCGATGGGGGGTTAGGACTGGTAATGGGCTAGGGGGGGGTTAGGACTGATAATGGGCTATGGGGGGGCTAGGACAGGAAATGGGCTGATGGGGAAGAGATAGGACTGGTAATGGGCTGTGGGCTGTTGGGGGGGGTTAGGACTGGTAATGGGCTATGGGGGGGTTAAGACTGGTAATGGGCTGTGGGCTGATGGGGCTGTCTGGAAATGAGGTGATGGGGGGTTAGGACTGCTAATGGGCTACGGGGGGGGTAGGACTGATAATGGGCTATGGGGGGGTTAGGACTGATAATGGGCTATGGGGGCTAGGACAGGAAATGGGCTGATGGGGAGGGGTTAGGACTTGAGGAGGGCTGATGTGGTTAGGACTGGTAATGGGCTGTGGGCTGATGGGGGGGTTTAGGACTAGCAATGAGCTATGGGGGGCTGACTGGAAATGGGCTGATGGGGTTAAGACTGGAAGTGGGCTGATGGGGGCTTAGGACTGGTAATGGGTTATAGGGGGGGCTTAAACTGAAAATGGGGTGATGGGGGGTTAGGACTGGAAGTGGGTTGATGGGGGGCTAGGACTGGTAATGGGTTGGGGGTTGCTATGACTGGAAATGGGCCGAGTGGAAGGGGAGGCTTGAACTGCAAATAGCTGATGGGGAGGGAGCTTGGAATGGAAATGGGCTGTGAGGGAAGGGAGCTAGGACTGAAAATGGGCTGATGGAGCAGCTAGGATAGGACTGGAAATGGGCTGTTGGGGGGAGCTAAGATTGGAAATGGGCTGTGGTGGGGGCTTGAATTGAAATGGACTCATGGAGGGGCTATAACTGGAAGTAGGCTCATGGGGGGCTTGGACTGAAATTGGGCTGAGTGGAGGGGAGCTAGGATTTGACATGGGCTGATGGTGGGGCTAGGACATGACTAGAAATGGGCTGATGGGGGCTAGGATTGGAAATGAGCTGATGAAGGGACTCAGACTGGAAATGGGTTGATGGGGGTCTAGGACTGGAAATGGGCTGATGCAGGGACTAGAAGGGAATGGATGCTGGGTGAGACTGGAACTAGAAGGGAGCTGATGTTGGGGGAGGATTACAATGGGATGGGGCTGGTAGAGTAAAATGGAGAGGGGAAAAATATTTTGTGTGGGAGGGATGAAAAATCTACAATTGGCCGGGTATTGGGAGAGTAAGTGGGGATTGAGGATGGAGGGGTAAAATTTGTGTGGATGAAATAGGAATGAGGAAAGAGCAAATGGAGAAAGATTAGTATGTCAAAGCAGATGTAGAGAGAAAGAATGGAAAAAAAAAACTAGAAGAGAGAAGAAAGAACAAATGGACAGCAGACGATGGACAGTTAGCAGAAAACATGAAGAAACCAGAAGAAAGTGACTGGAGCAATTGCAACTGAAAAAAATGCACAAAAGGTAGAAAGATATCTCTTTATTTTGAATTTATTAGCTGGAATATGAAAGCTCTGGGAAATGTGCATCATTAACGTCTGCGCTTTGTTTGGTACAAGAGGAAATTAATTTATAGTTTTATTTCTACAGTGTTGTTGTACATTCCAAGTTTGGCTTTTGGGGTTCCCAGTTTAATTATTGCCTTCCTGTTTCTAAATTGTGATTCCTTGTTTGGTGATGGTCTATGTTCTGCATGTGTAACTGAGCTGAGGTATTCTGTTTATGTAATTCCTATTTGACATTGCCACTTGTTCTCTTTCCCCAGTAGGTCATGTATTGTTGTTCTCTGAAATGTATTGGTTTAATATTTGCAGTGTTGCCTTTTGATAGGTAGGGTATGGTGCTTTGTGAGTCCTGGTAATGCTGTCAGGATATGGCGGGTTTGCTATGGGTTCTAAATGGGCAGTGTTTGTAGTAGTTCCTAATGTGCCTGGCGGTTGGCACTGGATTATAGTAATGTAGAAATCTTTTAGTCTTTCTTTATCCATACACTCATTAAGAGACATGTTTACTAAAAGTTAGTGTATGGTAACATTATGCAAATTATGCAAATATTTATGCAAATAAGGCCAATTATGCAAATGAGGTCCCGCACCGAGTCTCCGCACATGGCCCCGCACCCCCCTTGGGCCACCCCTGCCAGGACTGACCCTTGTCTGAGCCCCCTTTGGCATCTTGCCCTATCATCCAGTGATTGGCTCTGGGGTTAATAATCTCCTGCAAAGGCACAATGGTCTGTAAGAAGACTGTGGAATGATTGATGACTGCACTACATAGAATTGGGCTTTTTTAAAAATATCTTTCACGGTGTCTAGTTGTTATATTTAAGATCCTGAAATTATGATACACACATGTCCCTGTATTCCCTCTGAATTACTTGAGGCAGGACAGCGATCACACAGCGGAACCGTGTGCAAGATGGTAAATGTGGATGGATCGGAACATTCCCCACCCAGCTGTTATCTCAATCTAAAACACGCAGTCTTAACATTTGTGGACTGTATGGCATAAATAGGGACGCGTCCAGAAATTGACAAGGTGCACGAAAACTTGGCTAAGCCACATACACAGAACAAATAGAAAATTGAAAACAGAATCAGATTTAAAGCCATTAGGATGTAATGCAATCCATAGTATTACTAGCTGAAATCTGTTCAGCATCTGCAGGGTGCAAATAACTGGCTTGATTGAATTCAGAGATAGCATACAGAGTGGTAAATGTAGAACTCCTCTGGCCACTGATTTCCAAAAGTATTATAGGGAAGGTACCAGTGAATGATCACTCTAACCTCTTTGGCACTGTCGTATAGTGCCTGGGTGAAGTTAGAGTACAGAGTGGGAGATAACGCTGAACTATAGGCAGGTCTAAAAGTGAACAGCAGCTGAACATTGCAATTACAGCTATAGCTACCAGTGGTTATTGTAAACTACGGCTACTCACTTCCACCATCTATTCTTGTACCAACATTTGAATATTTGTACTTCTTTAAATGCTGTGGACATGTTTACTGATGTGCACTATATCACTTTGTTCAGATGCTTTATACCGCCTTTCATATCAAGAACAAAACGGTTCACAAGTCAAAGGTAAAACAAACTTAAAATAAACATCTAAAACAAAAATAAAATTACAAACCTACACATGGTTGGAGTGGAGGAGTAGCCTACTGGTTAGAGCACTGGCTTGAGAACCAAGAGACCAGGATTCAATTCCCACTCCTTATGGCCTTGGGCAAGTCACTTAAACCTCCATTGCCTCAGAAAAATCCAAGTTATCAATATCCCTGTTTAATGTATATTAACAAACTTAACAAAAAGCCTTATCAAGACCAACACTGAACTACCTTCAACACTCTCTCACATGAGGAGCTCAGCAAAATCATCTACAATATCACCACCTCCCTGCTCAGTCCATGTCTGGTCACCTGGCTGAAAGTTACACAGGACCAATTCCTACCTTTCATATCTGATATGGTCCACTCCTCCCTCAAGCAATCATCAATCAGACCACTCCCAAAGAAGCCAAAGTTGGATCCACACTCACTTTCCTCCTATAACCAGTATACCCTTCATTTCCAAAATCATTGAAAAGCTGTACAATCACAACTCCAAGATCACAGAGACCTTCATACACCATTAAACACACAGCAACATGGATTCAGACCCAATCATGGCACTGAAATTCTGATGACCTCCCTGCTAAATTCACTCATAGCTGGCATCAAATCAATCGCACAAGACTTCCTCCTACTATTTCTGGACATCTCTGTTGCATTTGACACTGTATCCCACCAGCTCCTCCTTACCAAACTCCACTAAATTGGAGTTTGTGACACCCCCCTCAAGTGGTTGCACTCATATCTCACCAATTGCAATCAGCAGATAAGGATTCAAACACAAACCTCAACTCCATTCACCCTTAACCATGGTTTACCACAAGGCTCCTCTGTACTATTCAATATTTACAATTTATGTGACATCTTCCAGCAGTTCCCTGTCCAGTTCCTGATATACACTGATGATATAATGATTTTCACACCATTCTCCACTTCCACTCCAGACTATTCCACACTCATAAGATATGCCATACTGGGTCAGACCAAGGTCCATCAAGCCCAGTATTCCTGTTTCCAATAGTTGCCAATCTAGGTCATACGTACCTAGCAGTATCCCCAAGAGACACAGGTTCCACAATGCTTGTATTGGGGCAAGCATTGATATCCTGGGTCCCTTTTTAATAATGGTTTATGGACCTTTCCTCCAGGAACTTATCCAAACCTTTTTTAAACCCAGCTACACTAACAGCTCTTACTACATCCTCTGGTAACAAATTCCAGAGTTTGATTACAAGTTGAGTGAAAAAATATTTTCTCTTATTTGTCTTAAATAGTTTACCCTGTAGCTTCATTACATGTCCCCTAGTTTTTCTATATTCTGATAGTGTAAACAATCGATCTACATTTACCCGTTCCACTCCATTCATTAATTTATAGACCTCTATCATATCTCCCCTCAGCCGTCTCTTTTCCAGGTTGAAGAGCACTAACCTTTGTAGCCTCTCTTCATAGGAGTAGCCTTCCATCCCCTTTACCATTTTGGTGGCTCTTCTCTGTACCTTTTCTAATAACGCTATATCCTTTTTAAGATATGGCGACCAGAATTGCACACAATATTCAAGGTGTGGTCGTACCATGGAATGATACAGAGGCATTATAATATCCTTTGTTTTAGTTTCCATTCCTTTCCTTATGATACCTAGCATTCTATTTGCTTTCTTGGCCGCTGTTGCACACTGGGCGGAGGGTTTTAACATGTTATCCACGATGACTCCTAAATCTTTTTCCTGGGTGGTGTTTCCCAATGTGGAACCTTGCATTGTGTAACCATAGTGTGGGTTGTTCTTTCCTAGGTGCATAACTTTGCACTTGTCCACATTAAATTTCATCTGCTATTTTGATGCCCAGTCTTCCAATTTATCCAGATCCTCCTGCAGTTTTCCACAGTCCTCTTGGGTTTTAACAACTTTAAACAGTTTTGTGTCGTCTGAAAATTTGATAACCTCACTAGTTATTCCCTTTTCCAGGTCATTTATGAATGTCAAAAAGTAGCGGACCCAGTACAGATCCATGGGGTGCTCCACTATTCACCTTTTTCCATTGGGAAAATTGGCCTTCTGCTTTCTATCTTTTAACTAGTTCCCGATCCACAATAGTACCCCTCCTCCTATCCCATGACTTTTTAGTTTTGCCAAAAGTCTCTGATGAGGGATCTTGTCAAAGGCTTTCTGAAAGTCCAGATACACTATATCAACCGACTCACCTTTGTCTACCTGTTTATTCACACCTTCAAAAAAACATATCAGATTAGTAAGACAAGATCTTCCTTGTCTAAAGCCATGTTGGCTGTCTCCCATTAGGCCATGACTATCTACATGATGTGTAATTTTGTTCTTTATGATGGTTTCTACCATTTTCCCCCGGTACTGACGTCAGGCTCACCGGTCTGTAATTTCCCGGATCACCCCTGGAACCCTTTTTAAAAATTGGCGTTACATTGGCGATCCTCCAATCTTCAGGTATTACAGATGATTTTAATGAAAGTTCACAGATTACTAATAGCAGGTCTGCAATCTCATATTTCAGTTCTTTCAACACTCTTGGATGTATACCATCCAGTCCAGGTGATTTGCTAATATTCAGTTTATCAAATAGTTGTAATACATCTTCCCGGTGTAGCGAAATTTCTCTCAATTCCTCTGCAGTATCACCTTTAAATACTACTTCAGTCTTGGGTAACATCCCTACATCTTCCTCAGTAAAGACCGAAGCAAAGAATTCATTCAGTCTCTCCGCTATAGCCTTGTCTCCTCTTACTGCCCCTTTTACCCCTCTATCATCTAATGGTCCAATTGACTCTCTCACAGGCCTTTTGCTACGAATGTACTTGAAAAAGTCTTTATTTCGTGTTTTTTGCTTCCGTAGCAAGTTCCTTCTCAAATTCTCGCTTTGCCTGCCTTATCAATGCTTTGCATTTAACTTGCCAGTGCTTGTGCTGTTTCCAGTTTTCGTCGTTTGGCTCTTTTTTCCATTTCCTGAAAGATGCTTTTTTGGCAGCAACAGCCTCTCTGACCTCACTTTTAAACCATGCTGGCAGTTTTTTGGACTTTCTTCCACTTTTCTTAATGCGTGGAATACAGCTGGTCTGGGCTTGCAGGATAGTATTTTTAAACAACACCCAAGCTTGATGTAAGTCTTTAACCTTTGCAACCGCTCCTTTTAGTTTTTTCTTAACTATATTCCTCATTTTATCATAGTCTCCCTTTCGAAAGTTAAAAGGTAGTACTGTGGATTTCTTTACTATCCCTCCTCCGCTAATTAAATCAAACACGATCATGCTTTGATCACTATTGCCAAGTGGTCCCAACACCCTTATTTCTTGCACCAGATCTGGTGTTCCACTAAGGACTAGGTCCAGTATGGCTTTCCCTCTGATCGGTTCATGAACCAGCTGCTCCAAGAAGCAGTCATTTATTTCATCTAGAAAGTTTATCCCCCTAGCATGTCCTGCTGTGACACTGACCCAGTCGATACCGGGGTAATTGAAATCACCCATTATTATTACACTGCTGTGACTTTTGTTAGCTTCCTTGATTTCTTTGAGCATTTCATCATCCGTTTGTTCATTCTGGCCAGGAGATCGATAGTACATCCCCACTGCCATCACCTTCCCCTTCATACATGTAATTTCAATCCATAGAGATTCGACAGCAAATTTTGTTTCCTGCAAAACTTTAATCCTTTCTGACTCAATGCCCTCTCTAACATAGAGCGCAACCCCTCCACCAATTTGATCAGTTCTATCATTACGATTTAGTTTGTATCCAGGTATCACAGTGTCCCACTGGTTATCCTCCTTCCACCATGTCTCTGAGATTGCAATCATATCTAACCTCTCATTTAGTGCTATATATTCTAACTCTCCCATCTTATTGTTTAGACTTCTAGCATTTGTATACAAGCATTTTAGAGACTGTATTTTATTAATATTAATCTGGCTATTGGTAGGCATGGGTAATTTGGAATCTTTACGCTCTGTCTGCACCATACTCAAGGGCATTTGGGCTACTTTACTCTTTTTTGGAACCTCACTGCTTTTGGTAGTATCCTTCAAGGATACCTTCTTCCGAACCATGCGCTCTTGGGTGCCTGTCGGCTTTCCTCTCAAGCTGCCTCACTGAAACCATCAACTGGCATCATCTTCATACCCTCTTCATCAATCTCAATAAAACAGAGCTCCTCCACATAACCAAGAACCCCGACTTCACCCACCCCCCTCCCATGCTTCTGTCAAACTCGGCAACTCTGAAATCCAAGTCAGTTCTCACACAAAGTACCTGGAGATCACACTCGATCAGCAACTTAACTTCAAGGAACACATTTACAGTACACCAAAGCGGTACATTACAAGCTAAAAACCATCCAAAGCCTGCACCCACTCCTATCCACCGATAGAACCTGATAAATAAATGGTATCAGGCCAATAAGTTACCAAATACTTGAGTATTTATTTGCTTTTATATACTTTTGTTGTTGTTAAGTGCCGTCGAGTCGGTGTCGACTCATGGCGACCCTCTGGATAGTTGTCCTAAATTGTGTTTGGTCTTCAGTCAGGCAGCTCATTGTTGACAGACTGGTACCCGTAGCTGCTGTTATTGTATTGATCCATCTCATTGCTGGCCTTCCTCTTTAGCGCTGACGTTCTATCTTGCCAAGCATGTCTTTCTCTAATGATCTCTCTCTTCGCATGATATGTCCAAAGTATGAAAGTCGAAGTCTTGTCATCTGAGCTTCTAAAGAAAGCTTAGGTTTGATCTCCTCTAGTACTGACTGGTTTGTTCTTCGGGCAGTCCATGGTATACACAGTATTCACCGCCAGCACCATAATTCAAAGGCATCAATTTTCTTCCTGTCTATCTTTTTCACTGTCCAGCTTTCACATCCATATGATGTTATTGAAAATACCATAGCTCGAACAAGTCGAATCTTTGTATGGAGAGAGACAACTCTGCTCTTGAGAATCCTGTCCAGGTCTTTCATAGCCATTCTGCCAAGAGCAATGCATCGTCGGATTTCTTGACTGCTTGTTGCTTCTTTATTGATAGTTGATCCAAGTAGGTTAAAGTTGTTGACAATTTCAATTCCTTCTCCTTCAATGATGAACCTGTTGATTTTGCCAATTGTCATGATCTTTGTCTTCTTTACATTAAGGTGCAGGCCCATTTTGAGACTATGTTCTTTGATCATAAGAAGCAAATGTTTCAGATTATCTTCACTTTCAGACAGTAATGTGGTATCATCAGCATAGCGAAGGTTGTTGATGAGTCTTCCACCAATCTTCACATACTACTTTATCTTAAAATCAAAGTGGTTTACAACTAACAGTGGTAACTTTACATTTACATATAACATTGCACCCTTAACACAGGTAACATGGATAACAGTGAATAAAACCATCATGAGGTTGTAGGTGAATATATGCTTGGTTTAGTATTTTGGGTCCTTAGTTACAGTAGGTTTGCATGTGCTGAGTTTCAGGTCCAAAGTGTTCCCTAAATAGCAGTGTCTTTAATTCCTTACGGAGTGTTATAAGGTCTGGGATTGCTTTTATCTTCTCTGGTACTGTATTCCAAAGACCTGGTGCATAGAGCAAGAAAGCACGTGAACAAGCTGCTTGGATGCTCTTAGCTTTTTTGAGTGGTATGCATTTTGCGACAATAAACAATTACCTCTTGGACCCTATACAGGATTCTATTTCCACTATAGTGATATCAAACTAAACTTGTATATTCAGTTGCTAAAATGCCCACTGTTAATCAATATGAATATTTGTTGGACTTTGTTTTTCTTAAGGCCATTATATTAAGTAGGTCTCAATATTAGCAGGTTTTACTTGTTTTTGTCTTTCTTTTTTTAGAAGTTTGAGATGAATAGATTGCTGGTCTTGCAGAATTCTATCAGTCTTTCTCCAGCTTCATTTCTGTTGCCAAGTCCATATTTTCCAACCACTTTGCCTTCGTTGTTGCCAATGATTGTGTTCCAGTCACTCATGATTATCAGGATATCCTGTTTGCATGTTCTGCAATTTCAGCTTGTACTTGTTCATAGAACTGATCATCTTCATCCTCTTCTGCAGCAGCTGTTGAGACATATGCTTGAATTATTTATTTATTTTACATTTCTTATATACTGCCTTTCATGATATCAAGGTGGTTTACATTGAACAAACTGAAATTACATTGAACAGGGCATTATAACTTGGAGATAACTATTTTACAGGGAACATGGGCTATGGAGGGTTAAGTGGCTTGCCCAACACCACAAGGAGCACCTGTGGGACTAGAAACCCCAGTCCTCCTGGCCCAAGGTTGCTGTCCTCTAGTGGGATTTGAACCCCAGCCTTCTGGCCTGAAGTACCTTGCCCCAACCATTAGGCCACTCCTCCACTCCTTGTGTTGATGGGTTTTCCTTGTAGACAAATAGAAATTAAGCGTTCACTGATTGCATTCTGTTTCATTACAGTTCTTGCAAGTTTCTTCTTAATTATGCAACACCATTTCTTCTTTGTCTTTCATTTCCAACATAGTAGAACATATGATCATCAGATGCAAAGTGCCCAATGCCAGTCCATTTCAGTTCGCTGACACCCAGCAGCTCAAGTTGTACACACTCCATTTCATTCTTGACCACCTCCAACTTCCCTTGGTTCATACGTTTTGCGTTCCATGTCCCAATATGTATGACATCTTTGCAGCTTCTGACTCTCATTTCATGCGCAGCTACATCAGCAGTCAGATGTCCCGAGGGCTTTGACTCATCCACATCATAAATGCTGGCTTTACTCTGAGAAGTCTTCAGCTCATCCCCAGTAGCCAGTTGAGTGCCTTCCGACCTGGCAGTCTCGTCTTCCAGCACTATAGTGCAATTTGTTTTGTTGTGACTATCCATTGGGTTTTCATGGCAAGATACGGAAGTAGATTACCAGGTCTTTCTTCCACACAGTTTAATTCTAATGTTGTTGCCATTGTCACAGAAATGTGATCCTCCGCCGCCAACACTGTCCCATTCTGTTGCTTCCCAGATAGGTGGTTTGCCTTGGTCTGGCACCTCAGCTGAGACCTGTCCATCTTAGGAGATCCTGCCAGTAGTGAGGTTAGTAGGTTAGTAAAAAGCTAACCCCTTACTAATTCCCGATTTAAAGAATTAGTAAGCATATCCCATCATGGTAGTCGCCTCATCTTACCCTCAGCTTTACAGGCAAAATATGAATCCATCAGGAAATCTGCCTCTTATTTTAAGGCTGCATCCCTATGGAATGATCTACCCTCTGACTTAAGGCAAGAAACATATTTTAAGAAATTTAAACAGGCCCTAAAGACCCAGTTGTTCAAGAAGGCTTTCAGAGTCGGGGAGTGCTGAGACTAGTCTTCTTGGAATTAGGGTTGCCAACTTTTTGAAAGAGAAAAGCCTGCCACCTGTGGCTAGCCATGCACCAACCATGCTCACCCCCTGCCCTGCCCTGCCACAAAAAACTAACTGCAGGAAGGGTAACCTGCAAGCTATATCAGGGGGGGTGGGGGGTGCAAAAGGTTGAACTCCAGCACCTATTCAGCCACAGTCCCCTTCTCAGGCCCCTCCGCACAACACATATATGAAATGTGACATTAAATCCAAACATATATTTTGTATCCACCGAACCTCCTCCAGCCCCTTCCCTTCTCCATAAAACTTACCATGCGAGAAAAAATCTCTCTTAATACTAAGTGTATTAGCCAGTCATAGAGCTGATTCAAAGTGTCGGCAGCCTAAGCAAATCTTAAGCCGTATGTCCCCCCTGTCTGTCAGAATTTCTTGTTTAGCTTTGAAAGCCCTACTTTCTACTGACCCCCAGAAGCAATGGTCTAGGTTGCCTGATGGCTGGGCCGGCCCTGAAATTAATACAAAAATAATCAGTCAGGACCATGATTAAATCTACCATGCCAGTGCTAACTTCCAAAACTCACACAAGGACCCTACCTAAAAAAAGGCAGTATCGTAAATAGTGAAATGGCCCTAAAACATCAATAAAGCTGTTCGGAAAGCTAAATAAGCCAGATCATTACACATCCTTAAACAGAAGTTCTGGGCTGACAGAATACCCAGCTTTGGCCATACAGGCACACAAGGCCTTTACCAATAAGTGGCCACAAGTTAAAGAGAGAAATATATAGGCAAAAATCAAACTAAAACCTCAGAAAGCCAGACGCTGCATGTAGTGCAACACTAGAGAAACAGAAAGAAATGCATTTCCCCCCTGTACTGTACAAAACAAAAGACAGCAGATGTCGGGATTAGAATTAGGAGGGATGCAACTAGGACAATTGCCCTGGGCCTCCAGGCCAGAGAGGGTCTCAGACCTGTCTGAAAGTGAAAAAGACCTTTGTGTCCTGCATCCCCCTTCCACCCATTCCCCCATCCCCCTTCATGTCCTGTATCCCTCTTTCAGCCATTTCTGCCATCGCCCTTCATGTTCTGCATCTCTCTTCCAGCCAACCCCCATCGTCCGTTGTGTCCTGCATCCCCCTTCCAGCCATTCTCTCATCCCTCTTCTGTGTCCTGCATCCCCCTTCCAGCCATCGCTGTTCGTGTCCTGCATCTCCCTTCCAGCCAAACCGCCATCCCCTTCATGTCCTGTATCCCCCTTTCAGCCATTTCTGCCATTGCCCTTCGTGTCCTACATCTCCCTTCCAGCCATTCCTACCATCGCCCTTCATGTCCTGCATCCCCCTTCCAGCCATTCCTGCCATCGCCCTTCCTGTCCTGCATCCCCCTTCCAGCCATTCCTACCATCGCCCTTCATGTCCTGCATCCCCCTTCCAGCCATTCCTACCATCGCCCTTCATGTCCTGCATCTCCCTTCCAGCTATTCCTACCATCGCCCTTCATGTCCTGCATCTCCCTTCCAGCCATTCCTACCATCGCCCTTCATGTCCTGCATCCCCCTTCCAGCCATTCCTACCATCGCCCTTCATGTCCTGCATCTCCCTTCCAGCCATTCCTACCATCGCCCTTCATGTCCTGCATCCCCCTTCCAGCCATTCCTACCATCACCCTTCATGTCCTGCATCCCCCTTCCAGCCATTCCTACCATCGCCCTTCATGTCCTGCATCTCCCTTCCAGCCATTCCTACCATCGCCCTTCATGTCCTGCATCCCCCTTCCAGCCATTCCTACCATCGCCCTTCATGTCCTGCATCCCCCTTCCAGCCATTCCTACCATCGCCCTTCATGTCCTGCATCCCCCTTCCAGCCATTCCTACCATCGCCCTTCATGTCCTGCATCTCCCTTCCAGCCATTCCTACCATTGCCCTTCATGTCCTGCATCTCCCTTCCAGCCATTCCTACCTTCGCCCTTCATGTCCTGCATCTCCCTTCCAGCCATTCCTACCATCGCCCTTCATGTCCTGCATCTCCCTTCCAGCCATTTCTACCATCGCCCTTCATGTCCTGCATCTCCCTTCCAGCCATTCCTACCATCGCCCTTCATGTCCTGCATCTCCCTTCCAGCCATTCCTATCATCTCCCTTCGTATCCTGCATCTCCCTTCCAGTCATTCCTACCATCGCCCTTTGTATCCTGCATCCCCCTTCCAGCCATTCCCGCCATCCTCTTTCATGTCTTGTATCCCCCCGCCAGCTATTCCCACCATCGCCCTTTGTGTCTTGTATCCCCCTTCCAGTCACTCTCTCCCTGCAGACACAGCTGCCGCTTTTCCTGTGTTAGCAGTGACGGCGGGCCTCAGACTTGAAACACTCCACAACAACAAAAGAAAGTGCAGGTCTTTGCCACTCCGTGCTGGGAAAAACTGCAAACGCCTGCTCCCTCTGTCGTAATGTGATAAATCAGAGGGGGTGGGCATTTGCAGTCCTTCCCAGTGTGGAATCACAAAGACCCGTGCTTTGTTTCTTTTGTGGAGCGTTAGAAGCCTGAGGCCCGCCGTTGCTGCAGACATAGGAAAAGCAGCAGTGGATGGTGGGGGAGACTGGGAGCAATCGGTGGTCAGCAGAAAACAAGCCCTTTATTGGCTGGTTTTACTGTCCTGCCAGCCGCTGGCCTCCTGCTTATAAAACCAGCCTAAAACTGGTTGGTTGGCAAACCTACTTGCAATATTGCTCTTTAATATTGTTTGCTGTATGATATTTTAATAAGATTGTAATTTTCTTTTTCTGTTTGTTGATGGCATCGTAAAGCACGCTGGTATGCAACCTGAAGGGTGGTATAGAAAGTTTAATAAACCATAAACTATTTTGGCCTCAGATATTAACTTGGTGTGTGATGGTAATGGCATTTAGGTGCTGCAGGGTACCACTAATCCCTGATAGCACTGTGATGTATTACATGGGTGAGTAAATGCAGATGGCCTCCATTGCTTGGTATACCATGGGAGGAGATAGATAGATGTTTCGTTGGAAAAGCCCCTAGGGTAGGTGAAAGTTGGGGCTTTCCCTTTCCTTCTGTCAGGCTTCCTGAGGGGTTTGGGCTCAAGCAGAGGGAGTAGTTGAATTCTGAGTGAGCTGGGTCACAAGTCAGAGGTCTGTGGTCCTGTTCTGCCCTTTTCCTCCACATTGAAGAGCAGCCAGTGGTCAAGGTCGGTGCTACTGGACTCCCTGTACAATAGTCCCCAGGCCAGGAGGCTTAAGGTTAGGGAAAGATGTATCTTTTTATTTGAAAGAAGTTCCTACTTTGGAAAGGCTTCCTAGGATGGGTCCGGACTCACAGGAGAGGGTCCCGAGAGCCAAATTCTCCCATGGACAGCAGAACCACCTGGGTTTTGAGAAGAGATTTCAGTACTTTGTCTTATTATCTACAGATCTTTAAGAGGAAAGGTGAAGCAGAGGACTGAAGAGATTTGGGGAATTGTCCACAGTACACACCCTGATGGACTCAGAAAAGAGAAAGTACAAGAGACAGAGAAGTAGGGATTCAGCTTGTGGAAAGTGCCTTACAGATGCCAGTTTGCAACATGCAGAAAGAGGAAGAGCAAATGGCGGTCTCCCTGATCAGCACTGTTCACTGTTTCAGCCAGAGTGGAGGAGTCCAGATCTTCCAAAGTTTCAAGAGAGCAGATAGAGTGAAGAGGAGAGACAGCCAAGGGGTTCTCCAGGCTTTGCCTTGATTTTGTGTGAATTACACAGTGGGGATATGCAGAAACAAGAAAAGTACAGTTAGTTTTCATTTTTTTCATGAATTTTTTCCCAATTTTCAGGTGTTTTTTGGTTAGATTCACAAATTGCTTCAATAGGAAATTTTTGGTGCACGCTAAATTGACTTAGCTTGCATTAAATGACCAATAAATGCGGTTGATTAGTGTATGTTAAATCAGTTTGGCAGACACAAAGGCTGGCATTCTGAAGCATGAATAGTGGGGTTGGATATATGGCCTGAATGTCTAACCCGCTTTCAGCCACAGAATACGATTCTGAGCCCACCGCTCCCCGCACGTACAGAGCATAAGCATGGGGAGCGCTGGATGTGGGCAGGAGGGGGTGGGGCTGGGGCAAAGTGGGGTTGTGCAGGGGAGGGGCCAGCTGGCAGAATATACAGAGGCAATTCCGGTCATGCCTCTGTACGTTCCCAAACTCCAAATTATACGCCCGGCTTATTCTACCCTGATGGTGGAATAAGTGTCAGTTGCCCCTCACATCGCATGCTGCACACACCCGCAGAAAGGTCATCCTGCCACGTTGTGCCCCTGCAGCCATGATCTGGCCCACAGAAGCCACCAGTGGTGGCTGGACAGTGGGCTGCAGTGGCAGATGCACGCCATAGCATTCCGAGCCGTCCTGTGGATGGCTCATTGCCATGGTTCTGGGACAGCACGTCTCCCTCGCACGAGCAGTGGCATTTTGGCTTCTGGATGGGCAGCTCCCCATACATGGATACGCTCAGCATACAGGGAGTGCCCAGGCATCTAAGTCCCCGATTCTGTCCTCGGGGGTACATCCATGCCCCGTGGCGGCAGAATCGGGTCCATCTCCAGCATGTACATATTTTGGACGGTCAGTGCAGCTATGTGTGCGGGGTTCAGAATGGGCCTCCACAGGAAGAAATTCAGCCTGTGGTAGTCAGTGTTGCTAAAATGCCTGACTGCCACAGGGAAAAACACCTCGGATATTAAGCGCTGGAGCCTATGCAGCGCTGGCGCTGAATGTATGGTTTTGCCACTCACACTTTGCTTTCTGGACAGCAGCAATATCAGCCACTAACTCAAAAGCAAAAAATGCATAGTTAGGACAGCCCTTGATCTGTCCTAACTTTATGCGAGTTCCTGTCCTGTTAGTGGGCTAAATATCACTGCTAAGCAAATAGGTACTAGGACCACATCGGCCCTGCTCACAGACTGCCCAACACTAACTGGATTGTGCCAAGGCAGTCTATGGGGGTATTTAGTGGCACTATCTTGCTTGGTCCTGCAGAACTGCATAAACCCCTTAGAAAATAGACCCCCCCCCTAAAATTTTAAAGCACACTAAAGGACTAATTATGTATTAATGAATACTCATTCCTATTGGACAGCATTTTGGTCCATTTTTTAATTATCACCTAGTAAAAACTTTACTTTTCTGTTCAGCCAAAACTTGGCCTTGATTTCCACCTCATTTGATGAGTGAAGAGTGATTGGTGAGAGTGAGAAAGGGTCCACTGAACTTTGCAGTTGAAAGAATCCTTCCATCTTGTCTTCCTCCCCCACACCATCCCTCTTCCACCCGATCCCGAAGATAAAAAGGTCTTCACCATCATCTAAACGACCCTCTGCATTCAAAAGTAAAAGGATGCCTTACAGATGTGTTTATATAGAGAGAGAGAGAAAGAGAGAGCAAGTATTCAACCTAACCTTAGCAGAAATAGAATGCTTGTTTTGTCCAGCTGAACTCATAGAAAAGTTACAGATAGTTAGGGATTGGACACTTGGAAACTCAGGAAAGTTAGGGGAAGCTATAGATCTATGAATCTCTACAGAGAAGTGCAGGTTGTTAGAGATTGTCCAGTGATGGAGATTACATGTACTAAGGGGCCACCAACTGAGAGTCCTCCCCACTTTAAGCCCCCTGACTCATGGCTACTGGGAGTGCTCCAGAAAAAAACAGGGAAAGTCTTTAACCCCACCCCCCTCCACTGTAATATTATCACATAAGGTGTTATCAGATAAGGAGTATTTTGTTTAGGCAATCAACCCAATTATCCCTACCTACACAGCGCAACTGAGCCTATCTCCCAGCTATTCTGGCAGTTCCTTCCTCCTCTTTTCTCTTTACCCCTTCCCTGCTTGTCACTTTGCTTGTAGTGATGTGCATTTGATATTATTTAATTTATTTCTTTAATTGTTAGAACAGTTCCAATTCTATTTGGTTTGGTAGAGGCTATCTATGTATGAAGGCCAAGTAGGCGTTTATTTTGAGGCTATTTTATAAAGACACGTTGGCGATTATGAAATCATCTAGATTACAGTCGTGGACATTCATGTTTGTTCAGGAGTTTGTGTGAATGTTAGCCCATAAAGTACATGTTTATGTGGGAGTTTTATAAAATACACAGATAAATTTTGACTCCACCCATGCTGCATGTTAACTAGCATTCCAACACTAACGTGGAGAGTGGGTGTGGTGAGCAAGTTACTGCATGAGCACCATTAATGTGGAAATTAGCATGGGTGCACTTAACGATATCTCAATGAGTATCATTTGGTGCACTTGTGTTAATGTCCTTAGTCACGTGTTAGCTGCTAGGAACATGTTGATCGTGCCCCCAATAGCTAATGCCAAGGTTTTGCACTTAACATGTGCTAGAAATGCACATTAGGTATACAGCCTTATCAGACCTTAGTAAAAGGACCCCATAGTCTTAAAATGGGCCTGCACCTTAACATGAAGGAAACAACGATCCTGATTACTGGCAAAATCAATAATTTCATCCTTGATGGGAAGAAATAGAAATAGTAGACAACTTCAGCCTGCTTCAGCCACAATCAATGAAACAACAAGCGGTCATGAAAGC
This sequence comes from Ichthyophis bannanicus, assembly GCA_033557465.1. Lineage (NCBI taxonomy): Eukaryota > Metazoa > Chordata > Amphibia > Gymnophiona > Ichthyophiidae > Ichthyophis > Ichthyophis bannanicus. The sequence goes on along the minus strand of CM066033.1, from coordinate 817,757,072 downwards.
CAATGATGCATTGCTCTTGGTAGAACAGCTGTGAAGGACGTAGATAAGATTTGGGATTTTCAATAGTATCATATGGATGTGAAACTTGGACAGTAAAGAAGAAAGACAGGAAGAAAATGAATGCCTTCAAATTATGGTATTGACAAAGAATATCATGTATATCATGGAGTGGCAAAGAACAAATCAGACAGTACTAGAGGATGCCATTCTTTAGAAGCTCAAATGGCGAGACTTTGATTTTCATAGTTTCAACATATCATGCCAAGAGAAAGATCATTAGAGAAAGACATCGTGCTCGACAAGGTTGAAGGTCAATGCAAAAGAGGAAGACCAAGAGGTAATTAGATCTTACCTGCTAATTACTGTTCCTGAAGGATCTCCAGTCCAGTCCCTTTCTTCTGGGTTGTGCTCCTCTACCTGCAGCTTGGAGATGGAGTACGTCATTCTTTGATCATCTCAGGATATATACCACTGGCACCACCCACCAGCCTCAGTATCCTGTTGACAAAGTAGACCTAATGGAGAGACTCTTAAACCAAACAACTAACCAACTGTAACTATAACCAAAACACCACCTTTCCCCTCCCGGAAAGGGATAATCCAACCCTCCCCCCCCCCGAGGAGGAGGCTTACCTGAAAGGCCCATACCAATTCTGACAGCCATCTTGACTGCCCATTAAGTAGCAGGGCCATATGACCGCCTGATCGGCTTCGTCACCGAATCCTAGAGCAGAAAACCTCCTTCCTGCCCCTCTTCAGACCGGTAATCTATTTCTTAACTTATTGTACTGGGCGGGATCAGGGACTGGACTGGAGATCCTTCAGGAACACTAATTAGCAGGTAAGGTCTAATTACCTCTTCCTTAGCATCTCTCCAGTCCCGTCCCTTTCTTCTGGGATGTAACAGAGCAGTTCAACCATGGGAGGGGCCTGCCAAACCGGACCGAAGCACCGCTCCTCCAAAACCAGTATCTGCCACCGCCTGAACATCCAACCTGTAGTGCTTGGCATAGGTATGAAGGGAAGACCAAGTGGCCACCCTACAAATTTCCGATGGAGGAACCAGACTAAACTCTGCCCACGATGCTGCTTGAGCCCTAGTGGAATGAGCTCGGAAGCCCATCGGAACCTGCTTTCCCTTTAGAAGATAAGCCGGCGCAATGGCTTCCCTGATCCATCTTGAAATTGAGGCTTTGGCCGCTGCTTCTCCCTTGCGCGGCCCCCCAAACAAAACAAACAACCTTTCCGACTTGCAGAACACCTTGGTATGCCTCAAATAACGCTTTAAGATTCTTCGCACGTCCAGAAGATGCAAACGTGCATCTCCTTCCCCTTGTCCCAAAGTAACAAAGGAAGGGGGAGACACCCACTGATTCATATGGAAGGGAGACATTACCTTAGGCAAAAACGACAGAACTGTCTGCAGTACCACCTTCTCTTTGGAGAAAAAAAGAAACGGCGGGTGACAGGACAAAGCTTGCAACTCAGACACATGCCTGGCCGAACAAATGTCATCTACTTATGGTTCCTCTCTGAACGTATGTCTAACACTTGTTTTATTGAATAACGCGTTCAATTATAACTTTAATGTAATGTAGTAAATTCTTTCTGTTGTCGTTAAAATGTACTGGTCATAGGCTTTTTGGCATATCTTCAAAACCTCTGTTCTATCTTCAACATTCTTATTCATATAATAGTTTTTACTGCCTTCTCTTGCCGTTGTGACCTTCTAATCTATTGTTCATATATTTGCACTTGTGTATTTGTTCTTCTTTAATTTGTTAAAAATGGTTTTCCAAACTGCTCAACGCAGATAGAAGAAGTAATTCCCGTAGTTTTCAAAACTGCTCAACGCAGATAGAAGAAGTAATTCCCGACGCTCAACTATGGCGCCCCAATAGCGTTTCAGCATTAAACTTTCCTCAGGAGATTCTTCTTTGTATCTATAAAAATTAAACATATTAAACCTTCACTATCCGCCTATGTCACCTCTCTATTTTATTTACAAACCTTCCCTTGTCACCCCTAAGTGCTATATTCTAAAAAGTACTACTACTTACTCAGACTGTTGTTGCCCACGTCTTCATGTCAGTTTCTTTTTTTCATTCGGAAAGACGCCGCGCATGCGGGATATGGGTATACCTCCATTTTTAAAGACCCCTATCTCACTCACATGTTATTTACTCATTATTATCCTCTATAATCATTAATTAAGTTTCTATCATTTTAACCTATCAATTATTTTATCTTCTAGATATTTAACCAGGTTCTATAACTTCATGCTTTCCTCATTGTTATGACGGTGGAAGACTATCCTATCTTCTTATTGATACGAGTGTTCATCAAGAATAAAGGTTATTCAGATTGAGTATTTAGTGTTCTAAAATTCTAAACTGGCAGCCTGTTTATCTCATTTAAACACACGCTGTCCAATCAAAAATGTTATTTAGACCCCCTGGATGTACTGTACCAAGTTGATAAATCCACCGTTGTTCATACCATAATAGTGTTTCATCTAACGTTTTAGATCCTCGTGTATGGGAAATCTGTTCGATTACGAAACTTCTAAGTTGCTCAAACGTGTGTTTATATGTTAAGCAGTGGGAAAACTAATGGGGCTTCTATTTTGCAACACTTTATCCTACTTTTGTGCTCACGTAAACGGGTTCTCAAGGACCGGATTGTTTTTCCAATATACCTGAGACCACAAGGACACGTTATGCTGTAAATTACTGCCATCGAATCACAGTTGGTATTAGAATGCAAATAATATGTTTTATTCTGATGTTCAAATTGTGATGTTTCTATCATAATCTGACACATTTCACATTTACCACAAGGTTTATGTGTTCCCTCTTTTGTTCTTCTTTCTATGGACGGAAGCACTGCGGGACTTAAATACTCTTTTAAATTACGTGCCCGTTTCCATACACACCTTATGCGTTTGGTTTCTAATCCGGGGACCACCGTTAGTATGTTCTTATGTCTATTGAACAATTTTTGTATTGACTTACTCATCGGAGTATATGCAGTTATAAAATTAATGTTCTCCTCATTATGAGGTCGTATTGGCTTAGGGGCCTTTGTTTGTAATAGTGCCGTTCTATTATTGTACAGAGCCCTTCGATAGGCTCTTTGAACCGTTGATCTAGGATATCCCCTATTCAAAAAGTCATATTTTAATTTTTTAGCTTGTTTCTTATAATCTTGAACATTCGAACAGTTCCTCCGGAAACGAAGGAACTGAGAAAAGGGAAGAGATTCTTTCAATTGTTGGGGGTGCCTACTGGAAAAATGGAGGAATGTGTTCCTGTCTGTGGACTTCCTAAAAATGGATGTCTGCCATCCATTTATGCCCTTTGTGATTTCCACATCTAGATAAGTTATTCTGTGCTGATGGTAAACAGAAGTAAATTTAAGATTTGTGTCTAGATGATTTAACCATGTAATAAATTGTTCCAATGTATGAGATGTCCCTTTCCATATTAGGAAAATATCATCAATATATCTTCGCCATGTTATCACATTAGATTGATATTGGAACTGAGACAGATGTTTTACCTCAAACTCCTCCATATAAAAATTCGCCACCGAGGGGGCGCAAGTTGCCCCCATCGCCACCCCCCCGATCTGTTGGTACACTATTCCCTCAAACAAAAAATAATTGTGGTAAATGGCTAATTTTGCTAATTCCAACAAAAAATTGACATGTTCTTTCTGAAGATCACCCCGTGCTACTAATACTTTCCGAATTACTGATAGCGCTGCCTCTTGTGGAATGCTGGTATACAAGGATGAAACATCCAACGTTACTAACCAGATGTCTTCATCCTGCGCCCATGCTCCAAAACTTTCTATAACATTTAAAAAATGCGTAGTGTCTTGTAGATAGGATCCTATTTGTGACAGCATGGGACGTAGAAAAGAGTCTACATATGTCGACAACGGTTCCAATAAGCTACCCCTGGTCGAAACGATGGGTCTTCCCGGGGGATCTATCAAATTTTGTGGATCTTAGGAACCGTATAAAATTTGGCTATAGTTGGTGCAGTAACATTAAGATATTGAAACTCTTTTTTAGAAATCACCTTTTGTTGTAACGCTTGTTGTGTGATGTTTTTAATCTCCCTTTGTAACTGTGCTGTCGGGTCTATCAAAAGTTTCCTATAAGTTTTAGTAACTGACAATTGTAAGTTGGCTTCCCCTACGTACTTATCCCTGTCTAAAACTACCATCGCACCTCCCTTATCTGCCCTCTTTACCACTATATCTCTTCTGTCTCTTAAATCTTTTAACGCTTTATTTTCTACTGGAGATAATGCCTGCCCTCGCAATCTGCTAGTTTTTTCTAACTGATTGATATCTTGCAGCATTACCTCTTTAAATATGGTTAAGGCTGGGTGTGGGGGTATGGGGGGTACCCATTTCGATTTGAAAGGTAAAGGAACCCTTCCTACATTCAGTGATGGGGTAGAGCCTACTTCCCTCAATTCGATGGGAGCTACCTGTGAAGGGACAATTGCTGAAATCTCATTTGCTACTGGTGGATACATTGCAAAATATTGTTTCAAATGTAATTTTCGCATCAATTGTTCAAAGTCCACTCTATATTGAAAGGGGTAAAATTTTATTGACGGTACAAATGATAATCCTTTATTCAATAGTTGTATTTCTTCCACCGTTAGATCTTTCCCGGATAGATTTTCTACTAATTGATTAATAGAGGAAGATTCCCTCATTTCTTCTGTTGGTTTGTGTAGCTTCTTGTTTTTCTTTTCTCGATGTCGTTTTTCTTTTTTACAGTGTCTCGTGCTGCTGTACAAAAATCCTCCTTTGTCGAGTCATTAGACTCACTAGCAGATGTATCCTCTGAAGTGTCATCAAACCGTACTTGTTTTTTATTCTTCTTCATTTTCATCTTTCTATTGGGATCCATCCACGGATATACATATCCAGTTGTATAATCCGAACCGTCGCGCTTAAACTTTTTAAACTTCTTTGCCATGATTTCTTGATGAGTTAAAGTCTCTTGCCGTCTTATCTCCTCCAGTTTTAACGTAAAGGAATCTTCACTTTCTTTTGATTTTAATTCATCTTGAGTCAGCAGAATAGCCAGTGAGATGTTCTCAATGTCTGGTTTCAGCATATCTACCATAAGTACCATTAAGTCAAGGGAGCACTTATTTAGTATCATGTTCCAGTTGGTAATAAATTCTGTTGACATATCTGGCATTCTCGGTTCTTTGTAGACCCGCAATCCTCGTGGTATTTGCTGTCGGTTTAAGATTTAAGAGACAGAAGAGATATAGTGGTAAAGAGGGCAGATAAGGGAGGTGCGGTGGTAGTTTTAGATAGGGATAAGTACGTAGGGGAAGCCAACTTACAATTGTCAGATACTAAAACTTATAGGAAACTTTTCATAGACCCGACAGCACAGTTACAAAGGGAGATTAAAAACATCACACAACAAGCGTTACAACAAAAGGTGATTTCTAAAAAAGAGTTTCAATATCTTAATGTTACTGCACCAACTATAGCCAAATTTTATACGGTTCCTAAGATCCACAAAAATTTGATAGATCCCCCGGGAAGACCCATCGTTTCGACCAGGGGTAGCTTATTGGAACCGTTGTCGACATATGTAGACTCTTTTCTACGTCCCATGCTGTCACAAATAGGATCCTATCTACAAGACACTACGCATTTTTTAAATGTTATAGAAAGTTCTGCAGCATGGGCGCAGGATGAAGACATCTGGTTAGTAACGTTGGATGTTTCATCCTTGTATACCAGCATCCCACAAGAGGCAGCGCTATCAGTAATTCGGAAAGTATTAGTAGCACGGGGTGATCTTCAGAGAGAGCATGTCAATTTTTTGTTGGAATTAGCAAAATTAGCCATTTACCACAATTATTTTTTGTTTGAGGGAATAGTGTACCAACAGATCGGGGGGGGGGGGTGGCGATGGGGGCAACTTGCGCCCCCTCGGTGGCAAATTTTTATATGGAGGAGTTTGAGGTAAAACATCTGTCTCAGTTCCAATATCAATCTAATGTGATAACATGGCGAAGATATATTGATGATATTTTCCTAATATGGAAAGGGACATCTCATACATTGGAACAATTTATTACATGGTTAAATCATCTAGACACAAATCTTAAATTTACTTCTGTTTACCATCAGCACAGAATAACTTATCTAGATGTGGAAATCACAAAGGGCATAAATGGATGGCAGACATCCATTTTTAGGAAGTCCACAGACAGAAACACATTCCTCCATTTTTCCAGTAGGCACCCCCAACAATTGAAAGAATCTCTTCCGTTTTCTCAGTTCCTTCGTTTTTGGAGGAACTGTTCGAATGTTCAAGATTATAAGAAACAAGCTAAAAAATTAAAATATGACTTTTTGAATAGGGGATATCCTAGATCAACGGTTCAAAGAGCCTATCGAAGGGCTCTGTACAATAATAGAACGGCACTATTACAAACAAAGGCCCCTAAGCCAATACGACCTCATAATGAGGAGAACATTAATTTTATAACTGCATATACTCCGATGAGTAAGTCAATACAAAAATTGTTCAATAGACATAAGAACATACTAACGGTGGTCCCCGGATTAGAAACCAAACGCATAAGGTGTGTATGGAAACGGGCACGTAATTTAAAAGAGTATTTAAGTCCCGAAGTGCTTCCGTCCATAGAAAGAAGAACAAAAGAGGGAACACATAAACCTTGTGGTAAATGTGAAATGTGTCAGATTATGATAGAAACATCACAATTTGAACATCAGAATAAAACATATTATTTGCATTCTAATACCAACTGTGATTCGATGGCAGTAATTTACAGCATAACGTGTCCTTGTGGTCTCAGGTATATTGGAAAAACAATCCGGTCCTTGAGAACCCGTTTACGTGAGCACAAAAGTAGGATAAAGTGTTGCAAAATAGAAGCCCCATTAGTTTCCCACTGCTTAACATATAAACACACGTTTGAGCAACTTAGAAGTTTCGTAATCGAACAGATTTCCCATACACGAGGATCTAAAACGTTAGATGAAACACTATTATGGTATGAACAACGGTGGATTTATCAACTTGGTACAGTACATCCAGGGGGTCTAAATAACATTATTGATTGGACAGCGTGTGTTTAAATGAGATAAACAGGCTGCCAGTTTAGAATTTTAGAACACTAAATACTCAATCTGAATAACCTTTATTCTTGATGAACACTCGTATCAATAAGAAGATAGGATAGTCTTCCACCGTCATAACAATGAGGAAAGCATGAAGCTATAGAACCTGGTTAAATATCTAGAAGATAAAATAATTGATAGGTTAAAATGATAGAAACTTAATTAATGATTATAGAGGATAATTATGAGTAAATAACATGTGAGTGAGATAGGGGTCTTTAAAAATGGAGGTATACCCATATCCCGCATACGCGGCGTCTTTCCGAATGAAAAAAAGAAACTGACATGAAGACGTGGGCAGCAACAGTCTGAGTAAGTAGTAGTACTTTTTAGAATATAGCACTTAGGGGTGACAAGGGAAGGTTTGTAAATAAAATAGAGAGGTGACATAGGCGGATAGCGAAGGTTTAATATGTTTAATTTTTATAGATACAAAGAAGAATCTCCTGAGGAAAGTTTAATGCTGAAACGCTATTGGGGCGCCATAGTTGAGCGTCGGGAATTACTTCTTCTATCTGCGCTGAGCAGTTTTGAAAACTACGGGAATTACTTCTTCTATCTGCGTTGAGCAGTTTGGAAAACCATTTTTAACAAATTAAAGAAGAACAAATACACAAGTGCAAATATATGAACAATAGATTAGAAGGTCACAACGGCAAGAGAAGGCAGTAAAAACTATTATATGAATAAGAATGTTGAAGATAGAACAGAGGTTTTGAAGATATGCCAAAAAGCCTATGACCAGTACATTTTAACGAACAACAGAAAGAATTTACTACATTACATTAAAGTTATAATTGAACGCGTTATTCAATAAAACAAGTGTTGGCCGAACAAATGGCCACCAGAAAAACTGCTTAAGCGTCAGATCTTTCAAAGACGCATGTTGTACTGGTTCGAAAGGCTCACCTGCTAGGGCATCTAACACCAGATTAAGATCCCAAGGAGGCACGATCGACCTCTGCTGCGGCTGTAAGCGCCTGACTGCCTTGAGGAATCTAACCACATCTGGATGCTCACCTAACGATCTACCCAAAATCTTACCTCTGTAACAGGAAATAGCTGCTAGCTGTACCCGCAAGGAACTGGCTGCCAGCCCCTTTTCAAAACCATCCTGCAAAAATCTAGCACCTCAGAGACAGAAACTTTCAGGGGCTTCTTCCGCCGCCCCTCATGCCAGTTCTCGAAAATGCGCCACACTCTGACATACATCAAACAGGTTGACCGTATACGTACCTTGAGCAGTGTTGAGATCACTGCTCCCGAATATCCTCTCATTCACAGCCTAGCCCTTTCAATAGCCAAGCCGTAAGCGAGAACCGATCCACCTGCGGCATCTTCACTGGACACTGACTGAGAAGGTCCTCTCTTACAGGGAGGCACCGAGGCTGATCTGCCAACAGCCTGATCAGATTGGCGTACCACGGCATCCTTGGCCAGTCCGGAGCTATCTGAATCACCAGCCCCTGATGTGCCTCTATCCTTTGCAGAACCCTGCCTATGAGAGCCCACGGTGGGAACACATACAGTAACCCCTCTGTGGGCCATCACCGAACTAGGGCGTCCAAGCCCTCCGACATGCTTTCTTTCCTCCTGCTGAAGAAACGGCTCGCCTTGGCCAACTCCCAGCATGCCATCAGGTCCATGACGGGTGAGCCCCACCTGCGTTCCACCTGTTGGAAGACCTCCTGGCAGAGCTCCCATTCGCCGTGATCCACCTTGTACCTGCTGAGATAGTCGGCCGTCACATTCTCCACTCCTGCCACATGTTGAGCTGATAGAGCCAATAGATGAATCTCGGCCCATGCAAGGAGACTTTCTGCCTCTTCTTCCAACATGGGACTGCTCATGCCTCCCTGTCTGTTGATGTAGGCCACCGCTGTCACGTTGTCCGAGAGAACTCTGACCGCCCTCCTGTGAACCCAACGCAGAAACGCTTTGAGAGTCAGAGTCACCGCCCTCAATTCCAATCTGTTGATGGGCCACTGTGATTCCAGAACATTCCAGAGTCCCTGGACAAAGTGCCCCTCGCAGTGGGCTCCCCAGCCTGACAGACACACGTCCATTGTGACCTGAACCCACTGTGGAGGTTCGAGGGGCATTCCTCTCTCGAGATTCCCGGGAGATAACCACCACTGAAGTGCTTCCTTGGTTGCTGGGGTACAAGGGAGCGTCATCAACAAGGGCTGACGCTGATGAGACCAACGCCGCAGGAGCAACCTCTGCAGCGGCCGCATGTGAGCCCTGGCCCAGGGCACCAGGTCTAACGTTGCAGCCATCGTCCCCAGACCTGCAAGTAGTGCCACGCAGAGGGTGCTTCCCGAGCCATAAATTTGCGTATCAAGCGCTGAAGACCTTCTGCTCTCTGAGTTGGCAAGGACACCCTGCCCGAAGCCGTGTTGAACCTTGCACCCAGGTAATAGAGTTCCTGAGAGGGAACCAACCTGCTCTCTGCCAGATTGACTACTGTGATAAGGAAGCTTATCATAGCTCAGGTAGGAGCTATAGAAAAGATGATGTGACTCTGAACAAGCAACCTGTCAGTTCTGGTAGAAGTGAGAAAACAGAGTTTTCACATAAAAGACTACCAGTCCCAGAATGCACCAGGTTTCCAGCAGCCATGAGAGGGGCTGAAGTGAGAAAATGTGTGTGCAATCAAGAGAGCTATGAGGTAATCCCTAAGCACTCATCTCAAAGGGCAGGGCCTGATTCAACACAGCTGCGCTGGGTTAGGGAGGAGCACACATTAGGAAAGAATAAGAATAGAGCTTATTCTTCAGATAACAGTTTCAAGAACAGTTTCAGCAAAAGCTTCAGGAAGAGATACAGAGACAGCAACGGCTACAAGCTCAAGCACCAGTATCACCTGGAGAAACAGAAGCCAAGCCAAGCGGATAGAGAAAGAAGGAAACTCTCTGGAAGGAAGAGAAGAAAGCCCATTGGCAGGTCTGGGAGAATCCAAGGCAATACCCATACTGGGAGGTATTCCAAATGCCAGCAGAGTCCATTGGACTGGATTCAGCCAGAGGAATGGAGTGGCAGAGATAGGAATCACCAGTGGCTACCTGGAAGAGAGAAGACTGCATGTGGAAGGGACTTTCAGACCAAGGCCAGAAGGTATGTGAGAGGAGATCCAGTGTCCAGGGATCAAGATTGGAAGGCTGGACATCAGAATTGGATTACATACTGGCCAGGCTATACAGAGAGGAATTATGATAGCAGGAGAGGCTCAGGTATGAACACTGATCCAGACCCTATCTATAATAGAGAATGGCAGCAAGGGAATAAGCATTCTCATGATAGTGCCTTATGGAAAGACTCGTCTGTGCCAATGTATGATAGTGACCCTATGCTGATTGATGAAGGGGGAGATACAGCAGATGAAACTATTGATTACATGGACTGTTCTTTATCCAAGTGCTATTGCTAGCTTTCTGTGAGCAAACACATCAGCCATCACAAAGAAACCTAACTTTGTTCCTTATTCCACTGCAAAACAGCTCCTAAAGCAGGATTTTGGGTTCACACAGTAGCAGCCAGCCAGCTAAAGGGTTTCAGCTGGACAATTGATAGTAATTAAAGCTGCCCCTGATTCTGTGTGTGAGCAAGGGAGAATCACTGCTGGATCTGAGTGGAAAATAAGCAGAAGTTAACCTAACCAGCAAAGTTTATTCATTTCTTTGTGCCTGTTTATTTGGTAATTATTTGCTAAGAAAACATTAGCTAATTGCCTGACAAGCTGAAGGTTGTTTTCTGATTTGCTTTGTGACTTTGTTATCCATTTAAACACTGCAAGCAAGTAACCTCATTTATATTGCTAACAAGCATACTTGTGCTGGGTGAATTAAACCCCATCAATAAAAGAAGTATTTTATTGGCTTTACCACTGGTTACACAACTCAATTATTGTCTTCAGCTGTGTTTGAGAGTGAATGAACTACATTACCCACAATACCTTGCAAGAATCATATGAATATATGCATCGTCAAGATTGTGTAAGTTCTCACCCTAGGCAGCCGTCTGACACTACCCACCCTAAGCTTCGCAGGAAACTGACCATTCTGGCAGTTGCCCTCATGCTCTCATCTCTGGACTTGGCCCTGATCAACCAATCGTCGAGGTAAGGATGGACTAGAATACCTTCCTTGCTTAAGGCCGCTGCCACCACCACCATCACCTTGGTGAAAGTGCGCGGAGCAGTAGCTAAGCCGAATGATACCGCCTGGAACTGGAAGCGTCCCCTTGGTACCATGAAATGCAGGAACTGCTGATGAGACTCTCTGATGGGGATATGTAAATATGCCTCGGTGAGGTCGAGAGAGGTTAAAAAATTCTCCCTGTCGAATCGCCACTATCACTGACTTCAGTGTTTCCATACGAAAATGTGGGACCTGAAGACACCGATTGACCTGCTTGAGGTCTAGAATCGGTCTTAGGGAACCTTCTTTCTTCGGGACCACGAAATAGATAGAGTATCGACCGCAGCCGCACTAAGCTTTTGGTACAGGAACGACCGCCCCCAAGGCCAGCAACCTTGTTAGGGTGTCTTTTACTGCTATTCGCTTGGACTGCAACTTGCAAGGTGACTGGACGAATGATGGAAGTACCGGCCTTGTGAACTCGAGGGCATAACCGACCCGCACTACCTCCAGAACCCACTGGTCTGACGTAACCCGGGCTCAGGCGGGAAAGAACTGCCGTAGATGTCCCCCTACTGGCAGAACTTCCACCCGAGCTCCCACAGCTTCATTGTGTCTTTCGCTGGGCGGAAGCAGCCGAAGAGGCCCCAAAACCTCTTCCTGCTCCTCGAAACCCCCGGAAAATCTGTCTTCGAGGAAAACCATCCCCTCTGAAAGGAGTTCTGCCGGGCCGGACGAAATCTCTGGGGCTCCCTCTGCTGAGATCACCCCGGAGCCGAAAAATGACTTTGCTTGGGTCTATCCTTCGGAGGTCTGCCGCCCTTTGACTCCCCCAACTCCTTCACCAACTTGTCCAGATCTTCCCCAAAAAGCAGCTTACCCTTAAAGGGAAGCTTACTAAGCCGGGCCTTGGACGAACTATCTGCCGCCCAATTGCGGAGCCAAAGGTACCTTTGAGCCGCTTCCACCGAAGCCATGTTCTTCAACAAACGCCTAATCAGATCATATTAGATAGGCCATGCTGGACTCAATTCGTGCTGCCTCTCCTTGCGGCCTCATCGCTGACTCGCCAGCTCCTTGTAACTGTTGGGAAATGAACTACTTTTTTTGCCCTGAGTTCTGCTATACAGCCTATAGCCAGGGTATAGGCTGTACAGCAGAACTCAGGGCAAAAAAAGTAGTTCATTTCCGGGAATCATTTTCCCATGCTGGAACAAATCTCAGTGCTATGAATCCTTTTGAGATTAGATTACCAGTAACTAAATTTGCATTGTTAGCAATAAAATGTTCTATAGTTTCATTTTTAACAATCCTATCAAAACCTGAGGCTTTCTATGCCCAGTTATACAGTTAAAATCCTAATTTACCATTGATCGTGAACAATAGACCCCTCGTTATGTCTGGCATCAGTCTCACCAGTGCCAAACACAAATAGCAGCCTACATTTATGCAAGTGCTTATAATGGAAACCTGATTTTCCAGTGGGTGCAGAAACCTTCATAGAATCCAAAGTTTAAACAACACGCAGAGAGAAAAACGAAAGAAAAGGCTTAGTGGACAGTATTTGCCTGTAATATTAAACCTGCCAGAAGGATATGGGAATATTTGTGGATACAATTACTGATTTTCAGACGTTAAAAGACCTCTCGAAGACAACGAAAAACCAGTGTAATCTGCAACCAGAGGTTTCCCACATTTTGTATGAAATAGATGCTGTAAGGAGAAGTGCCCACAGATCTCTGAGAACAGACACCAGGCAAGTGTCCAAGTCCTCTTCCCATCACTGCTATGATCTTTATGCTGGGACTTCTCTAGCATTCTTCGGGGGTCTTCATCATCGTCACCTTCTGCCTTCTGGAGTCTCAGGCAGCTTCCTGCCCTACAGTCTATAGTTTGCTGGAATCATCAAGTATTTTCAGCCTCTGTGGGGTCCTCAGGCGGCTAGAATCTTCTGCATCACTTGTTTCGTTCCAATAAAATCCACTGCAAAGCTCTTTTTAGAGACAGAAAGACACAAAGAGATTTTGTTTCTTCATTTTGGCTTAAAATGGATTTTGGTGAATAATTGAATTTGCATTTAGATTTGAGCAGAGGTCCTGTGGTAATGACATTCATATACCACACAGCCATGGCGGGAGCCATTCACTGGCAGAATGTTCCGGAAGTACAAAAAAAGGGACCAGCAAACCAAGTCAAAGACCAGGAAGCAACAGATATAGCAACCTCGCCAGAACTTTCTTTTAAGCTGACCTGCAGTTTCAGCCCTAACAGTTGTTAACAAGATGAAAAGTGTACACTTGCAGAGTGACACAATGGCGTGTTTGCCCATTCACAGAATATATTTATTTATTTGTTTAACACTATTTTATACCGTTTTTCTACAAGTCAAAATGGTTTTCATATAGCAACATGATTTGTAACTTTAGTATACAGGGTGGCCCAAAAAAAGTGAGAACATCTCATAGCATATAAGTTATTTAAAAATTCAAAAAGACAGATGTAAACGATTGACAAATTAAAAAAAAAAAAAAGATGGCAGCCGGAAATTGTCAAAATAAAGACGTTATACAGTATAGCTAAAAAAGGTAAATAACTAAACTATTTAAGCTTTTAATTTACGAGATGTTCTCACTTTTTTTGGGCCACCCTGTATAGTAACAGATGTGCGCAGGTAGGGGGTAGTGGATACAGGGTGGAAAGGAAAGAGAGAGTTATAGTTTAACTATGTATAAACACAGCTTTGATAGTTTAGGGCCTGATTCTGTGTCATGAATAGTGGGGATGAACGTTCATCCCTGTTATTTGTGCCTTCTCTGCCCGCATCTAACTTCCTCGCCGGTTGTGCAGGGAAGTTAGATGGGGCGGGAAAGACGGCGGAGGCAGGGCTCGTGGTAGGCGATCTCCAGCCCTAGACATACAGGGCCGATTCTAATGTCGGCCCTGTATGTCTAGGGCCAGCGACTTGTATGGGGAAGTTATTCCAAGGTGGAATAACCCCTGTACATCAAGGATCGGCAGCCCGGGGTACGGATGGGGCAGGGGGGCCCGAAGACATTCGCCGCAGCCTGACCCTGGCCTTAGGAGGCCAGATTGGGGGTCAGGCTGTGGGGAATGCAGCATTTGAGTCCGTCGGCCAGCATCACAGCTCTTCAATGGTGCCACGGTGCCATGGCAACATGACACCGTAGCTCCATTGAAGAGCCTTGACTGACTTAGCTGTGAAAGTCCTGTACATGCAGGCTGGACTGAATTGCAGTCCTGGTCTGCACGTACAGGACTGTTTGTTATTTTTATCCCATGGGGCTAGATGTGCCCTGTGGGATCAGAATTGCAATCCCCTCTGTACGACCAGCTCAGCCCGGACGTACAGAGGGTATCTACATCCAGGACAGAATAAGCCTTTTAGTGTCTAGTTAGTAATGGGTTAGTGTAGGTCCACTCCATAGTATAGATTCGGTTGTTCTTAGTTGTGGTGAGATATGCTTCCATGTGATTGTGGCATAGAGGGAGAACACCTTGGCTTTTTGTGATTTTTTCGGTAGGTATCAGGTTTTTAGTAGTTAGAATCCGGTATCTTGGGGGTACATCTGTGTATGTATCATGGGGTTTTTGGGGGTGTGTCACGATCTTCGTGTGTGTTATAAGGGGTGTCGGTATGTGTGCATGTGGCTATGGCTGTGTGTGTGTCATGAGGGGTTGGAGATGAGTGTGTGTGTCTGCATCCTGGGGGGTATTGGAGTGTGTGTGTGTCATGAGGGGTTGGGGATGAGTGTGTGTGTCTACGTCCTGGAGGGTATTGGGGTATGTGTGTGTCATGAGGAGTTGGGGATGAGTGTGTGTGTCTGCCTCCCTGGGGGTATTGGGGTGTGTGTCTGTCAAGACGATATTTAAACTCCATTGTTGGCATTTTTTTTTTTTTACATTGACTTGGTGGCTTAAGATATTCAAGATATCTTTAAAGATATCATGTTAAGTTTTCGTATTGTTTAAAATTACTATGTAAAAGTTCTCAGACTGTTTTATGTAACATGCTGGTTATTTGTAAGCCACCCCTGATCTCTGGAAAGGGCGGTATAGAAAAACGTAACAAATAAATAGATACATATTCAGGGATTGAGGGTGGTGCTGAATATGACGATAGACCAATATACAAAAAACCCCTACCAGGTTAAAGTCTAAATACAAAATTCAAGAACAACCCTGGTGCCCAGAACCCAGTCTTCACAGACCATTGAAGTAACGTATTTTTTTTGTCGGAAAGGACAACCCAGCAAAGAGGATCATGCCTCCAGCCGTTGTGGCCCGTCCATTTTATTCATTAGATACTAAAAATAAACCACTTTGGAAGCAGCATAAATCTCGTTACTTAGCTGAGTCCATCAAAGTAGAAAGCCTTGTAATCATGCAGCCAGCAGCATAGAGACAACGTGACACGTTTCAGGGTATTTTCAGAAAGCCCCTGCTTCAGGTCAAAGCCGCTGCTACCTCTTCAGCCATTCAACTTTACTCCGCCGAAAACCGTCGGTTTTTATACTGCCGCTTATGAAACGTTTGCTAGATCACACCTAAGTGCAGCCAATCCGAGTGGTTACGGGGGAGGATCATTTAAATAAGCTCCACCCCCAAAAAGAAGGAATGTCATCCATTGTGGGCCAAGTAGTGGAAAAAAAACTGTTGAAAAAATATCCATCAATAGATAGTGTGCCAATCCACTTGTACGTTCATACCCTCAGGTTGAGTGGATTTTAATCAAAAAATCCACCGTTGCTCAAGATTTTGAAGACACTGAAGGCGGTCTCCTCCCCTGGGGTGTACAGGCACATAGTCAATCACTCTCCATCTGAGATCCTCAAAGCGATGTATCATTCTCAAACAATGAGCTACCATCGGTGCCGAAAGAGTTTCAGTCCATAGCCTGGAAGCATGTTCTCCCAATATCACTTTGAAAGATCGTGAAGTTCGGCCGATGTAATAAAGGCCACAAGGGCAAATAATCAAGTACACTACAAACGAGGACATGCAATCCGTATGCCAGCGAGAAGAATAAGTGATATGGTTATGTTCATCAACCCACATCGGTCCAGATATGGTATTATCGCAATAGGAGCAGGTTCCACATATGTAGTGCCCAACACACTCATGAAACCTGGGGGGGCAATCTGCCTCCACTGCAGTGCGTACCAATATGTCCTTAAGATTAGCCCGACGCGAATAGGCAATCCGAAGGGGAGCACGAAAGCATTCATATAATCCCAGTAGAGGCCAGAACTTGTGCAATATCTTTATGACAGCCGCAGACCCTTTCATATATGGGAAAATACTTTAACCTGGTAGGGGTTTTTTGTATATTGGTTGGTCACTTTATATGCCCCGTTTTTACTGATGGCTTCGACAACGTTTGCTTTTACTGAGGAGCAGCTTCTCCAATTAAAGAAGCACAAGTCGTTATTTGAGGAGGAGGTTCAAGTGGGGGCTTCTTTGGCTCTTCCCCCTACGATTTTAGAACTAAAGGATATTCATAAACAATTGATACAATCGGACCTTCATGGCTCGGCTATGGCTCAATATTTAAAATCCTCTATAATTCCAAGAGGTCTGCGAGTGATTAAGCCTCCTAAACAATTTACTGACGATTTGGCTTTTCTTACCAAATGGAATGCTATTCTTAACAAATGTGGTTTTGACCTTATTGCTTTATTGCTTGAACGTTCATTGAAACAACAGGAAGATCTATCTACACAAGTGGTGGATTTAAAGAATAAGATTTTGGAAACCATGGATGCACAGAATTTTCAATCACAATGGGTAGAAATAGATAAGCAGCTGGCTTCCTTTCGGGAGCATGTTCGAGGTTTGAAAATTAATAAATTTAGACGTGATAAATCTGATTACGACAATAACAATAACGTACTAACCAAAAGCGAGGTAAGAAGGTCTCTTTTCAATTTAGTTCTGATGACTCTTCCGACACAGATTCAAGTGTGACCTTGCCTCAATCAGCGGGGGGGACTAGAGGTCGGATTGTATCAGACATTGCCGAAGTACAGAGGGGCAATTGGTCTAGGGGCCGTCGACCTCGGGGTTCCTCTTATCAGGATTTTCTGGAGGGCCCCGATACATGTTCCAAAACCAGGAATCATCAGTTGTAAACTTGTCGGGTCAGACTCTCACTGATGCTCAGCTTCAAGTTCTGGAGTTGGGTTTTTCATTCATCCCCACTGCTCAGTATGACGGCTTTGATATGCGAGTTGCATTACATAAATTCTTTAAGAAATTGAAGGTTGTCCATCATTTTGCTTCTCAGAATGCTAGCGCTGATGTTTCCTTAATACGTAAACCCTCCCGGTGGCAGCCAACAGGGCCTACGGAGGCAGCGATTTCTACTTTTCAGGATTTAGTATTGACGGAACTTTCCAAATTGGAAAAGGCAGGTTTTTCATCTTATAACAATTTTTCGGCTGATCAACGTACTGCTTTAAAGCAGTTGTCAACATCTGGTTTGATCTTCCGAAAAGCTGATAAAGGAGGTGCTACCGTGGTTTGGTCTCATGAGCAATATGATCGGGAAATGCATATACATCTGGATGACCGTGATCATTATATTCCTATTCTGGACCCCACGGCTAATCTGCTCGGCCAAATCACTGAATTGGTGACTCAAGCTTATTTAAACAACTGGCTAACACGACATGAATCAGATTTCCTTATCAATCGGCATCCTAAGATACCAACTTTTTATTTGGTGCTTAAAATTCATAAATTGTTGTCTAACCCTCCGGGCCGTCCTATTGTTTCCTGTCGGGATTCGATTTTGGAGCCCCTTTCCCAGTTTTGTGATCTATTTTTACAACGGGCGGCGGCTACAGTGCCATCATATATACGGGATACAGGTGATTTTTTGCGATAACTAGCGGGGTGTACAGCTGTTTCATCTTACACCTATTTGGTGACCTTAGATGTCCAGTCTTTGTACACAAACATTGACCAGAAGGAGGCAATCTCCTGCATCAAAGATTTTCCTTTACAGCTACCAGACCGTATACCAAGGAGCTTTATATTAGATCTCTTGGGGTTGGTGCTAAACAGCAACTATTTTGTTTATCAACAACAATGTTACCTTCAAACATTTGGGATTGCCATGGGGGCCACGGTGGCACCTTCTATTGCAACTATCTACATGGCTTGGTTTGAGGAATGCTATATTTATAAGCACCCGTCATTTGACAAGATCCCCTTTTGGCATAGGTTTCTTGACGATATTTTTTTCATATGGATTGGCACTAAATTTGAACTTGATACTTTGCAGTTTGAACACTTTCAAGTCAAATATCCAGTTTACGGCTCAAATAGATATGTTTGAGATCCAGTTTTTGGATGTTTTGATCACTTTATCATCAACGGGCTTTGTCACCTCTTTGTTTAGAAAATCAGTTCAACGCAATACCTTGTTAAGGTTTGAGAGTTTTCATCCACCAGCGCTAAAATGGGGATTGCCCTTTGGCCAATTTCTACGTTTACGTCGTAACTGCACAACTTTAGAAGATTTTTGTACACATGCAAAGGAAATGAGCCATTGTTTGTTAATACGGGGTTATCCCCGATCTATTATTCATAAAGCTTTTAAGCGAGCCCGATTTTTTCATCGTGAGTGGTTTTCTGTGCCATCTGTTCCTGTACAACCCCATAACAGGATAACTGGTATTTTCCCATATATGAAAAGGTCTGCGGCTGTCATAAAGATATTGCACAAGTTCTGGCCTCTACTGGGATTACATGAATGCTTTCGTGCTCCCCTTCGGATTGCCTATTCGCGTTGGGCTAATCTTAAGGACATATTTATTTATTTATTTATTTAACAGTTATTTCTATACCGCTCTTTCCCAAGTATCAAGTGCGGTTTACAGGGAACAATAAGTTATACGGTATGTGGTGTAGCATACCTAGTCGTGTTACATAGAACAGATGAAACTATTTACAAGTAACAATATAACATTTAAACAGGAATTTTGGAACCTATATACATTGTAGGTACTTGCAATTATATCATGTATCAATATTTTAATGCATTAATTGCTTTAAATGTGACAAATCACATAATTATAAAGTTAGGAGACTCGTCATCTGTATATATGTGTGGTATGGTTAATTAATATGTGGTTATGTCATTATTTGTTATTTGTAATGAAATATGTAGTGTTATGGTATGTTTGTTAACCTGTGTCTCTTTGTGTATTCTGCTTTGGTAGTATATTGTAGTGTAATGTGAATAAGTGAGTTTTTAATTTTTTTCTAGTATTGGTACGCACTGCAGCGGAGGCAGATTGCCCCCCCCCCCCCAGGTTTCATGAGTGTGTTGGGCACTACATATGTGGGACCTGCTCCTATTGCGATAATACCATATCTGGACCGATGTGGGTTGATGAACATACCCATATCACTTATTCTTCTCGCTGGCATACGGATTGCATGTCCTCGTTTGTAGTGTACTTGATTATTTGCCCTTGTGGCCTTTATTACATCAGCCGAACTTCACGATCTTTCAAAGTGAGATTGGGAGAACATGCTTCCAGGCTACGGACTGAAACTCTTTCGGCACCGATGGTAGCTCATTGTTTGAAAATGATACATCGCTTTGAGGATCTCAGATGGAGAGTGATTGACTATGTGCCTGTACACCCCAGGGGAGGAGACTGCCTTCAGCGTCTTCAAAATCTTGAGCAACGGTGGATTTTTCGATTAAAATCCACTCAACCTGAGGGTATGAACGTACAAGTGGATTGGCACACTATCTATTGATGGATATTTTTTCAACAGTTTTTTTTCCACTACTTGGCCCACAATGGATGACATTCCTTCTTTTTGGGGGTGGAGCTTATTTAAATGATCCTCCCCCGTAACCACTCGGATTGGCTGCACTTAGGTGTGATCTAGCAAACGTTTCATAAGCGGCAGTATAAAAACCGACGGTTTTCGGAGGAGTAAAGTTGAATGGCTGAAGAGGTAGCAGCGGCTTTGACCTGAAGCAGGGGCTTTCTGAAAATACCCCGAAACGTGTCACGTCGTCTCTATGCTGCTGGCTGCATGATTACAAGACTTTCTACTTTGATGGACTCAGCTAAGTAACGAGATTTATGCTGCTTCCAAAGTGGTTTATTTTTAGTATCTAATGAATAAAATGGACGGGCCACAACGGCTGGAGGCATGATCCTCTTTGCTGGGTTGTCCTTTCCGACAAAAAAATATGTTACTTCAATGGTCTGTGAAGACTGGGTTCTGGGCACCAGGGTTGTTCTTGAATTTTGAATATGACGATAGAGCAGCAAGGCCACCAGTATCCAGATAGTGGTGATACCGATATCTCTATAGCTACCTGGATACATTTAGGATGGCTTTTCTCTGTGCTAATTTCAATTGGATAGCTGTCAAGATGGTGGTCTGAATGGCAGCAGTTGCCGCTCTACCCACGTAGCACTCCAGCACAATCTGGATAGTACGAAGCAGCCCATTAGGATATTGGCAGCACTGGCAGGATAGTGGCACTAAGCATCCATGGAGAGTGTTAGCTAAGGCATTGATCTGACCAATGGCTTTTGCCATCCAGATATATGCCTTTGAACAGTGGACTTACTGTTGGGTATCTGAAAGGTAGAGGATGGTGCAACTCAACGGACAAGACCTCATTCCACAAAGGTAGTGTCTTGAGAGCTCACTCTTCATCCTTTTCTCTCCCCCAACTGACATGTGCCCATGGTAAGGAACCTAATGGTTATACCACAGACTATAGCCCTGAAGACCAGCTACACAGCCATCCAGGAACCTGCTCCACATGTTAATGAGATTTACCCTTGGTGGAGAAACTGAGCTCCTTGTTTTACTTCAGTTCACTTTTTCAGCATAGAGTAATGGGGGGAGGGAGAGGAGGAGAAGGGGAAAGGGGTCCTCCCTATCAGGGTGCAGATTCTTTTTCAAAGTCAGATGGACTCTGCTCAAATGTAACGGTGATGAATCTGTTCACTGAGAAGAGGTTTCTCTAAGAGGCATGAAGGCAAATTTCTGAAAGTCTGTTTAGGTGAAACCTGGGCTGTGCATGTCAAAAAGTCTGAAATTGTGTGGGAGACGCAGCAGTGAAAGTGGACATGAGTAAATGCTGTCTAAAATCTATCTGCCTGCCGTGATATAGGGCAGGACAGGGATCTGCAGAATAAGGGGTCAGATGTTCAGAAAACCAGCTGATTTAAGAATTGTGCACATGCGAGATAGATGTTTGTAGTATCGGCCACATGAACGTGCCAGAAATGGTATTTTGGGATGTGCAAATTTATAATTTATATTCACCTATGAAGAAGGCCCATCAACACAACTATTATTCAGGTATATGCCCCAACAACAGCTGCAGAAGAGAAGAAGTGGATCAGTTCTATGAAAAAGTAGAAGTTGAAATTGACAGAACATGCAAATAGGGCATCCTGATAGTCATGGGTGACTGGAACACAAAAGTTGGCAACAAAGAAGAAAGCAAAGTGGTTGGAAAATATGGACTTGGCAACAGAAATGTATTTATTTATGTAAATGTTTTTTTATACCGCCTAATCTAAAAGTCTAGGTGGTTTACATAGAACTGGCAATATTTATACATGGAACATGGGTGTAACTGAACGGAACCAATATGTACATAGAACAAAAACATCAACATGAACAGGAGCTATAGTATAGCATATTTACATAATTACATATTTACAAGCCTATGCACGGAACATATGGGATAGGGCTGGGGTAAGCATTGTGGCTCAATAGTTGGAGGAGGGGGGGAGTGAAGGGAATTGGTATGGTTAGAAGGGGGGTGGTGGGTTAATCCAGTGCATCAGGTTGATAGGGTGGGACAGAGATTTGAGGGGGGATTAGTCTTTATTTCCAAGGAATTCGTGGAACAAAAGGGTTTTTAATTTTCTCCTGAAGTCCGTGAGGTTGTGTAAGGCTCGTATATCTGCTGGTAGAGAGTTCCACATGGTCGGGGAATAAAAGGAGAAAGCCCTGCTAGATGTGGTTTCATTACTTTTTGAAAAATGAAGCTGGAGAAAGACTGACAGAATTCTGCAAGACCAATGATCTATTCATCTCAAACACCTTCTTCCAGCAACACAAGCAACAATTGTATATATGGACTTCACCCAGTGGATTGTACAAAAAATCAAACTGTCCACATCTGTGGAAGTCAATGTTGGAAAAAGTCAGTAATATCAGCAAAGCACAATCTGAAGGTGACTGTAGTACAGATTACCAACTGCTAGTATGAAAACTCAAACTAAAACTGAAAAAGAGCAAACTACTCATGAATGTAGCAAAATATGATCTTGAGAATATACTACCAGAATTGAAAGACTGCCTGCAAAATTGATTTACTGCTTTAAGAGCTCCAGAAGAGCTATGGGATGACATCAAGAAAGTTGTGCTTGAAGACAATGAGAAGTCTCTATAAAAAGTGAAAAGGCACAAAAACGTCCAAAATGGATGACTGAAGAAACTCTGAAAATTGCACAGAAACACAGAAAAACTAAAGTCAGAGGAGAAAGAGGTAATCACAGAACTCAACAGAGATTTCCAATGCACAGCAAAATGAGACAAGACGAAGTTATACAATGATGCATGCAAGAAAATAGATTCAGAAACTATTAGAGGAAGAACAAGATTGATTTTCCTAAAGTTATAAGAGTTAAAGAGAAAATTCCAGTCTTGAACCGGAATGCTACAAGATGTTCAAGGATCCATGTTGAATGATGCTGAAAAGATCAAGAAAAGGTGGAAAGAATATACAGACTCGTTATACCATAAAGATCAAGTGGAACAACAGCCGTTTCAACCTGTTCCTTATGATCAGGAACTATTGGTGATGAAAAAGAAGTTGAAGCAGTATTGAAAGCCTTATCAAAGAATGAAACGCCAGGCACTGATGGCATTCCCATTGAAGTACTACAGCAATCAGATGTAGCTGCTGCCAAATTTACAAGATTCTGCCAGGAAATTTGGAAGACATCATGGCCAATTGACAGGAAAAGCAGAATTGATAAAGAAGAATTTCCAAGCACATCTTGACAAACTACCCATACATGTTAAATCTTACGAACTCCAGAAGTACGCTGTCTTTGGCACAATGCAAGTACTTCACCGAGCATTAGTAATACATTTGAGAGACTGAGATCATATTCCACATATCTTGGCTTAAAAGTGAGGTTCATGGTTGTCATGGTATGCGCAAAAGTAACCCATTTGGATAAACTGCCCTGAAAAGATCTGTGTTTATACCAGTACTGAAGAAAGGTGATCCGACTGATTGGAAATTATCGCCCAATCTCTCTGATCCCACATACTAGCAAGATTCTATTCAAGATCATCCAGCAGAGACTACTACCATACCTGGAACAAGAACTGCCTGAAGTGCAAGCAGGGTTCAGGAAAGGTGAGGAATGAGAGACATCATCACAGATATAAGATGGATCCTTGAAAAGACAAAAGACTAGCAAAAGGATATCTTTATTCCTACAGCAAATCTTATGACTGTGTAAATCATGAGAAACTCTGGGCCACATTAAGAAGCATGGATATACTAGAACATCTGATCTTTCTCTTGCACAACCTTTACATTGATCAAGAAGCAACAGTTCGAATGGAACTAGGAGAAACAGAATGGTTTAAAATCAGCAAAGGTGAATGACTTTCTCCCTACCTCTTTATATGCAGAACAAATCATCAGAGAAGCAGGACTGTATGAAAACCAAGGTGTGAAGATTGGTGGAAGACTCATCAACAATCTTCACTATGCTGATGACCTGGACCCAGGGCTGGCCCATCAATTGTGTGAGAATGTTGTTCGCACAGAACCCCGCGCTTCAGGGGGTCCCGTCCAAACTTCATTCCCACATGCTGAATCCTGGCTTTGCAATGCCGGCTGCAAAGGGAGCCGGAGAGGCCCACCCGAGGTCCCGGCTTACCTCTGCACAGCCGCCAGCATGAAGAGTGAAGTGTTCCCCCCCAAGCTGGCAGCTGTGTTCTTGTGAAGTGCGCGAGTGCCGGGAAACAGGAAATGCCTTATAACCATTCCCAAAACCACCTAACAAAAAATCCCTACACTATAAATACCAAAATCAAAATAGAGAAAAATCCAAAATTGCTAGCATGAAAATATATATATTTTTGTCGGAAGCGCAGCCATGAGGCATTAAATACCTCTTGAAGCTAACATTTCCATTTTGCTCAAATTTATGAGCCCCTCACGGAGCCAACAATAAATAAGGTAAAAACACCACAATCTTAGTGTCACCAATAAAACTTCTTCAAAAACGCTGTATTTCAGCATATATAATCGAAAAAGACCCACAAAACTACTGTGCAAAACTGCTGAAGAAAACGGAGGTCACTTATCTGAGTCTCTCGTTTGTTCACAACGCTTAAGTAGTTGAATCTCAAAAGTTCTTTTCTTTTCAAACGTTCTCCATGAAAGAAAGACTTGCAATCCAATGCATTTAGAAAGAATGGCGCGGACACAGCACTGCGTTTCGGGCGGTTAAAATTCTCTCGCCCTGCTTCAACGCACAGCCCACTGCACCAGAAGCAGTCGATCCAGCAACTGATCAAACACGCCAGCGCATGCTCAATAGCAATCTGAAGCCTGAAGCAGGGTTCACCTGTTTAAATAGCCCAAAATCATCAGCAAGTCCTTAAAAGGTGTAAAACATTGCAAAAAGCGGCAAAAGGAGGAGATCGTGAGCAACAACTTCAACTGCTTGAACAACAGTGGATTTTCCGATGGTCTACAGTTGAGCCTTCTGGTTTGAACAGAGAATTGGACTGGCAAAGTGTTCTTTAATTTTTTAATTTTTCAACTTACTGAATCAGAATTTGCCAATCATAACAACTTTTGCCGCTTTTTGCAATGTTTTACACCTTTTAAGGACTTGCTGATGATTTTGGGCTATTTAAACAGGTGAACCCTGCTTCAGGCTTCAGATTGCTATTGAGCATGCGCTGGCGTGTTTGATCAGTTGCTGGATCGACTGCTTCTGGTGCAGTGGGCTGTGCGTTGAAGCAGGGCGAGAGAATTTTAACCGCCCGAAACGCAGTGCTGTGTCCGCGCCATTCTTTCTAAATGCATTGGATTGCAAGTCTTTCTTTCATGGAGCACGTTTGAAAAGAAAAGAACTTTTGAGATTCAACTACTTAAGCGTTGTGAACAAACGAGAGACTCAGATAAGTGACCTCCGTTTTCTTCAGCAGTTTTGCACAGTAGTTTTTGTGGGTCTTTTTCGATTATATATGCTGAAATACAGCGTTTCTGAAGAAGTTTTATTGGTGACACTAAGATTGTGGTGTTTTTACCTTATTTATTGTTGGCTCCATGAGGGGCTCATAAATTTGAGCAAAATGGAAATGTTAGCTTCAAGAGGTATTTAATGCCTCATGGCTGCGCTTCCGACAAAAATATATATATTTTCATGCTAGCAATTTTGGATTTTTCTCTATTTTGATTTTATAACCATTCCCAGCACTCAGCACACTTCACAAGAACGCAGATGCCAGCATGAGGGAACACACCACTCTTCATGCTGGCAGCTGTGCAGAGGTGAGCTAGGGGGCCTTGATGGGCCTCCCTGGCTCCCTCTGAAGACAATCAAACAGGCGCAGGGCTCTTTGGGGGGGGGGGGGCGGCTAGAATAGGACTGGAAATGGCTGATGGGGGGGCTAGGCCTGGAAATGGACTGATTGGGGCGGGCTTGAACTGGAAATGGGCTGACTGGGGGGCTAGGATAGGATTGGAAATGGGCTGATGGGGAGCCTAGAACTGGAAATGGACTGATTGGGGGGGGGGGGGCTTGGACTGGAAATTGGCTGATGGGTGGTGTGGACTGGAAATGGGCTGATGGGGGGCTAAGATAGGACTGGAATGGCTGATGGGGGGACATGGACTGGAAATGGGCTGATGGGGAGCTTGGACTGGAAAAGAGTAGTTACTCACCTGTAACAGGTGTTCTCCAGGAACAGCAGGAATCAGTCCTCACACATGGGTGACATTGACGTCGATGGAGCCCTTATGGAGCATTTCCCCAGCTTTCCATGAAAGCCTTTGGGAATGCAGGCACGCATGCGCGGTTCCCTTCCCGCCTAAAGGTGCCATCTTGTTTCAGTCAAATGACATAGCTAAAAACAGCACACAAAAATGAAAAAATGAACTATGTACAACTGCAATCCCAGGGGAGGAGGGAGGGTTGTGAGGACTGATTCCTGCTGTTCCTGGAGAACACCTGTTACAGATGAGTAACTACTCTTTCTCCAGGACCAAGCAGGAAGTCAGTCCTCACATATGGGTGACTCCCTAGCTCTGGGCTACCAAGGAACCCAGGCTGAACAAGAGAACTCCCTCTAGTCCCAGCATCAAAGAAAGGCTTTTCACTGACAGAACCTCCACCGGTAGCCCAATGGAGGGCTGAAGGGCAGGAGTTGCCTAAACCTCAAAGAGATTCTGGAGTACTGCCTGGCCAAAAGCACTGTTCCTACGGGACTCCCTCTCCAGACAGTAATGGGCCGCAAAAGTCTGGCTTGAAGACCAAGTTGCAGCCCTGCAGATGTCTACCAATGGTACAGAGCGGAGATGAGCCACTGAGGCAGCCATTGCCCTGACACGATGGGCCGTGACCCGACCCTGCAAAGGAAGGTCAGCCACCCTGTAAGCCCAGGTGATACAGTCAGCCACCCAGGTGGACAAGGTACGCTTGGACACAGCTAACCCCAAATTATTAGGGTCAAAAGAGATGTAGAGCTGAGTAGCCCTTCTATGTTCCTGCGTACGGTCAAGGTAGAAGGATAAGGCCCTCCTACAGTCCAGGGTATGCAGAACTGCTTCAGCCTGGCTTGCATGAGGCCTAGGGAAGAATGTTGGAAGAACCACCTCCTGGTTGAGGTGGAAAGAGGAGACAACCTTTGGCAGGAACTTTGGATGAATCCTGAGGACTACCCTGTTCCTATAAAATCTGGTGTAAGGCCTGTCACAGACCAGGGCCTGAAGCTCACTCACTCGCCTAGCCGAGGTAAGGGCTACCAAGAAGAGTGTCTTCCAGGACAGGAAGCGTAGTGAACAAGTAGCCATCGGCTCAAAAGGTGGGCGAGTCAGTTGCTGCAAGACCACATTCAACTCCCACTCAGGAGCAGGAGGACGGATTGGAGGCTTGAGCAAGAGCAAGCCCCTGAGAAACCAGGACACCAAGGGGTGAACTGACAGAGAATGTCCTTCCACCAGTGAGAGGTGAGCTGCTAGAGCTGAGAGGTGGACCCAAACAGAATTGGACTTAAGTCCTTGATTTGATAAGTGCAGTAAGTACTGAAGCACTACTGGTACAGTACAGGAGAAAGGATCCTCTTTACGTAGCTGACACCACATGGAAAACCTTTTCCATTTAAGAGCATAGGTTTTCCTAGTGGACTGTTTCCTAGAGGCTAGGACAACCTCCTCAACTTCCTGAGGTAGGCCCCAGGGAGCCAAAACCTCCCTTGCAGCCTCCAGGCCATCAAATTGAGAGCTTTGAGATTGGGGCGCAGAAGGGTACCCTGATCCTGAGAGAGAAGGTCGGGTTGCAACCCCAGAGGCAGTGGGGGATCCACTGCCAACTGAAGCAGAAGTGGAAACCAAGGCTGTCTGGGCCACCTGGGAGCCACCAGCAGGACTGAGGCCTTGTCCTGAAGAATCTTGAACAGAGTTCGGGCCACCAAGGGCGTGGGATGAAACGCATACAGGAGACCCTGAGACCAGGGAATCAGAAAAGCATCTGCTGCTATCCACAGAGGATGCGGTTGACTGGAGCAGAACTTTGGCAGCTGTTTGTTCAGAGGACTGGCAAACAGGTCTATGGATGGAAGTCCCCATTTCAGGAAAACCTTCTGAACTACCAAAGGATGGAAATTTTGAATTTATTAAACAAGCAAAAAAAGACATACCAAAAAGCAAAAACAAAAACAATAACAATCACCCCAACCAAATCCCACACCCCCCCAAAACCCCCACCCCCCGACATAGCACAAAAAAGTATCTCAATCCCCCCGTGACCCACCTCCCCACCACCAAACCCAACAACCAGCACACGTGCCCCTTCCCCCCGACATCATCAACCCGCAATAGTTCAGCATGTCCAATGTCTGTCCCAACCCCCCAACAGCAACCCGCAGCAGTCCAACAGAAATGCAATGTCCATCCCAACCCCCCCCCCCAACCACCCACAAGAATCCCAGCACAGTCCAATGTCCCAAATGTCCATCAGGGCTGCCAAGCCCTCACTCACACCCACAAAAACAAAACGCATTCCCCATTTCCCAACCCCGTCACCACAAAGGAGCAACATCTCCTCAGCAGCCACCACAATCCCTACCCCACCCCCACCCTCCCCATAAATAAAGAAAACCCCCACCCCCCTAAACAGAAACATACAGGCATGTGCCTTCCCCAACGAAAACCCACCGGAAACAAAACCATAATACAAATCAATAAATGAACACAAAACCCAACCCTATCGGCCGAAACAGCGGAGCGGGATGCGCAGAAACACAAAAACAAAAAAAAACAAAACAAACCCACAGCTGCTCCAGGGAGAAAACGAAAACAAACATCCCCCAGGGAGAGAGAGGGAGAGCGGACAAGTGGCCAACAACCCCCCCAGCCCTAGTGCAAAAACCCCCCTCCCCCCCACCGGAAGGAAAGCAACCCCAGATCCCTAAACCTAGGAAGAAACCCCAGGGACTAAACCCCCCCCCCCTCCTGTCTCACCTCCCTCCTCCACCCGGGAGACAAAAAAAACAAACAAAAAAAAAAAAAACAAAAAAAACACAAAAAAACAAAACCCCTAACCTCTAACAGGGAAGAAAAACCCCAGGGAACCCCTCCCCCTCATGGGGGGCGGAGGGTGAGGTGACGCCACAGACGCTCCCAACGATGGACCTCCACCACCCGCCTTTCGCGTTGCGCCATGCTGGACACTTCCTCCAGAATGTCCCGCACCACCTCGTCGAGGGGCAGGACCAACCCCCAGGTCGAGACATGACAGCGCGCTTGCCACAGGTGGTAGCGCACTACAGCCGTGACTAGGTAGAGGGTCCCGGACTCCTGCCTTAGAGGAAAGGACCAGGCCCCGTACACCCACTCCGCATACGTGAGGAGGGAAAGGTCGCGCAGGTGAAGAGCAGCGGACACCAACCGGCAGGCCTCCACGTTGAAGGGGCACTGCCGGAGGAAATGGTCCATGGTCTCCGCCTGCCCCTCACACCCGGCCCTCGGACAGACCCGCTCGGCCTGTGACCTGTACTTGAGGTTGTCCCTCACGTACAAACGCCCGTGGAAAGACAACCAGGCTACATCCCGAACCTTCTTCGGTAGCCGAGGGGAGTTCAACAGCCGAAGGCCCCGCTGCATCACATCCGCCGGACAGTCCCGCAGGGCCCACCGTGGTTGATAGTGAGAGGTGAGTACCATCCGGTATAATCCTTTCCGCCCCAAGGACTGGGCGAGCGGGTCGGTCACCCCCCACCGCCGAATGAGCCCCACCATCACAAATACGTACGATGGGGCCTGTTCCCCTCTCCGGCGCACACGTGGGACCGAGGACGCCCCCTCCCACTGCTCCCAGAAGCGGGAGAACCATTCCCGATAGGAGGCCACCCACCAAACCCCACCCCCTTCCCTCATCCTACCTAAGTGAAACGCCATAGACAAGACTGACAGGAAGACAAGGGAGTGCAACATACCCAAACCACCCTCTGCCCGATCCAGGCAGACGATGTTGCGCTGGACAGGGTTCAGGCGGTTACCCCACAGAAAACAGAAAAAGACGGCACAGACAGACGCCTGACGGGACAACGGAAGAACGAAGACCGTGGCCACGTGCAGAAAGAGAGGAAGCAGAGAAAACGTCCCGAGGAGTTTGATCTTCTCCTCGTACGTACACCTCCACCCCCTCCACCGCAGCACCCGACACCGTGCAGTCTCGAGACAACGGTCCCAATTGGACTCCGCACAGTCCTCCGACCCGAAGACGAGGCCCAAAACGCGGACCTCCCCCACGGGAGGAGGAAAGGGGGCGCAGGAAGGCGGGGAGGCCTCCGAGGAGCCCAACCACAGCGTCTGGCACTTGCTGTGGTTTACAACAGAATGGGCTACCTCCGAGTACTCCTCCACGGCCTCTCGCAGGGCCTCTACCCCATCAGTGCCGTCCACGTAAACTGAGATGTCGTCAGCGTAAGCAACGACGGACACCGGGGGCGCACCGGGCGCCTCCAGGCCCCGCAACCCACCTGAGGACAATCTCCGGAGGAAGGGGTCGAGGGAGAAAACATACAGCAGGGGGCTCAAAGGGCACCCCTGCCGCACCCCCGAGGCGACACCAAATGGCCGTCCGAGCCACCCGTTAATAAACGGGAAGCTCACCCCCCCTCGGTACAGCGCCTGCACGACGAAGAGGAAACCTGCGGGGAGGCCGAAGTGCTGGAGCACCACCCACAGGTACCGGTGACTGACTCGATCAAAGGCTTTGGACTGATCCAAGGAGACCAACCAGTGGTCCCGTTGGAGCGACCGGCCTCTTTCCACCATCTCCCGGACTGTGGCGACAGCGTCCAGAACCCCTCTCCCCCGAACGGAACAATACTGGGAAGGGGACAGCAAATCGCCCGACACCTCCACCAGTCGGTTGGCCAAACACTTGGCCAGGATCTTCCGGTCCGCGTTCAGAAGAGAGAGCGGCCGCCAGAAGTCCAAGGAGCTATCGTCCTTCCCCTTGGAGAGCAGCAGCAGGACAGACTCGCGAAATGACCGCGGGAGATACCCCGTGTCCATGATCTCCTGAAACAGGGAGGTCAGGAAGGGGGCCAGCTGGGCAATGAAAGTGCGATAGAACTCCACAGGGAGCCCATCGCGCCCCGGCACCTTCCCCAACGGCATGGCACGAATCGCCCTCTCCACCTCCACCTGCTGAATCGGAGCAGCGAGTGCATCGACCTGTGCCTGGACCACAGCCGAATACACCGGGGGAAGGCCCAGGTACGTTCGGATATGGGTGAGGTCCACGGGGCGATCCCCAAACAGGTCCGAGAAGTATTCCCCCACCATCCGCAAAAGGTCCTCCTGGGAGGTATGAATGGTACCGTCCTCGCCCCGCAGGGCCATGACCTCCCGACGCTGAACCCTCTCCCTGCAAGTCCGGAAAGGGTCTGGAGTGGCGCCCCCACCGGCCGCCCCCTCGAAGCATAGAGAGGCATGGCGATCTTAAAGCAGGCCACGGAGCTGGACACGCACCTCTTCAACCTCCTCCCGCGCTGCCCCTCGGGATACCAAACGATCCAGCGACCTCCGGAGGACAGTGTAGGTGAGGTAGCGGGATCGAGCCATGGAGGTACCCCGGGAACGGAAGAGTTGTCGGGCACGCGTCTTCACCTCATCCCACCAGGCGCCACGGGAAGGAAAAACACTCAGCAGGGTCTCCTGGTCTGCGAGAAAGGCCAAGAACTCCTGGACCACCTCTGATGTTGCCAACAACTGCACATTCAGTCGCCACAGGCCAGGACCCCTGCTAAGCTCCTCGTGGTTGGCCAGGAAGGACACAGAGAGGACGCGGTGGTCCGAAAAGTCAACCGCCTGCAACTGCGGAGGGGAACACTCCACCCGGGCACTCACATATATCCGATCGATACGACTCCTGCAGGTCCCATGGTAGTAGGTGAACCCCGGCGACCTAGGAAAGGCCCGGTGGAAAAACATCCACGAGGTCAGCCGTCCGGGTCATCTCGGCCAAAAAGAGGCCCTCGTAACTGGGTGGGCAACGCTCCCCCCCTCGGTCCTGCAAAAAGGTGGTGGTGTTAAAATCCCCGGCAAGGACCACCAAACGGGAGGTGTGTAAGTAGGGGCGGATAACCCCGAACAGGGTCTTCCGCGCCAACTTAGACTGGGGGCCGTAGACCACCATGAAACGAAACCAATGGGGCCCGCAGTAGCCATCTAAAAGCAGACACCGGCCCTGCTCCAGTTCCCACACGTACTGCACCTGAAATCGGTTAGACGTGAACAAAACCGCCACTCCTGCGTAGGGCTGTGCCGCAAGGGACCAGTACGAAGGGCCCCACCTCCACTCCCGCTTCGCCCGATGAAGGCTAGCGAGCGAGGTGAGCCTGGTCTCCTGCAAGAAGATGACATCCAGCCCACTCGTAGAAAGAAAATCATAGGCCGTAGCCCGCGCCTGGTCTGAGAAAATGCTGGCCACGTTGATGGTGGCGCACGAGAACGCAGGAGTGCACGCCATGCCTATTTCGAGTGCAGTGACCCTTTTCCTCCTCTTCTCACCAACCCCGGGATCCCCAGAATCCCGCTTGCAGGACAAGCCCGCGAGCTGGAGCGACTCCTCCTGGTCCACGTCGACCACCTCGAGGATCTCCTCCTCCTCCCGCTCAACCCTATCACCCCAGGAGGTGCTGGCGCCCCCGGGACCACCAGGCAAAGCTGTCGCGAGGGCAGGCCCAGCCCCCACGGGATGAGGAGGCACAAACGGGTCAGGGGTCGGAGGAATGACCTCCTCCGTGGGGTCCACCACCTGTGCAGCCCCCCCCTCCCCGGACAAAGACTGAGACAATACGACAGTGCCCACCCCCGCGGGGGAGGCCAGGGCGGCCGGGTCAGCAGGGGGCTCCTGCGAAGGCCCCGAACCCAACTGCGGGGGTACAAACCCATCCTCCCTCACCCGTCGGGCGCCAGTATCCCCCTTGATTGGAGGACCATGACTGCGGCGCGCCTTCTGCACCTTTGAAGGTCGCCGCTGAGGAAGAGGGGCCGCCCCCGCCGCTAACCGCTCCGAGCGCCGCACAGGAAGCCCTGTTTCCACAGGCAAGCCCTCATCCGCCTCAGCCGCATCAGCGGCCAAAAAGACGAAACGGTTGATGTCCAACACGGGCTCTGCATCCAGCAACGGGGATGTCTCCCGTTTCTTCCTTTTGGACTTGCCACCCTTGGAAGGGACCGTAGTCCATTCCTCAGGTGGCACCACCCTCAACCCACTATCCTGTCGTGCTACATTAACCTCCACCACATCAACCCTCTCCTCCTTCCTACCCGAATCCCCACCCCCTGGTGGCTCCCTCGGCTCGATGGACTCCTCTGCACTAGGGCCCCCGGTCTCCTCCTGAGGGAGAGGGGCCTCCATAGCCTCCTCCCGCACAGGAGCCCGAGGTGGAGTGACGGCAACCCTCCCCGGTCCATTGTGTGACGCGGAGGGGCAGCGGGCAAAGGGGTGGCCCAACTCCCCGCAAAGGTTACACCGAATTAGCAGACACCCGGCCGAAGCGTGACCCCGTCCACCACAACGGGTGCAGACCTGCTCGGGACAGTTCATGCTCAAATGGCGGAATGAGCCACAGCGGTGACACTCGCGGGGTTGCCCGGGTAATAGCACAAGATGCGATCCCGACCGAGGAAACCGGCCGAGGGCACGTGCTGCACCACGTTTCCCACCTCACGCAAACGGATCCTGCCCTTCCACGACCCGTCCCACACCCCTAGGGGCCCAGCGCCCTTTACCAGGGGTGCGAGAAGCACCGCATGGCGCGACAACCAAAACTGGATGTCCTGCCCTGGGAGCGACTCATTCCTGGATAGGATGGTCACAGGTACCGTCCCCTGACGAGAGATAGGCACAACACGAAAGTCAGCCCACCCTCCCTGCCCCCTCTGCTGCTGGTATCGGTCCCAGAAAATCTCCAGCCCCCGTCTCAGCATGAAACTAACATCATATTCAATGGTGTTGTTCATGTGGATAAAGGCGTAGAGATCTCCTGGGAGAAACCCCAGCCCAAGGACCATCCTCAAGACCTGTTCCCTGGCTGGAGGGGCCCCTCCCCAGCCCATCGGATCTGCGCCACGTTGCGCCGTCGGACCTCACCCCCTACTCCTCTTTGAAACCCTCCCCCTCCTCCTCCTCCTTCCCCTCCTGCGGGACCATTCCCCTGAAAACCTCCCCTCCCCCTCCCCTCACCCGACGTCCCTGGAGTGGTGCCCGACCCCTTCAGAGCCTCCACAAAGGTACGGAGGGGGGGAGCCGGCCCCCCAGCCCCCATCTCCTGCCCTCCTTGATCTGTTCCTGCATCCATCTGCGGGGGATCCTGCTGCTGGACCGCAGGATCCGTAACCTCCTCACTTAGAGCAACCTGAGGACTGGGGTCAGCTCCGCAAAGACAGAGTCCGGGATGCTCCCCCTTCCGGATCCCTGGGTGTCACCGAGAACCCCTGGATCACCCCCTGTTGCCACCTCGAGCTGCTGAAAGGCAGCAAAGGCCCCAGGAGGGCCCGTCGGGGTCTCCAAAGCCAATTTCAAAGCAGCAAAAACCTGGTTCTCGGTAACACCCAGGGAACCGGAAAACCCCCCCAAACCTCCGTCCTGCCTTTCCAACCCAGCGCAAGGCTCCTGGGTTTCGGCCACCACTACCGGGGACGAACCCTGCTCCCCTCCTTTCCCCGGATCCAGGGTGACCACCTCCATCCCTGATCCTACTAAGGACAACTCCTTCCCTTGTTCTAAAGCAGCCACTACCTCCTTCCCCACTACATGACCAGTCGTCCGCTCCCCCTTCTCCTCCATCAGCGCTTCCCCTAACCCACCGTCCACTACCCCCGTTATGGCTACCGACAACGAGGTAGGACCCGCCCGAGACAACAGGGCAGATCCCTCACCCAGAACATCCCCCACCCCTCCACCCTCCTGCCCCTTGTCCCTCCCAGGTCCTACCTGGTTGTCGGTGCCAGATGTGGCACAAGGATCCAGAAAAGTTTGGCCGGTAGTCAGGGCTCCAACAGGAAGGGCGGACACCCCCCTGCGAGCCAGGTCTCCGTCGGCCGCAATAACAGACAACAAAGGCAGCTGCGCATCCCGCTCCTCTACCCCCGGCCGCAGTGACAGCTGACTAGCACTTTTCTTCCCCCTCTCCCCCCCGGGGACTGCAGAAAAGAAAGAGCAGCCCCCATCCTGCCCCTTTCTCATCCTTCCAGCACCCCTCCGGCCCCAGTCAGCCACCTCAGAACATACTGGGCGAGTGCCCTGTAGCTTTCTAGGGGCCGGGAGGGCAGCCACAATAGGGGAGTCCTGCCCACCAGCCATCCCCCTACCAAACCCCTTCCCAGTAACCTGGACAGGCATCGTAGCTGAAGGAGCAGGATTCCTATTACAGGTGGAGAAATCCGCCACCCGTGGATCCTCAAGTGGCACAGCAGAATCAAACGGCTGAGGCCAACCAGTCTTCCGCCGCCGGGGATCCCGTGCAGAAAACCCCTCAGAGCCGGAAACATCCAAAGACAGTGGATCAGCAGTATGCTGAAAAGGAACCGCCGAATACTGCTGCCTCTCTACAACACCCCCTCCAATCGAGGGGCATGAAAAATAAGCTCCCTCTGTGCTTAAAGAGTGCCGTCGAAAATCCCGCAGCAAATCAGAAGATGGGGAAGGTCGTTCTGCAGACTTCCTGGGTTTCCCGGAAGCGTCAGTACCCATTACTCGGCGGCCATCTTGTGATTGTAATCTGGCTGGGGGAAGTCCTACAGGCAGCTCCTGCAACGACCTCACTTCTGTAATGACGTCATCAGAAAGACCCCGGCGGCCATCTTGCGATTGTAAGCTGGCTGGGGGAAGTCCTCCAGGCAGCTCCTGCAACGACCTCACTTCCTTAGTGACGTCATCAGAAAGACCCCGGCGGCCATCTTGGATGGTCCCTTCAGTGTTACACGACTGTTGGTGAGCCACCAGGATCAACGGAGCACCCTGGGGACGTGCAGGAACAATCTGGGCAGACAGCATTTCGGAGGGAGGAACCAGCGCATTCACAACATCACAACCATCACCCTGCTGCAGGTAAGACACAGGACATCCAGGAAATGCTTTAGAAGAGGAAGGCAGGGAACGGGTGGTAGACTTCCCAGGAACTAGAATGGGAGAGGGCATACTTCTAGAGGAGGATGGACCCCCCTGCTGACCCACCCCCGGGGGCCTCCCCTGGACTGCAGGTATCTTCCAACGATTATAATTCTGGTAAACTTCGGCAAGGGACCCACAACCCTGGTTCTGATAGTACTCAATCTCCAAGTACTTGGCCTTCAGGGCCCGCTTTACCCCCTTCCGATAGGTAGCATAGGCCACCCATTCCTCCCCGGGAATGGTGGCCTGCAGGCTCTCCAGGTGGGAGAGCTGGGCTTGCAGCTGGGCCGCCTCCTCCTGGAGACCCCGAAGCCGTCGCACTGCCGCCACGATTTCATCTGGGGCCCTAGTTGACTGCTGGTAGGGCGGCAGGCCCAACCCCCCGTCCTCATCCTCACTGGAGGAGGTAGAGGCCTCCTCCAGGACCCAAGGTGTAGGGGGGAACCTGCCTCCTCCAGTTCTATACTCCACGGTCCTCCAGGGTCTCCCCAGGGCCTCTCCCTGCTGCCACCCAGCCTCCACACCCTGCCTGGGGAGGAGACAGGAGCCTCCTCCCTGGGGTAGCGGGCCCAAACCTCCATACCTGTGGGTCCCTCCTTCCTGACCAGGTGCAGTCCTACCTGGGGAGTCCCCCTCCTGGGGCTCCAGCTGTTCCAGGTTGCCAGTTTCTCCATCCACTGTCCGAGTAGGAGGCCCACCAGGCTTGGCAGGCCTCTGGGCCTGGGCCTCCCTTGCTGGAGGTGGCCCAGGGCCCGACATCCAGGCACAGGCAGAAAAAGGAACTGCTCCCTAGCAGGAGCTCTGCACAACTGATCCTCTCAGCACAACAGCCAAACAGGAAGTGGGTGGAGCTGCCACTCGTGGGGCTGCAGAATCCTGCTCAACCTGTCTGCCAGGTAGTTCTCCTGGCCAGGTAGATACATTGCCTTGAGGAGCATGTTGTGTCTGAGAGCAAACAAGCAAAGGTCCTGTGCCTCCTGACAAAGGAGCCTGGACCCAGTTCCGCCCTGCTTGTTCACATAAAACATGGCTACCTGGTTGTCTGTTTGAACTAGGACAGACTGATGAGCCAGGGTTTGAGAAAAAGTCTTGAGGGCTAACCGAATAGCCCTGAGTTCCAGGAGATTGATTTGCTGTGCGGCTTCCCAGGGAGACCACAGACCCTGGGTGCACTTGCCTAGACAATGAGCTCCCCAGCCCTGCAGGGAGGCATCCGTGGTCAACACCACTGTGAACCCAGGAATCTGAAAAGGTACCCCTTGTAGTAGATTGGGTGGGTGCAGCCACCAGCTGAGGGAGTTCAGAAATGGTCTGGACACCCTTATCCTGTCTCTGAGGCTGCCTGTGGCCTGTGACCACTGAGTCCGAAGGCACCACTGTGCAGGCCTCATATGTAGCCTGGCATTGGGGGTCACATGCACTGTCGAAGCCATGTGGCCAAGGAGCCTCAGGCAGAGTCTGGCGGAGACCAGTGACCTGCTGAGAAACTGGTTTGCTAAGTTTATCAGCCTTTGGGCTCTGTCTTCTGGCAAGAATGCCTTTGCCAGCAGAGTCCAACCTCGCCCCTATGAACTCCAAGTTCTGGGAGGGGAGCAAAGTGGACTTTGCGAAGTTTATGACGAACCCCAAGCTTTGAAGAAGAGCAATAGTTCTGAGAGTAGCCTGTCGGGCCTCCTGGCACGTCTGACCTCTTATGAGCCAGTCGTCCAGATATGGGAAGACAAAGACTCCATGATTTCGCAGGTAGGCCGCCACCACTGCCAGGCACTTGGTAAAGACCCTGGGAGCGGAGGTGAGGCCAAAAGGTAGTACTCTGTACTGATAATGGTTTCCTCCCACAATGAACCTGAGGTACTTTCTGTGGTCTGTATGAATGAGGATGTGAGTATACGCATCCTTTAGATCTAATGAGCATAGCCAATCTCCCTGCTGGAGGTAGGGCAGAAGTGTTGCAAGAGTAAGCATCTTGAACTTTTCCTTCTCCAGGAACTTGTTGAGGTTTCTGAGATCTAGAATAGGTCGAAGGCCACCAGTTCTTTTGGGTACCAGGAAATACTTGGAGTAGAACCCTCGACCGTGCAAGTGGGGAGGCACAGGCTCCACCGCCCTGTCCACCAACAGACCTTGTAGTTCCTGAAGGAGAAGATCTGTGTGCAGGGGAGGCCTTGGAGGCTCCCCTGGGAAGTATGGAGGAGGCAGTTGTTGGAAGTGTAGTGCATAGCCCTTGTGGACTATGCTTAACACCCAACTGTCTCCAGTGATGAGTGGCCACTGGTGGGCAAACAGGGCGAGGCGACCTCCTGTGCAGGGTTGGGAGAGCAGGGATGGAGAGGCTATGCCTAAGGAGTCAAAAACCCCCACCCTGCTGAGTGGGATTAGGGGCCATAGGCTTGGGGGTCCTCTGCCTACGGGGCCCATTACCCTGCCCCTTGGCTTGCTGACCTTGAGGGGCAGCTTGGCAGCCTGGTACTGTGGGTACTGTTTGTAGGCAGTGCCCTTCCTCGGGTAAAAGGGCTTTTTACCCGAGCCCTTCTTCTTGTGAGAAGGGGCAGAAATCTTTCTAGAAAGCCTTGTCCTTGTGAGGTGCTCGGTCTCGAGCTGTGCGGCCTTCTCGGTCATGGGCTTGCCAAAAAGGTTCTCACCTTGGCAAGGGACATCTACCAACTTGTCCTGAACCCATGGCTCGATGTCCGATGACTGCAGCCATGCCTGGCGTCGAGCTGCGATGCCGGCTGCCGCAACACGGGCCGAAGCCTCGAAGCCATCGTAGGCAGCGCGGGACATAAACTTGGAGCATTCCCGGATCCCCGAGGACAAGGACTTGAACCTCTGCAAGGGTTCACCGGAGAGACCAGCAGAGAACCCGGCCAGCTCCTTGGCCAGGTCTCGCAAGTACATGCCCATGTACTGCTGGTAAGACTGGACACGGCAAGCAAGCATCGAGCCCTGGAAGCACTTTCTACCAAAACCATCGAGGTTTCGAGCCTCCCTGCCAGGGGGCACCGCGGAGTGCATCTTCTGACTTTTCAGGCGATGCATGGTCGATTCCACCACCATGGAATGGTGTGGTAGCTGCGCCTTTTGAAAGCCAAGACTCTTCCGGAGTCGATAGATCGAATCGACCCGCTTGCTTAAAAACGGCGCCGAGGCCGGTGCCTCCCACATCCGGAAGAGGAGCCGTTCCAGCATCGGAGGAACCAGAACAGTAAAGGTCTCCTTCGGAGGAGAGTCGTACTGCAGGGCCTCGAGCTCCTCGGCTCGAGGTTCCTCCTCGGGGTCCACAGGGATAGCCAATGCGGTGGCCATATCCCGGACGAACTCCGAGAACCGGGTATCCTCTGGAGGGGATCTACTCTGGGGTTCAGACTGCGGTGTGTCCGATGGAACGCACCGAGTCCTGAGGGTGTCGGGGGACTCCTCTTCCTCCGTCTTCCAGGCAGACTCATCCGATGAGGAATCGGGGTCCGACCTCGCGGGGCCCGTAAGCACCTGCCCCGATGCCGAAGGCACCGGCGCCGACGCCCTCGGTCCCGAACGAGAGGTCGAGGGAGACCACGACTGAGGTCGACCTCGAGCCTTCATGGTCTCGAGTATCGGCTTGGTCTCCAGGGTCGACTTCGATGTCGATGTCCCGGTGGTCGGGGCAGATGCAACAGACAGGCTGGCCATCAGTGCCCGCTGCTGTTCCATGAAGGCAGACAGTCGGCACTCCAAGGCTGTCAGCCTGAGACCCAGCTCAGGAGACTCAGCAGCCCCCGACTCGGGCCACGGTGGCGCCGGGCCCGACGTCGGTTCTCTGGGAGGAGAGTCCACGAGGACTACAGGACTTACGTGTCCAGCAGACTCCGGCTCCACTCGAGGAACTTTGGAAGGCTTCTCCTGTTCCACGGGCCCGGGGTGACGGTCGGGGGTCTGAGACCTAGCCCTCGAGGAGCCAGGGACCTCTTCCGACGACACCCTCACGAGCCTCTTCTTCCTCTTTCGTTCCCGGTCGAGGGACCACCTGTCCGAGGAGCACCGATGGTGCTCGGGATCCGATTCCCGAGATGTTGAGGCCTCAGATGAGGTCCGGGCCCGGCCGGAGGCCGAGTCAGAAAAAAGCCTTTCCTTTTGGTGCTGACAACTTCGCAGTGCCTTGTAAGACATTTTCCCACATGGTCCACACATCTTAGGATCGTGGTCAGGACCGAGGCACCGAAGGCAGCAGTCGTGTGTGTCGGTGAGAGACATCAGCTTCTTGCACCGATCACACTTTTTAAAGCCACTGGAAGCCATCGGGGAAAAAAGAGTCCCCGCAAGGTCAAAGGACCGGCCTTCCAGGGAAAAAGAAAAAAAAGGGCGCGAACGCCAGCCACGAAGGGCAAAAAACGAAAAAAGAAGATCAGGCTCGATACCGGTGTACCGAACCCGACAGGAGGGGAACTGGCGTTGAACCGGAGTAAAAAATAGCGAAGGATCGCCAAAAAATCGAACTATTTTCCGGGATGACTAGGTCACACATCCGGTGGGCTTCACGGAAAAAGAGAGACTGAAGCAAAATGGCACCTTTAGGCGGGAAGGGAACCACGCATGCGTGCCTGCATTCCCAAAGGCTTTCATGGAAAGCTGGGGAAATGCTCCGCAAGGGCTCCATCTACGTCAATGTCACCCATATGTGAGGACTGACTTCCTGCTTGGTCCTGGAGAATGGACTGATTGGGGGAAGATGTGGACAGGAAATGGGCTGATGGAGGGCTAGGACTTGAAAAGGGCTGATGGGGGAACTTGGATTGGTAATGGCTGATGGGGTGTTAGGCCTGGAAATGAACTAATTGGGGGAAGGCGTGGACTGGACATGGGCTAATGGGGGGCTAGGACTGGAAATGGACTGATTGGGGGGGCTTGGACTGGAAATGGGCTGTTGGGGAGTTAGGATAGGACTGGAAATGGCTGATGGAGCTAGGATTGGGAATGGGCTGATGGGAGGGATGGGAGAATGGGACTAGAAGGGAGTGTATGCTGGGTGGGCCTGGAACTAGAAGGGAGCTGATGTTGGGGGAAGACTAGAAGGGGATGGGGCTGGGGGAGTGAGGATGGGGAGGGGAAAAGATACTGTATTTTATGTGGGAGTGAATTAAAATCTACAATTGGCTGGGTATAAGGAGAGTAAGTGGGGATTGAGGATGGAAGGGTGAAATTTGAGTGGATGAAAAAGGAAGAAAGAAAGAAATGGAGGAAAGAGCAAAAGGGGAAAGATCAGTATGTTAAAGCAGATGTAAAGAGAGAATGGAAAAAAACTAGAAGAAAGAAGAAAGGACAAATGGACAGCTAGCAGAAGACATGAAGAAACCAGAAGAAAGTGACTGGAGCAATTGCAACTGGAAAATAAAATACCCAAATAACAAAGGTAGAAACATACTTTTTTATTTTGAATTTATTAACTGGAATAAGTCAGCTCTGAGAAATATGCATCGTGTTTTGTTTAGTACAAGTGGAAATTAATTTATAGTTTTATTTCTCCAGTGTTGTACACTCCAAGTTTGGCTTTTGGGGTTTCCAGTTTAATTATTGTCTTCCTATTTCTAAATTGTGATCCCTTGTTCTGTGTTTGGTGAAGATCTATGTTCTGCATGTGTAACTGAGCTGAGGTATTCTGTTCATGTAGTTTCTATTTGACAGCACCACTTGTCTCTTTCCCCAGTAGGAGATGTATTGGTATTCTCTGAGATGTATTGGTTTAATATTTGCAGTGTTGCCTTTTGATAGGTAGGGTTGGTGCTTTGTGAGTCCTGGTAGTGCTGTTAGGATATGGCGGGTTTGCTTTGGGTTCTAAATGGTCAGTATAGTAATGTAGAAATCTGGTAGTCTTTCTTTATCCAGACACTCATTAAGAGGCATGTTTTCTAAAAGTTAGCGCACCTTAACATTATGCACATGAAGGCCCTTATGTAAATGAGGCCTGCAAGAAGTCTCTGCACATGGGCCCGCACCTCCTTTGGGCCGCCCCTGCCTGGACCAGAAGATATATATCCCAGGTGTTGAAAGAACTGAAATATGAGATTGCAGACCTACTATTAGTAATCTGTGAATTGTCATTAAAATCATCTGTAGTACCTGAGGACTAGAGACTGGCCAATGTAATGCCAGTTTTTAAAAACCAAAGGGTTCCAAGCAGGGGGGTGGGGGGGGGGGGGTGTGGATCTGGCTGTGGTCCAAGATGGCCATATGAGGGGCTAGCTCCTGAGAATCCTGTTTGAATCCTGCCCCAGTAGATTTTTTACTAATTTTGTCTCCTCTCTGTGGACTGACTTGCAGCAAACTGGCACGTTTGGAGTTTTCAGCATCTCACAACCAAACCTCCGTCTCCCCAAAAGTGGCAGCACAAAAAGACATTTCAGCCCAAAAATTAAAAAGCACGCAAACCATCTGCAATTGTACCGTCTCTCTCTATGCCCCAACTGAATGGAAAACCCTCCTGCCTGACCTTCGAAATTGCGCTGATCACACAAAATTTCGCAAAAAAATTAAAACCTTCCTTTTCCAAAAGTACTTTAGTACCATCCCTCATACACCTATCCAATCTAGGGCCCCCTAGACCTAGCTGGCATCCTTCTTTCTACCCAATTCCCCCCTTCCTCCCCCCTGCACCCTTCCTCCCCTCCCCATCTAATGTACATAGTTGCTGCTTCCGGCATTATAGTCAACTGTTATTTTTACTGTTCTTCGATAAGTTCTCTCTAAGTTTTTGTTCAGATGTTTTATCTAAAACAGATGTATCCACACTGTTATTGTTGAGTTCCATGTAAACCATCTTGAATTGTAGAAAGATGGTGCAGATGGGATGGGAACAGTTGGGGGATGTAGAAAAACAGTGGGCAAAACTGAAAGGGGGTATTTTAAAGGCAACCAACCTTTTTGTTAAAATGGTAAATAAAGGCAAAAGGAACAGGAGACCGCTATGGTTTTCGAAGGAAGTAGCTGAAAAAGTGAAGAAAAAGAGGGAGGCCTTCATGAAATACAAGAGATCACAGAGAGAGGAAGACAGGCATCTGTATTTGGAAAAACTTAGAGAAGCTAGCAAAGTAGTCAAGAAGGCAAAGATTCAAAAGGAGGAGGAAATAGCCAATGCAATAAAATGGGGGGATAAGACATTTTTCAGATATATTAGTGAGAAGAGGAAGGGCAAAAGTGGTATTGTCAGACTCAAGGGTGCAGGAGGGGAATATGTAGAAGCTGATAAGGATAAAGCGGAATTGCTTAACAAATATTTTTGTTCTGTGTTCACAGATGAAGAACCAGGAGCAGGACCTCAGAAAACACCCACAAATAAGAACAGAAGCGAGGGACATCTTGAACAATTTTCAGAAGACTGTGTTCGTGAGAAACTAGCTCAACTTAAAGTAGAGAAAGCGATGGGACCGGATAGGATACACCCTAGAATACTGAGGGAACTTGGGGACGTTCTAGCACCTCCACTGACTGACCTTTTCAATGCCTCGTTGGAGTCGGGAGTGGTGCCAAAGGACTGGAGAGAGGCTCATGTGGTGCCTTTACACAAAAGCGGAAGTAAGGATGTGGTTGAAAACTACAGGCCGGTTAGTTTAACTTCAGTGGTGAGTAAATTATTGGAAACGCTGCTGAAAGAGAAAATAGTGAGGTTTCTGGAGTCCGGCGGATTACAGGATCCGAGGCAGCATGGATTCACCAGAGGCAGGTCTTGTCAGACAAATCTGATCGATTTCTTTGACTGGGTGACCAGGGAGTTGGACTGAGGGAGAGCTCTAGATGTGGTGTATTTAGATTTCAGTAAAGCCTTTGACACTGTTCCTCACAGGCGACTTATAAACAAACTGAGCACCCTAGGGATGGACCCTAAAGTTACTGCTTGGGTTAGAAATTGGTTGGGTGGGAGGCGACAAAGAGTACAAGTAAATGGAGCTCACTCTGAGGAGAAGGATGTTACCAGTGGTGTGCCCCAGGGATCTGTCCTTGGTCCGATTCTTTTTAACATCTTTGTTAGTGATATAGCGGAAGGGCTGTCTGGTAAGGTTTGCCTCTTTGCGGATGATACCA
Source organism: Ichthyophis bannanicus (assembly GCA_033557465.1). Classification (NCBI taxonomy): domain Eukaryota; kingdom Metazoa; phylum Chordata; class Amphibia; order Gymnophiona; family Ichthyophiidae; genus Ichthyophis; species Ichthyophis bannanicus. The sequence continues at coordinate 817,712,701 of CM066033.1, read as the reverse complement.
AAATCTGTAATAGAGTAGACACCCAGGAAGGTGTAGATAACATGAGGAGGGATCTAGCTAAGCTTGAAGAATGGTCTAGAATTTGGCAGCTGGGATTTAATGTTAAAAAATGTAAGGTCATGCATTTGGGCTGCAGCAATCCAAGGGAGCAATACAGTATAGGAAGTGAAGTACTTTTGTCCACTAAAGAAGAGCGGGACCTAGGCGTGGTTGTGTCTGATGATCTTAAAGTAGCTAAACAGGTAGAAAAGGCGACGGCAAAAGCTAGAAGGATGCTTGGGTGCATACGGAGAGGAATGGCTAGCAGAAAAAAGGAGGTGATAATACCTCTGTATAAGTTTTTGGTGCGACCTCATTTGGAGTATGGTGTGCAATTCTGGAGACCGCACCTTCAAAAGGATGTGAACAGGATGGAGTCGGTGCAGAGGGTTGCTACTAAAATGATTAATGGGCTTCATTATAAAGCATATGAGGACAGACTTAAGGATCTTAATATGTACACCTTAGAGGAAAGGCGGGATAGAGGTGATATGATTGAGATGTTTAAATACCTCCGTGGCATAAATGTTCAGGGAGAGAGCCTCTTTCAATTGAAAGCAAGTTCTGCTACGAGGGGACATGGGATGAGGGTGAAGGGAGATAGATTCAGGAGTGATATGCGGAAATATTTCTTTACGGAAAGAGTAGTGGATCCATGGAATAGTCTCCCAGTGGAGGTGGTAGAGATGAGGACAGTAACTGAATTCCAAAAAGCATGTGACCAACACAGAGGATCTCTAAAGGTAGAAAGTGGACTGTTGTAGTTGTTGTTATGGAAGGACAGACTAGATGGGCCTTGTGGTCTTTTTCTGTCATCATGTTTCTATGTTAATATAAAAAACTATAAATAAATAAACAGTGAAGATACAAAAAAAATTCTGGTGGAAATTCGTACCATCAAAGAGTTAGTGTCAGCTAACAAGGAATCTCTTCAGCAGTGCAAGCTGATATAGCAGGGCTAAAAATGCAAATGGGCTCGCTTCACATACGTATGGAAAAGGTAGATGCGACTCTGAATGCCCATGAAGAATAACCTGTTCAAGTGCGCAAGCACTCCAAGCGACTCACCCAGGTTGAGCACAGCTTAGAGGTCTTAAACAATCTAACACGCAAAAACAATGATCGGGTTATTGGGGTTCCAGAAGGTGCTGAAGGAACAGATCCAGTTTGTTTCTTTGAGTCTTTTTTGCCTAAACTCCTACAATTGGATTTTGAACAGCCATTTGAAATTGAAAGAGCTCACCACGTCCCTACGCACCCATCTCAGTAAGGTTAGCAACTCCGGCTGGTCATATTTATTTATTTATTTATTACAATTTCTTATATACCGCACTATTCGGCATCAGCGCGGTTTACATTATAACATAACGACCACAGCAATATGCTGTTTGGTTTTACATCGAACAGGAGTACAAACTTTGATAACAGGGGTGAACTATATACATGAGATATTTACACTGAGCAGAATTAGGTATCAATCACATAATGAACGAAGGGTAATTTCTTAAGTGGGTCATTTCTTCGGCGGGATACCGAGGTTCAATTGCTTTTAATTCAATATTAAAAGTCCTTCGGTTCCAGCAGGTGACGCATGGGATGCAGGCTGCCTGAGCATGTGCACCGCTCTCCTATGAAGGCTATACGATTTTCCTGTTTCTGGATTTTCATAAAGCAACTGTTGACTGTCTCAAACAACTACTGGCATTCTGGTCATGATTGGAGCATCTTCAAGCAAAATATTGCCTATTTTTTCCTGTATGCTTTAGCGTGACCCTTCACAACCAAACAAGGAATTTTGAAGACCTGGATGCCTTGCAGATCTATTTAGAAGACAAAGAGGCTGCGGTAATGTAATGAGGGATGTCTTGGCTCTGTGGCTTGGAAGGCTAATAAACTTATTGGCTTTGAGGGAATAAAGTATTCTAATGTGAGGTCAGAGGATGGGTGACTCCTATTGAAGATGGGTGATTTGGACATTACACATGGACGTGGAATAAGTGTGATTACCTTTGGGTCACCCCTTTTGAGACTTGTGTGCAACTAGAAATGTGTCTGAGCGCAATTGTTGATGGCCACTTTGGTTACCATAGGGTTACCTGTAAGGAAAAAGAATGGCAGAGCTGCCTTGCCTCTCAGGACTCTGTTACGTTAGATTTTGTATATGGGGTAATGCAGGTTTGAATGTGTGTGTGATTGGAGGTATGAAGGTGTTGAGTGATGAGTGCTTTCCTTGTCTCAATGTTGACTTAGGAGTGAAGGAAGGTGGGCCAGTTTGAATGGTTAAAGTGGGAAGAATGGGTGTTTGGGAATCTGTAATGGTATGCTAGTGATGCGGAAAGGAGTAAGAATGTAGAGTGTGCAAATTGCTCAACTGGTTGTGGTGTTTGTTTGTTGTGTGGCTGATACTGGAGGTTGGGTGAGTGTGGGGAACAAGGAGGGGTAGGGAAATGGGGAACTCAATTGATGACTACAGCTGTGAATTTATGTTAACCTGTTCCTTCATTTTGGATGGGTCCAGAGGGATAAAGTTTAAGTTGTATCTGGCAAAGGGGAGGGGGAGATGAGGGTGGTATTAATAGTGAGGGCGGTGGGAGGGGGTGTATAATTTTGTCAGATCGGGGGGTCCACTAGTGGCACAATGTAGCTAGGCTTGCTTACCCATATGCAGCAGATTATTTATTTGTTGTTTTGTTAAGCTCCCTAATCGGGTTAGTCATAATGGTAAAACGGTATTTTATTAGGAATCAAATCGGTCCATCTGTCACTCTCAGTGTGGTAGAAAGTGAACTTAGGAGAGCTTTGTTAATTCCTGGCTCTCAGTGTGGTTTGTCATGCTTGCAGCCAGGAGCTTCTGTCTGCTTATTCTACAAGAGCTCAGTGTTGGGACCTATTAAGTGCTTATCTCTGAACATGAAGGGCATCAACAATCCCATAAAAAAAAAAAAATCTTGTTATATAGTCAGAAAGAGCAGGCGGACGTAATCTACCTGCAGGAAACCCATCTGAATATGCTGGAGACAAAAAAAATTGGTATGGATCACTTCCTGCTGGTGGCCTGCTCCCCTGCTCTACGAAAAAAAAAATGGGGTTGCTATTTCAATCCGGAAATCACTTACCCCAGTAATTAGCCAATCCCAATCTGACTTGGAAGGGAGATGGACGAGTGCCACTGTTCAACTTGGGGGATCTGCAGTGATCATGATGAATATTTATACGCCCAAAAAGGATGACCCCGATTTCTTCAGGTCTGTAGAGGGGGAACTTGTAGATAATACTGGGAGGAGATTTTAACATGGTCATGGATCCTCTGGTAGATCATCAGACATGGCAGGTGGGGAGAACATCAAAGGCCTCGGTTGTTCTTACTGCTTTAGTACGAGACATGGGTCTTGTGGACCTTTGTAGGTGTCATCACTCTACTGACCAGCATTACACGTTCTTTTCTCTCCCCCACTGGACATACTCTTGTATAGATTTCTTTTTAACTTCTAAAACCCTCCTCCCACACTGCTAGGTGTCCAATATACATGGTATTACTATCTCTTATCATGCAGCAGTCTCCTTTGAACTGCAGGCCCCTTGGGATGCTCTGCACTCACCCCCATGGCGCTTTGATAGGGCACTCTTAGTGTATGAAAATTTTTTAGCGGCCATTAGGACAGCTATTAATGATTATTTTACAGTAAACTTGCTCAAGGATACCACAGGATGGGCCTGGTGGGAAGGGTTTAAAGCCTCCATTAGAGCTTCCATCACCAGTTATTCCATTGCAAAGGCCCGTCATCACAAGGCGAAGTTGAGATCACTAGACACCCAAATTAGATCTGGAGTACACTTGCTGATTCAGCGGGCCAACTCGGCAGTTCTGCTACAATTGCAACAACTGTGATACCAGTATAATAATCTTCTTAGTAGAGAAGCTTCCCAAACTATCCTTACCCAACAGGGCCGCTACTATGCGGAGAATAATAAAACAGGTCATCTGCTGGCTAGTACTTTAAAGTCTAAGAGAGTGTCCAGGCGTATTGCTGCTTTAGTAGATGATCAGGAGCATCTGGAGGTACAAAACCATCTTAGCCCTAAACACTACCACCGCACACACAGATCCTTGTCCGGCGTTCTGGATAAAAGACCTGCGATGTGACCTCTCTCCAATTATAGCCAACATCATAAACTGATCCTTTAACACTGGGTCTTTCCCCTCTACTCTCAAGCAGACCTCTGTCAGACCTCTTTTAAAAAACACCAAGTTAGACCCCCAAAAGGTAGAGTCTTACAGGCCCATATCTAGTATACCTATGCTCGCAAAAATCATTGAAAAAGTAGTGTATAGGCAATTACAGGATCATATTGACTCTGCTGCCCCACTAGATCCATCCCAACATGGATTCAGAGAGTCACACGAAGTGGAAACACTACTCACAGCCCTTTTCAACAATATAATTTTGCGGCTGAGCTTCTCCCACATCTCCACCAGTATTATTCTATGCGCTCAACTCAAATCTCCACCACTGGAACTTACGCTAATGCTACCATTATAGTATTGGAGAAACTGGGTCAGGACCCACAGAAAGTCAGCAACTACCGATCTGTATCGCTTTTGAATGCAGATTATAAAGTGTATGCTAAGATTCTAGCTAGTAGACCGACTGCTATGCTACCATTTGATACATTCAGAAAAATCTGATTATCATATAGTGTTTGACCGTGGTTTTTGCCCTCCGCTGTTTAGATGTTATAGTGCTTGCCCAAAACCTCAACACACCGATGGTTGGGTTATCCTTAGACACTGAAAAGCATTTGACAGGCTTGAATGGTCTTTTATTTTTCTGCATGAAAAATGGTTTGGCATTGGAGAAGACTTCTTGAATATGATTAAGGCTCTTTATGCTAACTCAACGGCATAAATCACAGTCGATTCCATTGTTTCCGGGATACAAGGCAGGAGTGTCTGCTCTCTCCATTACTTTTCAATTTTGCTTTGGAACCTCTGACTCTTTTGATATGACAGACAGAGTCAATTCAGGGATTACGCATACGCAGATGACCTTCTACGTTTTGTTACTCCTGCCTCAATTCCTGGAATACTCGAGCAAATTGATCGCTACTTGCATATCTTGGGATATAAAATTGATTGGTCGAAATCGGTAGCTTTTCCTTTAAACAAGTTGACTCATAGAGTGGACTTAGAACCCTTCCCGTTCTTGTGGGAGGGCTCTACTATCAAATACCTGTGAGTGCGATATAGTTCCTCCTTGGAAGACACTCTTAAGCACAATATTACTGATGTTAACCAGATGGTTCAGGCCCTTATTTCAAAGTGGTCCCCTTTACATCTTTCCTGATGTGGATGTCTGGAGATGATAAAAATGATGATCACCCGTGTAAACTAGGTTCTAAGTATGTTTGCAATGTTTTTTCCAGACTCCTACAAAATGATTTAACAAAAGTTAGACTGCCATTCTCCAAGGTTGAAAGTGGGAATTTTGAATTTGATTTTGGAGGGAACGTTTGCTGGAAAAAGGCAGTAAATTGACATTTGAATTTTGGCGGAAAGTTCATTGGAGAAAAGGCAGGAAAAGTACGAGAGGAATCCTGGAGGCAGGGAATTTTTAATTTTAGCAGGTCTGTAATTGCGTTAATCGCATTATCGGGTCCCAAGAGTTCAAGATGAAGGTGCAGAGAATTGCGAAGGAATGGAGTAACAACACTTTAATCAAAATAATTGGTAATTTGTAATTTAGTACTGGTTCATTATTCTTTCCAATTTTTATTGTGTTTTTCTCAGCGACTTTTAAGTTTAAGTAAACCCTTGGTTCAGAACACAATTTTCAGGCCTGGACTCATTTATTTGAGGAGGGAGTGTGTGAGTGTATCAAGTGCCAAAGGTCTCCTGGATATTGCCAGTCCCCAGCAAGAGAAACCTGATATTTCAAAATCCATGAGCTGCAGAGAAAGACTGGATGAAAAAAACGAATTGAACTGCTGTGCTACCTTGTCTGCAAGCAGTTGCTGAAGTAACTGTGAGGACCACACAGAAAGGGGGGTTACACATATATGCCTCCCTGGGAATGGCAGCACAACACCTTTTAGATAATTCTTATATTGGTCCCTGAAATGATGTCACTCGATTCAAGAATAATCCTTCTTTATGCATCTGTGAAGCCATCAGTAAGAGGCAATCTATAAAGAAAACTTGAAAACTACTACTACTACTGACCACTTGTATAGCGCTACAAGTCGTATGCAGTGCTGCACAGACATGTAAGAGACAGTCCCTGCTCATCAGAGCTTATAATCTAGTCAAGACAGACAACACAGAAGGTGTAGACAGGGATAAAACAAGGGGGAATGGTAAAGAAACAAGGAGATCAGGTGAGTCAAGATCCAAAAGAAGCAATGAAGAGCTGAGTTTTCAGCCTGGATTTGAAAAGGGTCAGAGAAGGTGCATGGCGTACAGACACAGGTAGTTTGTTTGAGGCATAAGGTGCAGCAAGGTGAAAGAAGTGAAGTCTGGAGTTAGCAATAGAAGAGAAGGGCACAGAGAGAAGCGATTTGCCAGAACAGCGGAGTTCCTGAGGAGGGGTGTAGGGAGAGATAAGAGAAGAGAGGTAGTGAGGAGCTGCAGAGTGAATGCACTTATAGGTTAGCAGGAGAAGTCTGAAATGGATGCAGGAACAGATAGGGAGCCAATGAAATGACTTGAGAAGAGGGGTAATATGGGCATGACGAGGCTGGCGGAAGATTAGCCGCGCAGCAGAATATTGAACAGATTGAAGTAGAGAGAGATGATTCAAAGGGAGCCCAGCAAGGAGTAGGTTACAGTAGTCCAGATGGGAGGTGATTAAGGAGTGGATAAGTGTCTTAGTAGTGTGTTCAGAAAGGAATGGGCGAATTTTGTTGATGTTATAGAGAAAGAAACAGTAGGTCTTAGCTATCAGATGGATGTGTGTAGAGAAGGAGAAAGAGGAGTCAAAGACAACCCCAAGGTTGCAAGCCGAGGAAACAGGGAGGAGTAGAGAGCTATCCACAGAGACTGAGAAAGGAGGTAGAGGAGAGGAGGTTTTAGTGGGAAAAATAAGAAGCTCACTCTTGGTCATGTTCAATTTCAAGTGGCGGTGAGACATCCAAGTAGCAATGTCAGAAAGGAAGGCAGAGATCCGGGTCTGGATTGCTGGAGAGATTTCAGGTGTAGAGAGGTAGATCTGGGAGTCATTGGCATAAAGATGGTACTGAAAGCCATGGGAAAAGATGAGCACACCTAGGGACTGGGAATAGAGAGAGAAAAGGAGTGGACCCAAGACAGATCCTTAGGGTACACCAACTGACTGTGGGATAACAGCAGAGGAGGAGCCACCAGAACTAACACTGAAAGAGCGATGGGAGAGATAGGAGGAGAACCAGGATAGCTCAGAGCCTTTAAAACCAAGTGAGGACAGGGTATCAAGGAGAAGATTGTGTCAACAAAGGAGAAGATTGTGTCAACAGTGTCAAAAGCAGCAGAGAGTCAAGAAGCATGAGGACAGAGTAAAGGCCCTTGGATTTTGTCAGGAACAAGTCACTGGAGACTTTGGCAAGAGATGTTTCAGTAGAGTGTAAAGGGCGAAAGCCAGATCGTAAAGGGTCCAGGAGGGCATGAGAGGAAAGGAAGTCAAGGCAGCGGCGGTGAACCACGCGTTCAAGTAGTTTAGAAATGAAGGGGAGGAGGGAGATAGCTCGATAATTAGAAGGACAGGTAGGATCAAGTGAGGGTTTCTTGAGGAAAGGTGTAAATACAGTATGCTTGAAGGCTGCAGGGACAGTTGCAGTGGAGAGCAATAGGTTGAGAATATGAGAGATGGAAGGGACAACAGTGGAGGAGATTGGGCTTAGGAGACGGGTGGGGATAGGATCAGAGCAGCAGGTGGTGAGTTTGGACGAAGAAAGAAGGTGTGCAGTTTCCTCTTCAGAGATTTAATTTAATTTAATTTAATTAACAAGTTTTTATATACCGCACCTTCCAATGATCAGTTGCGGTTTACATTGAACAACAGTAAACAAGGCAATGCTGTTTTTACATATAACAATGAGAAGCTACAAAGATTCAACTCAAAACTTACAATTAACAGTTGTAACTATATACAATGAACAGGATTAATTATATACAAGGTATGTATAATTCAAGCATCGTTTTGTGTTTTTGGTACTTGTTCCAGATCAGGGATTGATAAGGTTGGCTGGTCAGACTATCCTTTTTCTTGTTGAAAAGGTGAATTCGTTAAAGGACCGTAGTATGTTGAGAATAAATGTGTTTTGAGTTTTTTTCTAAACTCCATGATTTGAGGTAAGGATCTTAGTTCAGATGGAATGTTGTTCCAAATTATGGGGGCAGCATGGGAGAATGCTTTCATGTTTGTTGATTTTTTAGCCTTTATAAATTCCTTTGGTGTTTTTAGTTTGTTTATTTGGTCTCTCCTTTGAAGATTAAGATTGGGTTCTTTATTGATAAGTTTGTTTAGTGTAGGAGGTGCTATATTATTTAGGGCTTTGTATGTAGTTAGGAGGGTTTTATATTGTATTCGGCATTGCATCGGGAGCCAGTGTAGATTTTGTAATATAGGTGTTATATGTTGAAATGGTGGGGCATTCATTATAATCCTGGCTGCTGCGTTTTGGGCTAGTTGGAGTTTTTTTCACAGAAAAGGAAGAGGGTAGCAGAGGTAGATGGGGAAAGTTGGGAATGAAGAGGGGAAGGAGGGGAAGTAACTGGCTTTGTAGGGAATTGGAGGGTGATTGTGTGGATTTTGTCATGGAAATAGCCAGGGTTTGGGCAGAAAGGGAGGGAGGGGTCAGAGACAGAGGTACTTTGAGGAGAGAGCTGAGAGCTATTCAAGTCATTTGTTTTACATACCAATGCAAAGCCCATTTTCATTATCTTGTCAATCTCCCATGAAATCGGGTATAGGCTATAGAATGGGGTGAACCACCTCCTAGGCCATGGCTTGCTGAGGTTTTGGCAGGGTAGGTATTTGGAGACTTTAGCTGCCTCAAAGAATGCAGAAGGTTGGTGCTATACATGCATAGAACTGCCATCAACACTTCCCACCACCATTGTGTGTGTCACTTTTGGTGCCACTGTCTCCTCTACTGCTTCCCATTGTCATCTATCAGCTCAAAAACCAAAGCAGATAAGGAGAAAGAGAGGGAAGAGTCTGGAATTGAGTTAAGGTCTTTTCTGGAGAGATGGCCTGGGTTGGAGCAAGGCTTTTCTGCTGGCTGGAAGGGGCTACTGCGCAAGGAAATGGTAGGAAATAATTGACATTCTGGTCAAGTGCTGGACACCAGCTGGGTTTTCAAGATACCCACACTGCATATGCATAAGGTGTATTTTCATGCACTGTCTCCGCTATTTGCAAATGTATCTCATGCATATTTATTGTGGATTTCCTAAACACCAGAACAGCTTGTCACACATGAGAACCAGAATTGCCTACTACTGGGATAGAGAGAGGGAACTAATGGGATGCTCAACTGGGAAAGATAGCGAGGAGTTCAGGGAAAGAGAAAATCAGTGAGATGCTTGGCAGGGAAGAGGCAGAGATGATTGCAGACAGGGAGAAAGGGGATGGAGGGGACAGGAGAAGGCAGAATCAGGAGATCAAGCTTGGCTGGTTAGTTTTTATTGTCTTTCAGTCGGCAAAGCAAGAGTACGAAATCCATCTGACTAACTCGCTTGCTTCTGATCCTCACCAACTCTTTGTTATGCTTAACTCTCTCCACAAGGTCCTCCTCTCCCAATCCTTCCTTCACTGTCTGCCCAGACCTTGGCTTACTAATTCCATGCCAAAATCCAGAAGATTAGCCTTGAATTCTCTGCAGGGTCACCTCCACTTCATTGTCCCCCTCTTCAATTCCAAATCCTTCCCTTACCTTTGGTCGCCCTTTTTTTCTTTTTTGAAATCACTGAGGAGAAAACCTAAAATCTTCTCTCCTCCCCCAAACTGATTACCTGCTCCTCTGAAACCAACCCCACCCATCTATTAAGCTCTATCTCTTCTGCTGTCATCCCTTCCATCTGTCATATTCTTAACTTATTGTTTTCCACTGCAACTGTTCCTATGGCTTTCAAATATGCTGTGGTTACATTTCTCCTCAAAAAGCTTTCTCTAGATCCTACCTGTCCTTCCAGTTATTGACCCATTTCTCTCCTCCCCTTTCCTTCAAAACGACTTGAATGAGTGGTTCAGTGCTGCGTTCTTGATTTTCTTTCCTCTCAAGACCTTCTGAACCCACTACAATCTGGATTTTGTTCTCTACATTCCACAGAAATGGCTCTTGCCAAAGCCTCCAGTGACTTATTACTTGCCAGATCCAAAGGCTTCTACTCCATTCTCATCCTTCTAGACCTTTTTGCTGCCTTTGACACTGTCGATCACCACCTTTTTCTCAATGTCATGTCCTCAGTTGGATTTTGGGGTTCTGTTCTGTCCTGTCCTGGTTTTCTTCTTATCTCTCCCATCGCACTTTTAGTGTATGTTCTGGTGGTTCCTCCTCTACTGCCATTCCACTTTCAATTGGTGTACCTCAGGGCTCTGTTTTGGGACCTCTCCTTTTACAAAGGGTTCCAGAGGTGATCCCGGAAGCAACAGACCAGTGAGCCTGATGTCAGTACTGGGAAAAATGGTAGAAACCATCATAAAGAACAAAATTACTCAACATGTCATGGCTTAAATGGGAGATAGCCAACATCCACATCCACAAATAGAGCAAGAAGATCCACGGCTATAAACTCCCTAAAAGTCCCGAAGGCACTTACTGTTTGCACCAAATCGACAGCCAACAGGGCCTTCAATCTCAGTGCCCCAAGATACTGGAACGCATTACCCCATGAGATCCGGGCTATTAAGAACCTATCACAGTTTAGGAAAGCCCTCAAAGGCCACCTCTTCAACAAGTACCTTATAGAGCCCAACTGCATCCCCTAGAGCTCTAAGACACTCCTGATACCATTCCCAGACAAATGTATAGTATATCAACAACACACCAAGTGGATACTCAAACCCATGATGTGGACTGCATTGTCTACGCAACCTCTTTGATTATGACCCCATATAGTAAGTACTGTACATAGTTTACCCCGGTTATCCAAGTTTTTGTTCCCTGTTATCTGTAAACTCATACATGTTAACTGTACTGAGCATTTTGTTCCATGTAAACCGCGCTGATGCTGAATAGTGCGGTATATAAGAGACTGTAAATAAATAAATAAATAAATGGCTTTAGACAAGGAAGATCTTGTCTTACTAATCTGTTATGGTTTTTTTTGAAGGTGTGAATAAACAGGTAGACAAAGGTGAGTCGGTTGATATAGTGTATCTGGACTTTCGGAAAGCCTTCGACAAGGTCCCTCAGAGACTTTTGGCAAAACTAAAAAAAAGTTATGGGATAGGAGGCAGTGTACTATTCTGGATCAGGTACTGGTTAAAAGATAGAAAGCAGAGGGTAGGGCTAAATGGCCAATTTTCCCAATGGAAAAAGGTGAATAATGGAATACCTCAGGGATCTGTGTTGGATATGCTGCTTCTTGACATATTCATAAATGACCTGGAAAAGATAATAACGAATGAGGTTATCAAATTTGCAGATGACACAAACCTATTTAAAGTTGTTAAAACCCAAGAGGATTGTGGAAAATTGCAAGAGGATCTTGATAAATTGGAAGACTGGGCATCCAAATGGCAGATGAAATTTAACGTGGACAAGTGCAAAGTTATGCACCTAGGAAAGAACAACCCAAACTATGGTTACACAATGCAAGGTTCCACATTGGGAACCACCATCTAGGAAAAAGATTTAGGCGTCATCGTGGATAACATGTTAAAACCCTCCGCCCAGTGTGCAGCGGCGACCAAGAGAGCAAATAGAATGCTAGGTATCATAAGGAAAGGAATGGAAAATAAACTAAGGCTATTATAATGCCATGGTGTGACCACACCTTGAATATTGTGTGCAATTATGGCGCCACATCTTAAAAAGGATAAAGTGTTATTAGAAAAGGTACAGAGAAGAGTTACTAAAATGGTAAAGGGGATGGAAGAATACTCCTATGAAGAGAGGCTAAAAAGGTTAGGGCTCTTTAACCTGGAAAAGAGACGGCTGAGGGGAGATATGATAGAAGTCTATAAATTAATGAACGGAATGGAACGGGTAAACGTAGATCGATTTGTTTACGTCATCAGAATATGAAAAGACTAGGGGACATGCAATGAAGCTACAGGGTAAACTATTTAAGACTAAGAGAAATTTTTTCACTCAGCGTGTAATCAAACTCTGGAATTTGTTACTGGAGGATATAGTAAAAGCTGTTAGTGTAGCTGGGTTTAAAAAAGGTTTGGACAAGTTCCTGGAATAAAGGTCCATAAACCATTATTAAAAGGGACCCGTGATATCACTGCTCGACCCAATTCAAGCATTGGGGAACCTGTGTCTTTTGGGGATACTGCTAGGTACGTATGACCTAGATTGGCCACTGTTGGAAACAGGATACTGGGCTTGATGGACCTCGGTCTGACCTAGTATGGCATGTCTTATGTTCTTATGTCATGTTCTCTCTATACTCAGTCCCTTCGTTCACTTATTTTCTCCCATGGATTTTAGTGCCATCTTTATGCTGATGACTCTTAGATCTACCTTTCTGTGCCTGAAATCCCTCCAGTAATTCAGGCCTGGATCTCTGCCTATCCAACATTGTTGCCTTGATGTCTCACCATCACGTGAAACTGAACATGGCTGAAACCGAGCTACTTATCCACAGAAATAAAGAAGGTAAGAAGGGGGGAGATGGGTTTAGGGGGAAAGATAACACTACACTCCTCCCTGTTTCCTCAGCTCAGAACCTTGGGGTCATCTATGACTTTACTCTCTCTTTCTCTGAACACATCCAACAGATAGCTAAAACCTGTCACTTCTTTCTCTGTAACATTGGCAAAATTTGTCCCATCATTTCTACACACACTACTAAGACACATATCCACTCTTTAGTCACCTCCCATCTAGTGTTTTACAACTTCCTACTTGCTGGTCTTCCTCTGAATCATCTCTCTCCCCTTCATTCTGTTCAAAACTCAGCTGCTTGGCTAATCCTCCACTAGCCTCGATAATGCTCTTTTGACCCCTCTTCTCAAGTCACTTCATTGGCTCACTGTTTGTTTCTACATCCAATTCAAACTTCTCCTATTGACCGATAAGTACACTCATTCTGCTGCTTCTCACTACCTTTCCTCTTTTATCTCTCCCTACACTCCTCCTCGGGAACTCCGCTCTTCTGGCAGATCCCTTCTTTCTGTGCCCTTCTCTTCTACTGCCAACCCCAGACTTCAATCCTTCCATCTTGCTGCTCCTTATGCCTGGAATCAACTACCTGATGGTGTGCATCAGGCTTCATCTCTGGCCCTTTTCAAATCCAGGCTGAAAACTCACCTCTTCAATGCCATTTTTGGATCTTGATCCGCTTAATCTCCTATGTGTTTCCATACCCATTCAGATGTATCCTTGTCCTCAGCTGTTGTGTTGTCTCTCTTGGCTAGATTATAAGCTCTAATGAGTACTGATCGTCTTTTACATGGGTCTGTACAACGCTGCATATGCCTTGTAGCACTATACAAATGGTAATAAGTGGTAATAGTAGTAGTTTTTGACTTTTCAACCAAAATGCCATTTGACTGCCTGCTGAAACGAGGCATTTCTGAGTACTCCCAGAACAATGCTTCATTTAACGATTTAGATTATAATTTGTGTGCTACTATGATTTTACTTTTATTTGCTCCCCCAATTCCTGACCACTTTTTCCTTCTTTCTCTACGAAGCCTCTGGAATTGTGTTGCAGTGATCTTCCCAGTGCAACAAACTTATGCTGAAGTCTCATTTCCTTCCCAAGTATTTTAATAAAAGAAAACTCACTACAAAGAATGAAATTCTTGTAAGAAGGAGACGTTGCTGAGCAACTGCAGATTATACTAATGAACCTGAAGTCTTTTCATCTGCTTCATGGTTTCTTTCAACACACAAAAACCTGATTATTCATTATGTTATCACTGATCATACAAACTCTATGAATTGGGGGTGGGGGACGAGGGCGTAAAGACAACAGAAAGGGCTTTTGTGGGGGAAGGGCTGCACATTTTAAACAGGGTCGGTGCAAGGATCTTGTGCGCCCCAGGTGAACCTTCAGTCTTACGCCCCTCACCCCACTCTGATAATTAAACAAAATAATTATGATCATCAGCACATCACCTCTCCCCCACAACAACCCTGTAACAATGTATAATTGGACATCACACTTTGAAGAATTGAACTCTGCATTGTCAGTACAGTATGTGTGTTCTACTTCTCTCTGTGGGTAAACGTATGTGCTCGTGGGCCTTTGAGTTTGTGTGCATGCAAAGATCTGTGTTTTTTTACTGCTGCTGTTCTTTGTTGCCATTGAGATGCTGCTGCCTTAGGTCGACTTCCTTGAATTGCCTAAAGATTGGGCCACCGCTGATTTAAATTGTGTTTGTTATGGATAATGGTCACATTCCAAGAAATCTCACCTCATACAGTACAAAATGGAAATTACATGTACCTGGTAATTGTAGTTCCTGAAGGGACTCCAGTTTAGTCCTCCACCTCTGGGTAGTGCACCTCCTCCAGTAGCATGGAGACTGGACCAATCAGACTCTTAACCCTGCTGGATATATCCTGCTGGAACTCCTATCAGCCCCAGTGAGCTATTGACAAAGCAGACTCATAGAGGCAACAAATAAGTAGCTAAGAAAATGTTAGAGAAAAACAAATCACCAACTAGTAATGTTAAACTTTGAAACTTAAACCATCCAACCAACCTCCCCCGAAATGAGAACAAGGAAGCCACTATTTCCCCCTTGCTTCTGCCATATCCCCCAGAGAAACTGGCCGAGACAGAAGAACACCAAGAGAGAAAGATAAGATATAGTAAACAACATAGACTGGCAAAGCCAAAGCTTCGGGCATCACCCCACCTTATTCTGAATTCTGGAAGCCCTCTGCACTCCTCTGACGATGTACTTCTGAAACAAAATTCGAACCTGGGTGGGCCTGAGGACTAAACTGGAGTCCCTTTAGGAACTACAATTAACACGTACGTGTAATTTCCATTTCCTTATTGTTCCTCCAGTTTAGTCCTCCACTTCTGGGATGTATCAGAGCAGTATTCATGGGGAGGGGCCTTTCCAACCAGCCTGTAACACAGCTGAGCCGAAACAGGCATCACTGGCTGTCGAAACATCCAAACGGTAGTGCTTGCTGAAAGCATGAAGGGAAGACCAGGTAGCCGCCTTGCAAATTTCTGCTGGCGGTACCAAGCTATGCTCCGCCCAGGACGTTGCCTGTGCTTTAGTCAAGTGCGCCCGCAACCCCACCGGAATGGACCGCCCCCGTAGAATATAAGCCGATGCAATGGCCTCCCGAATCCACCGGGAAATGGATGCTTTAGCCACCACTTCCCCCTTGCGGGGACCTCCAAACAACACAAAGAGACACTCCGACTTACGGAAGGCCTCTGACACCTTCAAATACCGTCGCAGCACCCTGCGGACATCCAGACAATGCAAGTCCCGGTCAGAAGTGTGCCCAGTGCCCGAGCTGAACACTGGCAGGGAAACCGTCTGACTCAAATGAAATGGGGACGCTACTTTAGGCAGAAAGAAAGGGACCGGCCTTAACACCACCTTCTCTCTAGAGAATGACAAGAATGGCTTCCTGCACGACAGCATTTTCAGTTCCGAAATTCGCCTCGCTGAACAGATGGCAATCAGAAATACTGCTTTCAGAGTTAAATCCTTAATGGACGCCTGGTTCAGCGGCTCAAAGGGTTTCCTAGCTAACGCTTCTAAAACCAAATTCAAATCCCACGGCGGGACTATCACCCTGCGCGATGGTCGAAGTCTGAACACAGCTCTCAGGAACCTCTGCACATCTGCATGCGAACCGAGGGCTACCCCCTGAACTTTACTGCGGTAGCACAAAAGCGCCACCAACTGAACCTTTAAGGAGATGGCAGCCAAGCCCTTGTCAAAGCCATCTTGCAAACAACTGAGTACTATTGGAACAGACACCGTCGCTGCCCGGATTTGCCGCTGAGAACACCAGTCCTCAAAAATGCGCCACACGCGCACATACGCGAGTGACGTGGAGTGTTTTCTCACCCGCAACAAAGTGGCGATCACCGCCGATGAATAACCTCTCTTTCTTAGCCTTGCCCCTTCAATGACGATACCGTAAGCGAGAATCAATCCACCTGAGGCATCTGCAGAGGCCCCTGGACCAGAGGCCCCTGGACCATCATATTTCCCCACTTCACTTAAGCAGACTTCCATTAGACCACTATTGAAGAACCCCAAGCTTGATCCACAAAGAGCTGACTCTTACCGACCAATAGCCAGCATCCCCCTCTTGGCCAAAATAATTGAGAAAGAAGCACAACGGCAAATTCAAGATCACATCGATGCTGCTTCCCCCTTAGATAGCTGCCAACACGGATTCAGAGAATATCATGGGGTAGAGACACTACTCACTGGTCTTTTCAATGAAATCATCACTGGAATTGACAACATCCGTCAAGGTTTTGTGCTCATATTTCTAGACATTGCCGCGGCGTTCGACTCCGTGAGTCACGAAATTCTCCTTGGAAGACTGAAGGAGAAGGGAGTCTGCAACAGTGCACTAGAATGGTGCAAATCTTACCTTGACGACAGATGGCAATATGTGAAATCAGGATCAGAAGAGTCAACACATTTCCATCAAAAGCAAGGAGTACCCCAGGGCTCATCGTTATCCTCATTACTTTTCAATATCTACATGCAGCCCATCTGCAATATCATAAGATCATTCAACGTGAATTGTTTGATATATGCAGATGATATCCTATTATACATGCCCTTCTCCACAACTCACATGGACCTGACCCCTCTCACAGACTGCTTCAACGCAGTTTCAACTTGGCTCCAAACACAGAACCTTCGCATCCAACATAAAAAAACGGAGGTGCTATTCATCACCAGAGACACCTACTTTACCCCCCCATCCCATGTCAGTGTCAATGAAGCTGATTTGCAAACCAAAGATGCAATAAAATATTTGGGAGTTACTTTGGATCAACATCTTAACATGAAAAGCCACATAAGCAACATAGTCAAAGCCGTCTACTTCAAAATACGCTCTCTCAAGCACCTACGCTCCCTTTTGGACCCAGATGACTTCCGAACCATATATCAAGCGCTGATCCTGCCGCACTTTGATTTTGCAAATGCCATCTTACAAGGTCTCCCCCAATCCACATTAACCCCCTTACAGTTGGCCATGAACGCTGCAGCTAGGATCCTTTACGGAGCATCCAGATACGACCACGTGACCCCCATTCTCAAACAGCTGCACTGGCTACCAATCAATGGGAGAATCACCTTCAAAACCCTTCTATTAGCTTTCAAGGCAATCAAAGGTATTTCAGCCTCCTCACTCACTCATCTTATCCACTTTGTCCCTCCCAACAGATCCAGAAGATCAACAGCTGTAAACTTGCTTGCAATACCAAAAGCTTCGACAAAGTACAACATGACAACCACAAACAGGGCTTTCAGCTTTTACGTACCCAAATGCTGGAATGCTCTACCCCCTGACATTAGGGCCATAGCCAACCTATATCAGTGCAGGAAGGCCCTCAAAACCCACCTGTTCCTCCAACACTTACCTGACAGCAATTGATCCTAGATATACCTTTCAGGAATTGACCCAATTTAGTTAGAAAAGACCTACATGCATTATCTGACTTTTATCTATCCTTCCAATGTAAATAGATTATGTATATAGTTAACCCTGTTTTCCAAGTTTATACTCCTGTTCGATGTAAACCTGACAGCTTGTTGTTATGGTCGTTAAGTTATAATGTAAACCGCACTGATGCTAAATAGCGCGGTATATAAGAAATTGTAATAAATAAATAAAAATAAATAAATAAATAAATATTAGAAGTCTCCAAGAATCCCCGTCGAGTAGCCGAATCAGATCGGCATACCACGGACGCCTGGGCCAGTCCGGAGCCACCAGAAGCACCCTGCCACAGTACGCCTTGATGCGTTGTACCACTCGACCTATCAGCGCCCAAGGAGGGAAGACATACAGCAGGCCCGATGTCGGCCAGGGCGGAATAAGCGCGTCGATCCCCTCGGACATCCTTTCTCTTTGCCTGCTGAAGAACCGACCCGTTTTCGCTGACTGGAAGGTCGCCATGAGATCCATTATCAGAGACCCCCATCTGTGGACAATTTGTGTGAACAGCTGCGGATGAAGCTCCCACTCCCCGGCATCCACCCGCACTCTGCTGAGAAAATATGCCATCACATTGTCCTTCCCTGCCGATATGGCCTGCAGACGCAGCTCCGCCCACAGGAACAGGGCTTCTGCTTCTTCCTCCATGGCCACACTTCCTGTCCCTCCTTGTTGATTGATGTAGTCCACTGTTGCCGAGTTGTCTGACAGAACTCTCACCGCTCGACCCACCACCAAGCTCTTGAACGCTTGTATCGCCAGCCGCACTGCCCGCAGCTCGAGACGATTGATTGACCAAACAGCTTCTTGCGTCAACCAAACTCCTTGCGCGAACCGATCCTCGCAATGAGCTCCCCAACCTGCCAGACTCTCATCCGTCAACAACGGCAGCCACTGCGGCTGTTCCAGCGGCATCCCCGCCTCCAGGGAACCCAGGGACAGCCACCACCGCAGCGCTCGTCTGACCCTCAGCGGGCAGAGGAGGCGTTTGCTCAGTGAATCCGTCTGGTTCGACCAACGATGTAACAAGGCCCTTTGTAACAGCCGCATATGAAACCTGGCCCACGGGACCACCTCCAATGTCACTGCCATGGTCCCCAGCAACTTCAGGTACCACCATGCTGATGGCAACAGAGTCCGCAAGAACTTATGTATGAGCGCACGAAGGGCTTGAGCCCGGCAAAACGGTAGAAACACCAACCCTCTCGCAGTGTCAAAGCAAATTCTCAGATACTCGAGAACCTGTGCCAGCTCCAAGCAGCTCTTCTTGGCGTTGACCACCCAGCCGAGACTTTGGAGGAGCTTCACCACTTTGTCCATGGCCTGCAAGCTCTCGACCCTGGACTTCACCCGAATCAACCAGTCGTCGAGATAAGGGTGGACCAGTATGCCCTCTTTTCGCAGCGCCGCCGCCACCATCACCACCACCATGACCTTGATGAACGTGCGCGGGGCCATGGCCAAACCGAACGGCAATGCCTGGAACTGAAAATGTCCCCATGGGAACGTGAACCTCAGGAATCTCTGATGAGCTGCTCTGATAGGGATATGCAAGTATGCCTCTGTGAGGTTGAGAGAAGTCAAAAACTCTCCTTGACGCACCGCCACGATAATGGACCGCAAGGTTTCCATCCAGAAATGAGGGACCCGCAGACAGCGGTTGACGCCCTTGAGATCCAAAATAGGTTGAAGCGACCCGTCTTTCTTTGGCACCACAAAATAAATGGAGTAGCGACCCACCCCATGGTCTGAAACTGGAACGGGCACCACCGCTCCTAACTGCAACAGCCAATCTAACGTTAGTCGGATCACTCGAGCCTTGTACTGCCCTTTGCTGGGGGACAGAACAAAGGACTCTCAAAGCGGACAGGACAACTCCAGTGCAGAACCATCTTGAACTATCTCCAACACCCACTAATCTGACGTTATTTGGACCCAAGCAGGAAGAAACTCCTGAAGCCGGCCTCCTATCAGTTGGCTTCCCACCAGGGCCTGCCTCACTTCATTGTGGTTTGCAGTTAAAGGAGGAGGAGGCCGAGGCAAACCCTCTGCCTGCTTCCCGAAACCCACGAAATCCTTGGACTCTAGAGGCAAAATGGTTACGCTGGAATCCACCCAAATGGGAAGACCGAAATCTCCTGAAATCTCTAAACTGGCCCCGTGCGGACGGAAAGACCTTCCCCTGCTTAAGCTTGTCTTCCGGCAGCCTACCTCCTTTGGACTCCCCCAAGTCCTTTACCAATTTATCTAGATCCTCTCTGAACAACAACCTGCCCTTGAACGGAAGTTTACTGAGCCGTGATTTAGACGATCCGTTGGCTGCCCAGTTCTGTAGCCAAATGGACATTCGAGCAGCCACCAAGGAAGCCATACTATTAGCCAATGCTCTGATCAAATCATAGTATACGTCTGCCAGATCTGCGGTACCGGATTCCAGCCGAGTCACCTCCTACCGACTCTGCTGATCAAGATGAGGGTCCTGCCTCAGGTGTTGAGCCCACTGGAGACAGACCTTTGCTACCCAGGTGCCACAGATGGAGGCCTGCAAAGAAACTGCATCCGCCTCGAATGCCTGTTTCAACAAACCATCCACCTTTCTGTCCTGTGCGTCCTTTAATGCCGCGCTACCTTCCACCAGAATGGTTGTCTTCTTGGTCACTGCCAACACTACCGCGTCAACCAGCGGAGAGCGAAACTTTTCCTTATCCTTATCCATGTCAGCTAATGGGTAAATCCGGTTCATTGTCTGGATACCTTTCAGTCCCGCTTCGGGTTGATCCCATTCATTTTGGATCATCCTATCCACTACTCTGTGGACCGGAAATACCATCTGTGACTCTCTCACCGCCTGTATCAGGGGGTCTTCCAGCCCCTCGTCCTCCTCCGGCTGAGCCATAGCCATGTTGAGCATCACGCCGTAATTAGTGGCGTGAGCTCGTCCTTACGAAAAACCCAGATAATCCTCGCCTGATCCTCAGGCTCCTGGATCTCACCTTCTTCCAACTCTTCTCCAGCAAGCTCGGGATCCAATTCAGCGCCGTCTGACTTCTGCCATTCCATCTCAGCCTGCTCCGTATCCCCCCACTGAGGCCTCTTTGCCGGCTTGGAGGGATCACCACTCTCAGCTAACCTTTTGGGCAGCTGCAGAGGCGCCCCAAGCGCTAGAGTCTCTGGTAGCTTCCCCAAGCGCCCCAGGCGGAATGCCTGATGCATGATGAGGATGGAATTCGGGGAAAAATCTCCCAAGGAAGCCCTGGCCTCCAAGGCTGGCATAGCCCCTAACGCCTCCGTTAGAGTAGCCGAAGGGGATCCCGCTGCAGCCCCCAGGGCGGGCTCACCATCCAAACTTGTCGAGGGCCCCTGGGACTCCTGTACCACTTTTCCCTCCATTTGCTGCTCAACGTTGGAGGAAACAGTGGCGCAGCCCCTGCAAATGCCCATAGCCACAACCGTGCCCCTGCGAGAACCACAGACCACGCACTGCAGCCGTGAAGACATGAACAAACCCACGCGGTTGTCAGGTCCCCAATCAAAGACTGAAGAACCCAAAATGGAGCACCAATAAGGTAAGGGGAAAAACCTCTTCTTCTGTGCTTTTTTTTTTTAAGCAAAAGGAATGAAAAACAAACCTCCACCAAATGAAAATAAACCACCTGGTACCCCCTTGCTCCACTCAACAAAAATCTCTGCCTTAAAACCGGCCTAGTCGCACCCAGCACGAGACGCTGCTCTGCGACCTGACATGCAGCTTGCCCAGCGCGGGAACAAAAATTTAAAATGGCCACCACCGGGCCAAACGGAGCGCCAAGCACCACCGTGTACTCGCGCTGCGTCCTGCGTCCCCCTAACAACGCTCCGGAGCCCCAATTAAGCAGACTTACCCCGTGGAGACAGCCCTGCCAACCGCGACGGTCGCGGCGACAGCTGCTGAACTGCTGAACTGTGCAGCTGGCGTCTGAGCGCTGCGCTCTGTTCCTCCCCGCTCAGCCCCAAGGGAGAAAAGAGCCGTGTGCTGGAGAGTGCTACCGACAGAGCTCCCCCCCCCCGTACAGCCCAGGGGGAGAGATGTGTATGCTGCCTGCCACCACAGAAAGGAAAACAAAAAACACAGTGGGGAAATGACAGCAGCAAGCCGGCTCCTTTATCCTCTGTGGGGTTTTTTTTCTTTAAAGGTATATTCCCTGAAAGAAACAAAGAAAGAAACAAGGTAAGTTAAAGTAATAAAACAAAATGGACAAAACCTAACTACTGTTCCTAACTAGTCCTAAAGTGAGCCCAGCTTAAGGCTCATTACGTCCTCCTGCTGCATGGAGACTGGACACACTGGAGCTGATAGGAGTTCCAGCAGGATATATCCAGTAGGGGCAAGATTCTGATTGGTCCAGTCTCCATGCTGCAGGAGGAGGTGCATTACCCATAGGTGGAGGACTAAACTGGAGGACCAATAGGGAACTTCAGTTCCAATATTCATTCAGTGATAAGACAGCTTTCACAGCAGGTAAAGTCATAATGCAGTGTAAAGAGCAGAGAAATCATCCCTCAGTGTTCATGCAGTGTATACACCAGGGAAATCATAATACAGAGATAATGCAGTGTCTCCAGCAGAAATCATCCTGCAGTGTTAATGCAGTGTATACACCAGGGAAATCATAATACAGAGATAATGCAGTGTCTCCAGCAGAAATCATCCTGCAGTGTTAATGCAGTGTATACACCAGGGAAATCATAATACAGAGATAATGCAGTGTCTCCAGCAGAAATCATCCTGCAGTGTTAATGCAGTGTATACACCAGGGAAATCATAATACAGAGATAATGCAGTGTATCCAGCAGAAATCATCCTGCAGTGTTAATGCAGTGTATACAGCAGGGAAATCACCATACATGGATAATGCAGTGCATCCAGTAGAAATCATCTGCAATGCTAATGCAGTGTACACAGCTAGGAAATCCTCATACAGAGATAATGCAGTGTATCTAGCATAAATCAACCTGCAATGCTAATGCAGTGTACACAGCTAGGAAATCTTCATACAGAGATAATGCAGTGTATCTAGCATAAATCAACCTGCAATGCTAATGCAGTGTACACAGCTAGGAAATCATCATACAGAGATAATGCAGTGTATCCAGTAGAAATCACCTGCAATGCTAATGCAGTGTACACAGCTAGGAAATCCTCATACAGAGATAATGCAGTGTATCTAGCATAAATCAACCTGCAATGCTAATGCAGTGTACACAGCTAGGAAATCCTCATACAGAGATAATGCAGTGTATCCAGTAGAAATCACCTGCAATGCAAATGCAGTTTACACAGCTAGGAAATCATCCTACAGAGATAATGCAGTGTACACAGCTAGGAAATCCTCATACAGAGATAATGCAGTGTATCCAGTAGAAATCACCTGCAATGCTAATGCAGTGTACACAGCTAGGAAATCCTCATACAGAGATAATGCAGTGTATCTAGCATAAATCAACCTGCAATGCTAATGCAGTGTACACAGCTAGGAAATCCTCATACAGAGATAATGCAGTGTATCTAGCATAAATCAACCTGCAGTGATACTTCAGTGTACACAGCTAGGAAATCCTCATACAGAGATAATGCAGTGTATCCAGTAGAAATCACCTGCAATGCAAATGCAGTTTACACAGCTAGGAAATCATCCTACAGAGATAATGCAGTGTACACAGCTAGGAAATCCTCATACAGAGATAATGCAGTGTATCCAGTAGAAATCACCTGCATTGCTAATGCAGTGTACACAGCTAGGAAATCCTCATACAGAGATAATGCAGTGTATCTAGCATAAATCAACCTGCAGTGATAATGCAGTGAAAACAGCAGGGAAATCATCCTACAGGGATAATGCAGTGTATCCAGTAGAAATCACCTGCAATGCTAATGCAGTGTATACAGCTAGGAAATCCTCATAGAGAGATAATGCAGTGTATCCAGTAGAAATCACCTGCAATGCTAATGCAGTGTACACAGCTAGGAAATCATCATACAGAGATAATGCAGTGTATCTAGCATAAATCAACCTGCAGTGATAATGCAGTGAAAACAGCAGGGAAATCATCCTACAGGGATAATGCAGTGTATTCAGCGGAAATCATCCTGCAGTGTTAATGCAGTGGTACAGTGAGGAAATCACCATACAGGGATAATGCAGTGTATCCAGCATAAGTCATCCGGCAGTGATAATGCAGCTTTTACTACATCCTCCGGTAACAAATTCCAGGGTTTGATTATGCATTGAGTGAAAAAATAATTTCTCTTATTAGTCTTATATGGGTTACACTGTAGCTTCATTGCATGTCCCCTAGTCTTTCTACATTTTGATGGTGTAAACCAGTGTTTTTCAACCTTTTTTGTGCAAAGACACACTTTTTTCATGAAAAAAATCACGAGGCACACCACCATTAGAAAATGTTAAAAAATTTTACCTCTGTGCCTATATTGACTATATATAAAGTAATTCTCTTGAATAGGAATCAAACACTCACACCAACCCCCCTCCCCTGCTGGTTCACACCAACCCCCCTCCCCTGCTGGTTCACTCACACCACCCCCCCCCCTCCACTGCTGGTTCACTCACCCACCCCCCTGTCACTTACTCACCCCTCCTGCTGGGTCACTCACTCACTTACCCCCCTCCCCTGCTGGTTCACTCACACCATCGCCCCCCCCTTGCTGGTTCACTCACACCACCCCCCCCCCTCCACTGCTGGTTCACTCACACTCCCCCCCTTGCTGGTTCACTCACACTCCCCCCCCCTTGCTGGTTCACTCACACACACACACCCCCCCTCTGCCCAAGCCGCTGCTTCTGCTTTGTACAGAGCAGCGGCTGCACTACACTTACATTGAAAAGTAAAGAGAAACTGTGTCAGGAGCCCTCCGGTCATCGCAGAGCCCGAGGAAGTGATGTCATGGGGGCGGGCTCCTCACAGGCTGTCTTTCCTTTTCAAATTAACTTTATTGCAGCTAAAGTTAATTTGAAAAGGAAAGACAGCCTGTGAGGAGCCCGCCCCCATGACATCACTTCCTCGGGCTCTGCATGATCGGAGGGCTCCTGACACAGTTTCTCTTTACTTTTCAATTGTAAGTGTAGTGCAGCCGCTGCTCTGTACAAAGCAGAACCAGCGGCTGCACTGCTATAGGGAATCGCGATTGCGTTCGCGCCGCGGACTTCGGCACAAAAGCCGGTTTTTTGCTCTGGCCGCTCCCGATCTTGCGGCCAGAGCAAAAAACCTGCTTTTCAATGGCCGGTTTTACAACTGTGCTGGCAGCCGGCCTGACCATGGAAAAACCGGCCAGGCCGGCTGAAAACCGGCCGGTTGGCAACCCTAATTTGTGAGCCGAGGCCACATGTTACGGATGAAATTGGAATTTTTCCCACGGCACACCAGACAATTCTCACGGCACACTAGTGTGCCACGGCACAGTGGTTGAAAAACGCTGGTGTAAACAATCGATCTACATTTACCCGTTCTACACCATTCGTTAATTTATAGACCTCTATCATATCTCCCTTCAGCTGTCTCTTTTCCAAGTTGAAGAGCCCTAACTACTTAAGCTTCTCCTCATGGGGGTATCCTTCCATCCCCTTTATCATTTTGGTGGCTCTTCTCTGTACCTTTTCTAATTCTGCTACATTCTTTCTAAGATACGGTGACCAGAATTACACGCAGTATTCAAGCTGTGATCGCACCATGGAGTAAAATAGAGATATTACAATATACATAGTTTTGTTCTCCTTTCCTCATGATACCTGTAAGGGCCTACCAATCTGTTTGCTATAACATCAGCATAAGTGTTAATAGAGAAACTTTGTGAGTTTCCTTCGATCTTGAAAGACAGATGCAGACACAGAACAACAAAGTGCAACAGAAGATAGAGAGCAGGAATGTGCAGGAATGAAGACACAAATGTAACACACCAAGGGCAGGATATGAGTTAATTAAAAAGAAAAAGAAATATTGAAGAAAGACATGAGACATGAAGTCTGGGAATGAACTAAAAAGACATGAGAGAGAGCAAGATAGAGATAAGACTATATGTGTGTTTGCACGTAGGTGCGTGCTGAAAGGCCTATAAAGTAAATGGGAGAAGAACTGTACAGGGGAGAGTTAGTGGAAACAGAACATGGAGGTGGGCTGTATTGACCTCTCTTTTTCTTATAAGGTATCCTTATGCTATCTGCTTGCTAGGTGTAATTACATAATATACTCAAGCTTCTATAATAAAGATTTTTTGTTAAAGCACTGCAATAATTGGTTTTGTATGCTTGCTAGCATGTTTTTGTGTACTGAGGGGAGAGGGGAGGGTATAGCAGGGGAAGGCTGTGCTGGGTAATTCCCCAACACTTTGGAGTCACTAGGCGAGTGTCCAAGGAGTGTCGCTTCCGAACCTGAGCGGAAGGTAACCACTAACATTCCTAGCATTCTTTTTGTTTTCTTGGCCACCGCTACACACTGAACAGAAGGTTTCAATGTATTAAGAACATGAAATATGCCATACTGGGTCAGACCAAGGTCCATCAAGCCCAGTATCCTATTTCCAACAAATACCTAGCAGTTTCCCAAAAAGACATACAAGTTCCATGATGACGCCTAAATCCTTTTCCTGAGTGTTAGTTCTTAATGTGGAACCTTGCATCGTGTAACCCTAGTTTGGGTTGTTCTTCCCTAAGAGACCAAATCTGAACACATGCATGTCTGGGCAGTGGGCACGTCCAAATGTAACATGCAGGAATAGAATCTGATTCCACATTCATGGGGATAGACGCAGCCGCAGGTACAGAATCGCTACATAGATGTACTCGGCGTGCACACACACAGTAAAACATTGTACGAAGATGGATATATGGCACCAATGGAATTCCAAAAAGATGTATGTCTGCGACCCAGCCCATCTCTGCAAGATACCCGCGAAAGGCCACGCCTCCCCTTTAAAACATGCAGTTTTTAAGGTGCTGTGCCCACGGACAGTGCTGTTTTGAGGCAGAAATATAATGAAAATTGACGATAATTATAGGTGGCTACAAGTTAGACAATAGAAACTAGTCTGTAGAAAGCCCAGAACACAACAAAGCAATCACAGTGCACTGTAATGTAGCACAAGATGCAGTGCATCACTACATACATGGCAGTAGCCGGCCTCCAAGGGTATGCATGTTATAGACATCTCAGGAACATCTCTGTACAATGCTAAGTAAGGACATGAACCCAGCAGAACAGGCCCCACACAGCGAACTACAAAAACATTTCTCTTTCACTAATAAAGAGCCATTGGAATGACAGCAGGCAGCAATGCAAGCAACACACAAACACGCCCAGAGACACCATCGTTGCTTCCCACAACTGTGCACATTTGTAGAGACCAATGCTGGTGTACCTGGGCATGTCGTACTGCTTTTTGCACTGATGCAGAGGGCCCCTTATTAGTGACAGGGAGATGTTTGGACAGGTAAGCTATTGTGTATCTGTGCTGCTCACTCATGCCTGTGCTCCCTGACACCCAGTGACTCTGCTGTCATCCCTATGGTCCGGATTCCTGCCAGCCGTTCCTGTCCCTCGAAGAAATGTGGATGAGCAATCTAGATCCCCTGTGCAACCCTCCAACCACACATACATATGCACTCTCACAGAAACACTGCATCTAATAACTTACATGATGGAAAGGCAAATATAGGAATCAATTCGTCCAACTCAGCAACAACCCAGATGGCTGTTGTTGTTGTTGTTGTTGTTTAGTGCCGTTGAGTCGGAGTCGACTCATGGCGACCCTCTGGATAGCTATCCTAAATTGTGTTCAGTCTTCAGTCAGGCGGCTCATTGTTGACAGACTGGTACCCATAGCTGCTGTTATTGTATCGATCCATCTCATTGCTGGCCTTCCTCTTTTGCGTTGACCTTCTATCTTGCCAAGCATAATGTCTTTCTCTAATGATCTCTCTCTTCGCATGATGTGTCCAAAGTATGAAAGTCGAAGTCTTGTCATCTGAGCTTCTAAAGAAAGCTTAGGTTTGATCTCCTCTAGTACAGACTGGTTTGTTCTTCGGGCAGTCCATGGTATACACAGTATTCGACGCCAGCACCATAATTCAAAGGCATCAATTTTCTTCCTGTCTATCTTTTTCACTGTCCAGCTTTCACATCCATATGATGTTATTGAAAATACCATGGCTTGAACAAGTCGAATCTTTGTATGGAGAGAGACATATCTGCTCTTGAGAATCTTATCTAGGTCTTTCATAGCCATTCTGCCAAGAGCAATGCGTTGTCTGATTTCTTGACTGCTTGTTGCTTCTTTATTGATAGTTGATCCAAATAGGTTAAAGTTGTTCACAATTTCAATTTCTTCTCCTTCAACGATGAACCTGTTGATTATGCCAGTTGTCATGATCTTTGTCTTCTTTATATTAAGGTGCAGGCCCATTTTGAGACTATGTTCTTTGATTGTGAGAAGCAAATGTTTCAGATCATCTTCACTTTCTGCCAGTAATGTGGTATCATCAGCATAGCGAAGGTTGTTGATGAGTCTTCCACCAGTCTTCACACCTCTGTTGTCTTCATACAATCCTGCTTCTCTGATGATTTGTTCTGCATATAAATTAAACAGGTAGGGGGAAAGTATGCAGCCTTGTTTTACACCTTTGCTTATTTTAAACCATTCTGTTTCTCCTTGTTCCGTTCGAACTGTTGCTTCTTGATCAATGTACAGATTGCGCAAGAGAACGATCAGGTGTTCTGGTATACCCATGCTTCTTAATGTGGCCCAGAGTTTCTCATGGTTTACACAGTCAAAAGGGATGCAGGGATGCCAGATATACATATATACGCAATATCTACTAATATGGCCCTCAAACAGTTACAGAGCTGCATTAGGCCCAAACAAACCTTTAGTATATGAGCTTAAGGTTGCCAACTGTCCGGTTTTTATATGGCCAGGCCGGCTGCCAGCAGACTGTTAAAACCGGCACTTGAAAAGCCGTTTTTTTTGTGGCTGGTGGGCAGAACTGCCATCATAGGCAGGTTTCTGTTCTTCCGTCCTATGAGGAGCTGCTATTCTGCCAGGCTGAGACTAGTCAACCAAAAGAGCCAATGAGACAACAGAGGGAGGGACTAGAGAGTAGTGGAAGCTGAGTAAGTCAGACAATGAGACAACAGAGAAGGGACTACTAGGGAGTAGTGGAAGCGGAGTAAGTCAGCCAAAGGAGCCAATGAGACAACAGAGGGTGGGACTAGGGAGTAGTGGAAGCTGAGTAAAAGTCAGCCGAAGGAGCCAATGAGACAACAGAGGGAGGGACTAGGGACAGAGGGAGCTTCCAGCAGGAGATTTTCATCCACTAGTAGTGTGTGACTAGTGGAAAGAGAGAGCCAGCCATTCACAGCCAGAACCAGAGCCAGAGCCAGCCAAGTGACAGTGAGTGGAAATTAAAAAAATATTTTTTATATGGGGATGGTTATGGTGCCGTTGTGCTCTGCTACACTGTCTGAACTCTGGTCCTTGATTCACTTAAATAAATGTCCATGTCATCACTTATTTTTAACTTCCAACTATTCAGATGCTCACTGCTGCCAAGGACAGTTCATATCAATATAGAGGGTGGCCCAAAAAACGTGAGAACATCTCGTAAATTAAAAGCTTAAATAGTTTACTTATTTACCTTTATTAGCTATATAACGTCTTTATTTCGACAATTTCCGGTCGCCATCTTTTTTTTTAAAATTTGTCAATCGTTTACATCTGTCTTTTTGGATTTTTAAATAACTTAAATGCTACGAGATGTTCTCACGTTTTTGGGCCACCCTCTATATGCTTGCAGCCAATCAATGTAATATCACTCAAACTCTCAGCATTATATATTTTAATAAACGCAAATCAGGCACACACTTATTAAGGTATTTTTGTAACACCTTGTCAGCATTTCAGTCTTCAAAACATGGTGCCTTGGCGTCCCTGCATCCCTGTGGGTCCTGGGACTGACTGGCAGGTTACTCACACCATGTAAGGTCAGCCTACCACTTTAGGTTTCATAGTTACTGCCTAAGGAGTTAGCTCAATGAATGAACTCCAAGCTTTAGACTTCAGTGCATTACTCCAACGACAGTCTTCATCCTGCAGTGCACTGAGCGTATTAGTGGTGAAGGATTGGAGTAGGTTCTTGTGTTGATTTCTTCAATATATAGGATTATTTAGTTTAAGTAGCTCTCCTATTTGGGAAATATTATTCCATTTGGTCCACCTTGGGGGTCAGGAACTTCATAAATAAATCCACAGCACACAATGAGGTATACTAAACTGCAACTTTACTGAAATATCATTGAGCTTCAGCATTCACAGTATTTCCCAAGAAGACACTCAAACACAGTATTCACAGTTCTGATAATAGATCTATATAATCTCATCCTTTCACCTTTAAAGTTTCTCCCCTACAGCTGCCTACATTTGCCCTTGGTAACTTACCCATCCCTATCAATAGCCAGATTAATATGAATAAAATACAGTCTCTAAAATGCTTGTATGCAAATGCTAGAAGTCTAAAAAATAAGATGGGAGAGTTAGAATATATAGCACTAAATGAGAGGTTAGATATGATTGGAATCTCAGAGACATGGTGGAAGGAGGACAACCAGTGGGACACTGTGATACCTGGGTACAAACTATATTGTAATGATAGAGCTGATCAAATTGGAGGAGGGGATGTGCTCTATGTTAGAGAGGGCATTGAGTCAGAAAGGATTAAAGTTTTGCAGGAAACAAAATTTGCCGTAGA
Source organism: Ichthyophis bannanicus (assembly GCA_033557465.1). Lineage (NCBI taxonomy): Eukaryota > Metazoa > Chordata > Amphibia > Gymnophiona > Ichthyophiidae > Ichthyophis > Ichthyophis bannanicus. Next base: position 817,682,048 of record CM066033.1, on the reverse strand, counting down.
ATCTCTATGGATTGAAATTCCATGTAAAAAGTAGAAGGTGATGGCAGTGGGGGTGTACTATCAACCACCTGGCCAGAATGAACAAATGGATGATGACATGCTCAAAGAAATCAAGGAAGCTAACAAAAGTTACAGCGCAGTAATAATAATGGGTGGTTTCAATTACCCCGGAATCAACTGCGTCAGTGTCATGGCAGTACATGCTAGGGAGATAAAGTTCCTAGATGAAATAAATGACTGCTTCTTGGAGCAGCTGGTTCATGAACTGACCAGAGGGGAAGCCATATTGGACCTAGCCCTTAGTGGAACACGAGATCTAGTGCAAGAGATAAGGGTGTTGGGGCCACTTGGCAATACTGATAATAGCATGATCGCATTTGATTTAATTAGTGGAGGAGGGATGATAAGGAAATCACCAGAACTACCTTTTAGCTTTTGAAAGGGAGGCTATGATAAAATGAGGAAAAGAGTTAAGAAAAAACTAAAAGAAGCAGTTGCAAAGGTTAAAGACTTACATCAAGCTTGGGTGTTGTTGAAAAATACTATCTTGGAAGCCCAGACCAGCTGTATTCCACGCTTTAAGAAGAGTGGAAGTCCAAAAAACTGCCAGCATGGTTTACAGGTGCGGTCAGAGAGGCAGTTGTTGCCAAAAAAGCATCTTTCAGGAAATGGAAAAAAGAGCCAAATGACAAAAACTGGAAACAGCACAAGCACTGGCAAGTTAAATGCAAGGCATTGATAAGGCAGGCAAAGGGAGAATTTGAGCAGAAGCTTGCTGAGGAAGCAAAAACACGTAATAAAGACTTTTTCAAGTACATTCGTAGCAAACAACCTGTGAGAGAGTCAGTTCGTCCATTAGCTGATAGAGGGATTAAAGGGGCACTAAGAGGCAACAAGGCGTTAGCGGAGAGAATGAATGAATTCTTTGCTTCGGTCTTTACTAAGGAAGATGTAGGGATGTTAACCATGACTGAAGTGGTATTTAAAGGTGTGGAAGAATTGAAGGAAATATCGATACTTTGGGAAGATATATTACAACTATTTGATAAACTGAAGAGTAGCAAATCACCTGGACCGGATGATATACATCCAAGGGTGTTGAAAGAACTGAAATATGAGATTGCAGACCTGCTATTAGTAATCTGTGAACTATCATTAAAATCATCTGTAATACCTGAAGACTGGAGGATGGCCAATGTAATGCCAATTTTTAAAAAGGGTTCCAGGGGTGATCCGGGCAACTACAGACCAGTGAGCCTGACATCAGTACCGGGAAAAATGGTAGAAACCATCATAAAGAACAAAATTGCTGAACATGTAGATAGTCATAGCTTAATGGGAGACAGCCAACATGGCTTTAGACAAGGAAGATCTTTTCTTACTAATCTGTTATGTTTTTTTGAAGGTGTGAATAAACAGGTAGACAAAGGTGAGTCGGTTGATATAGTGTATTTGGACTTTCAGAAAGCCTTTGACAAGGTCCCTCATCAGAGACTTTTGGCAAAACAAAAAAGTCATGGGATAGGAGGCAGTGCTCGTACTATTGAGGATCGGGAACTGGTTAAAAGATAGAAAGCAGAGGGTAGTGCTAAACGGCCAGTTTTCCCAATGGAGAAAGGTGCATAGTGGTGTACACCAGGGATCTATGCTGGGTCCGATGCTTTTTAATATATTCATAAATGACCTGGAAAAAGGAATAACGAGTGAGGTTATCAAATTTGCAGATGACACAAAACTATTTAAAGTTGTTAAAACCCATGAGGATTGTGGAAACTTTCAAGAGGATCTTGATAAATTAGAAGACTGGGCATCGAAATGGCAGATGAAATTTAATGTGGACAAGTGCAAAGTTATGCACCTAGGGAAGAACAACCAAAAATATGGTTACACGATGCAAGGTTCCACATTAGGAACTACCACCCAGGAAAAAGATTTAGGCGTCATTGTGGATAACATGTTAAAACCCTCCACCCAGTGTGCAGCGGCGGCCAAGAGAGCAAATAGAATGCTAGGTATCATAAGGAAAGGAATGGAAAATAAAACAAAGGATATTATAATGCCTCTGTAGCGGTCCATGGTGTGACTGCACCTTGAATATTGTGTGCAATTCTGGTCGCCGTATCTTAAAAAGGATATAGCGTTATTAGAAAAGGTTCCGAGAAGATCCACCAAAATGGTAAAGGGGATGGAAGGCTACCCCTATGAAGAGAGGCTAAATGGTTAGGGCTCTTTAATCTGGAAAAGAGATGGCTGAGGGGAGATATGATAGAAGTCTATAAATTAATGAACGAAGTGGAACAGGTAAACGTAGATCGATTGTTTACGTTATCAGAATATAGAAAGACTAGGGGACATGCAATGAAGCTACAGGGTAAACTGTTTAAGACAAATAAGAGAAAATATTTTTTCACTCAACGTGTAATCAGGTGATCCAGGAAACTACAGACCGGTGAACCTCACGTCAGTACCGGGAAAAATGGTAGAAACCATCATAAAGAATAAAATTACTCAGCATGTAGATAGTCATGGACTAATGGGAGACAGCCAACATGGCTTTAGACAAGGAAGATCTTGTCTTACTAATCTGATATGTTTTTTTGAAGGTGTGAATAAACAGGAAGACAAAGGTGAGTCGGTTGATATAGTGTATCTGGACTTTCAGAAAACCTTTGACAAGGTTCCTCATCAGAGACTTTTGACAAAACTAAAAAGTCATGGGATAGGAGGCAGTGTACTATTGTGGAGCGGGAACTGGTTAAAAGATAGAAAGGAGAGGGTAGGGCTAAATTGCTAATATTCCCAATGGAAAAAGGTGAATAGTGGAGTACTCCAGGGATCTGTACAGGTTCCACTACTTTTTGACATATTCATAAATGACCTGGAAAAAGGAATAACTAGTGAGGTTATCAAATTTGCAGACGACACAAAACCGTTTAAAGTTGTTAAAACCCAAGAGGATTGTGAAAAACTGCAGGAGGATCTGGATAAATTGGAAGACTGGGTATCCAAATGGCAGATGAAATTTAATGTGGACAAGTGCAAAGTTATGCGCCTAGGAAAGAACAACCCACACTATGGTTACACAATGCAAGGTTCCACATTGGGAACCACCACCCAGGAAAAAGATTTAGGAGTCATTGTGGATAACATGTTAAAACCCTCCGCCCAGTGTGCAGCGGCGGCCAAGAAAGCAAATAAAATGCTAGGTATCATAAGGAAAGGAATGGAAAATAAAACCAAGCATATTATAATGCCTCTGTATCGTTCCATGCTACGACCGCACCTTGAATAGTGTGTGCAATTGTGGTCACCGTATCTTAAAAAGGATATAGCGTTATTAGAAAAGGTGCAGAGAAGAGCCACCAAAATGGTAAAGGGGATGGAAGGCTACTCCTATGAAGAGAGGCTACAAAGGGTAGGGCTCTTCAACTTGGAAAAGAGACGGCTGAGGGGAGATATGATAGAGGTCTATAAATTAATGAATGGAGTGGAACGGGTAAACGTAGATCGATTGTTTATGCTATCAGAATATAGAAAGACTAGGGGACATATAATGAAGCTACAGGGTAAACTATTTAAGACAAATAAGAGAAAATATTTTTTCACTCAACGTCTAATCAAACTCTGGAATTTGTTACCGGAGGATGTAGCTGGGTTTAGAAAAGGTTTGGACAAGTTCCTGGAGGAAAGGTCCATAAACCATTATTAAAAAGGGACCCAGGATATCAATACTTGACCCAATACAAGCATTGTGGAACCTGTGTCTCTTGGGGGTACTGCTAGGTACATATGACCTAGATTGGCCACTGTTGGAAATAGGATACTGGGCTTGATGGACCTTGGTCTGACCCAGTATGGCATATCTTATGTTCTTATGTCTTTCTCCAGTCCTCTGGGATCACTCCTGACTCCAAAGAAGCATTGAACAGTTCAGTCGGTGGAGCCATTAGAACAACCCCAAGTTCCTTCAGTATTCTTGGATGTATCCCATCTGGTCCAATTGCTTTATCTACTTTTAATTTAGCTAGTTCCTCATGAACACAGTCTTCTGAAAATCGTTCATGCTCTCCTTCACTTCTGTTCCTATTTGTGGGTGTTTTCTGAGGCCCTGCTACATTCCCCAGCTGTTCCCATCCTGCTCCTTGAGGTATGTTCCATCTTGGCAAAGTTAGTTTTCTTAAAGTTTAAAACCATCACTTTTGAATGGATTTTATCAGCCCTACTCGTGATACTGAACTACTCTATCTAGTGATCACTGGATGTGAGATGATCTCCTACTATAACATCAGAAACGCTTTCCCCATTGGTAAGCACCAAGTCTAGTATGGCCCCTTCATGTGTGAGTTCTGTAGAGAATCCAGGGTCTCCTTACTTTTAGATGACACCGCAGGAGGGATGTGCCAGTCAACCTCCGGCATATTATAATCCCCTATCAATAGCACCTCTCCTTTCATGGCAATACTGTGTATGTCTTCTATTAAATCTCAATCCACTTCTTGTCCCTGTGAGGGCGATCTGTATAGCATGCCAATGCAAATGGATTTCCCATTCCCTCTTTCTGGTTTAACACACAGTGCCTCCTCTCTCCATTTTAGGCTCTATAATTCTAATATTATTTTTTACATATAGTGCCATTCTTCCTCCCCTTTCCTTTCTGAATAAAGTATTTCTTTTTTGTGCCATCAAGTCAGTGTTGACTCATAGCAACCCCTGGGTTTTCTTGGCAATGTATCACCAGAAGTGGATTGCCACAGCCTTTTCTTCCAAGGCAATGGAGGGTAAAGTGACTTGCCCAAGATCACAAGGAGTGCAAGTGGGAATTGAACCCTTGATCTTCTGGGTACTAGGCAGTTGCTCTAACCACTAGGCTACTCCTCCACTCCTATAAAGTATAAATATAAATAAAGAATAAAGTATAGCCCAGTATAATTACATCCCAGTCATGGTTTCCATTAAAGCCTCAAAATGTGGGATCCACACTCTCCTCCCTACTCTTTAACATCTACATCAGGTCCCTCTGCTCTACAATATGGAGTTCAATGTTGGATACTAACTATAAGCAGATGATATAATGATATTTACTCCATTCCACACCACTGCTCCTGACTACTCCAACCTAACTGCCTGCTTCAAAGAAATGGTCTATTGGCTGCAACACTACAACCTTGCAGTTAACTTCAATAAGACTGGGATCCTCAATGTTACTAAGGACCCCAATTTCACACCTCCCTCTTCCATCAAAATTGAAGACACCGAATTACAGCTCAAGCCACAAGTTAAATACCTCAGTGTCATTCTGGATCACTGACTGAACGTTCAAGCACATACTAAGAATATCTACTTCAAGTTCAGAACCCTTCACAACCTATGCCTCCTCCTCTCCCCAGAGAACCTCCACACAGTTTGCCAAGCTTCCATCACCCCCCCCCCCTCGATTACTGCAACTCCATCTTTCAAGGACTCCCCAAAACTACCATCACATCACTACAGCTAGCCCAGAACACAGAAGAACGCACTATTGTCAGAGCTTCCAGACATACCCATGTCACTCCCATACTGAAATCCCTCCATTGGCTTCCTATTGCATCAAGAATCAAACAAAATGTTCTCACTATTGTCCACAAGGCATGCAATAACACCACATCCAAGCACCTCCAGACACTGATCAGATGCACCAACTCTGGCAGGCCACGCAGATAAAGCACACTCAACCTACTTCACCTGCCACTTCAAGTACATAAGAGCACACAACGTGCCCACATGAGAGACTTTGAACTCTATGCTCCCACCCTCTGGAATACTCTTCCTCCTACACTACAGAGCATTCAGTCATACCAAGCCTTCAGAAAGCACCTCAAGACATATGTCTTTGAAGAGCACTACAGCACAACTCCTCCAACTGACCTTCAGCAAGAACACCCACCTCTCTCACAGATCATTACCCTATCCCCTCCTCCCTAATCAGCCATCTGACATAATGTTCCGCCTTTTAGTAAGTGTTATCTTTATTAACGTCTTGTTCATTGTTTAATAAGTTCTAAAGTTATAATGAATGTGTGTGCTCCCACGTCCCCCCATTTATATTCTGTTCTATGCTTAAGAGTTTTGATGTAACCTGCAGGCCTCCCCCCCCCCCCCCACCTTGTTTAATGTAAATCGTTTTGACTGGTAGAAAAATGGTATATTAAAACCAGTTAAATAAATAAATAAATAAATAAAATAAAATAAATTTCCCATGCTACAGGCATTTATACACACCACTTTACAGATGTTGCCCTTTTTACCCATTTCTGCAGAGGTATTTAATGTTTTACTTACCTGGGGGCTTTCTTCACCCATCCACAATGAATCTAGTTTAAAGCCTCTTCAGTAGGTTAGCCAGTCTGCTGCTGAAGACACTTCGACCCTTCTTTGACAGATGGACACCATCTCTGCTCTGCAGCCCTTGGAACATCCTCCACGGTCCAGGAAACCAAAACACTCTCAATGGCACCATCCTAGCAGCCATGCATTCATCTGCAGGATACAAGCTTCTCTGCCTCGGCCTTGACCGTCAATAGGGAATACTGTAGGGAACACAACCTGCACATCTGTCTGCTTCACTCTGTCCCAGAACCATGAAGTCACTTTTGATATATTCAGAGAGATACCTAGCAAGTATCATTTATGACGGCATGGATGAGCTACAGCAGATAATAATCAGTAGACAATGAGTCTCAGCAAACTCTCCATAACATCACAGATTTTGGCACCTGGAAGACAGCACACCTCTCTGGACATCAAGTCTGGTCAGCAAATGGATGCCTCAGTACCCTAGAAGAGAGTCACCAACCACCACTACCCTTCGCTTTCTAGTGGTCACTGATTCTGCAACTTTGGGATGCTCGAGCTTTGGTTCTTCCCTTTCCTGGGATGCTTTCACCTCCTTCACGTCCAGAGCTGCATACCGGTTCTTAAATTCAAGGACTGGAGGAGTTGGAGTGTTGATTGTGCAGGCTCTGGTGACTCATGTCCAACTTTCTTCATTCTCTAGCCTCCCATCTTCAATTCTGTCAGAAAGCTTGGATGTTTCAAGAAGCATCTCATCATCTTACTGTCTCGAATGCTTCTCCGCCTCACCACCTTCTCTCTGAGCTCCTCTACTTGTTTCCTGAGAGCTTCAGCATGCAGACATCCTGCACATGGAACCAGTCCTTAAACTGGTATTTCTATCTCTGTCTAGATAAAGGCAGAAACTGTAATGGGAGAAACAACTTTGGCAATACAATTTTTCCCAGCCATTGTTCAATTGGTGGAGCTTTGGCATTTGTTGAAGTAAAAGAGAGAGACCTGTCAAAGTCCCTACTTGTTCCTCAGCTTTCCTTTAAGAGAAGAAGCAGTTAACCTTTTTTACGTGTATTCTAACAGTGCTGTTCTATGTCCCTATGTGTAACTAATTGGGGAGCTACCCTATAAAGCAAGAATGCTCACATGGGGTGGGTGGGAGCAGGGATGGGTAAGGGGGAATCTAATATCTAATGAGGTCAGTGGCTTCAAAGAGCTAGCTGTGAATGGATAGCTAGAACAAAAAAATGAACTCTAACTGACAGAGCTTTTCCCAACACCACAAAAAATTCCCCCTTTCCAACTCATACTGCTAGACCAGTCCAGACAAGCGGGGTTGTGTCCCCCTGCCAGCAGATCTTGGAGACAGAGAAAATCCACCAGAGCTGTGATTGGCTGGACTCTGGTGATATGGATCTACCCCTAGGGGTCCTCCTCAGTATTTTCTCTGTCTCCAGCAGATCTGGTTGTATTTGTTGTTTTCGCCTCAAAAGATTTATTATTCACTGGATGTACCCAGAGTATGCAAAAGAGTGCTCCTCTGGGTTTCCCAGTACAGACTTCAAAGTTAGATCAAGGTGTTCTGAGCTGAGCTCCTGATCACAGATCAGTTGAGCTCACTCAGTCGAGCAATCCCAAGCATTTTGCCACGAGGGCCTGCCTGCTGGAAGAAGGGCTCACTGAAATCAGTTTCCTAATTGGATTGATTTCATGTTAATCAATTAGCCTTGACACCCGTATTGTTTATCAGCCCTTTGGATCCACTGCACAGACCGGCACTGTAAGTGACAGCTTTTCTTTTCTGTTCCCACCTCCTTTTGCTCCACGGCGATGAACCGGCTCCTTGTCTTTCTTTTGTCTACTTCTGTCAGCTGTGGTGCTTTCTTTCCCGCCGGTCGCTGTCTGTCGGGTCCGATTCCGTCGAGATCACCAGAACCGTGGTAATCTCTTCCATCTCCCGTTGCTAGTCTCCGGTTGCCGGTGGCCATTTTGACATCGCAACAGAGCTGTTTCTTTTGGCGGGAAGGGTTTTTTTCTTCATCGGCTCCTCTCAGGTTTTCAGGCCACAGTTTCTGGCCTTCTACAGCTCGTTTCTCCAATCGAGCACTAATTTCTGACTAACGTTGTAGTTGGCTTTCTTCCTGTACAAAAATAAAAAGTCACACTATGCCCTCCTCAGTGCAGAGGTGCTTAGTGTGCAATAAAAAGCAGAAGGAGCTTAAGAATAGGCTGTGCTCAGCTAGTTTTTCCCACCCAGGTGAGTCCTCTTCATCACTGCCAGATGTAGGCTCCAGTGTCTCAGCTTCTCCCTCCTTGGATGGTCCGCTACTATCTTCTTCTGTAGATTCACAAAGTGCTTCGCCTTTGACTCTTCAGCCTTCTCCAGCCTCCTTACAGCCTGAGCTACCCTCTGATGACTGGCTCTTGGCGCTGTTCCGCCAGGCATGGTCGCTGTGGCATACTGAGTCCTCTGGAGCAGTGTTGGGGCAGCTTCTAGTTTCGACTGATCCCCTACCTGCGGCTACAGATCGTAAATTATCTAGGAGCTCCACAGTCCTCAAAGGGGGACATCCCCCTAAAGGATTGTCATTGATTCTGGAGGATGAGCTGGACCCTGAAGATGGTAGATCCTCAGTTGACCGGAGCTTCGAATCCTCAGATCGTGAGGATGGCGAATACTCACCATCAGACTCCTCCATCCTACTGCAGGAGGACTCGCAGGATATACGGCTCTTTCGAAAGGAGGAATTGTCCACCTTGATAGGACAGGTTATAGAGGTGCGTCGCCTTATGGATCCGCCAGAGCCGCAGACTTCACAGTCACAGTCTCAGGCAGACCCTATCTTACAGGGCATTCATAAGCCGTCAAAGTCCTTTCCGTTCCCGACAGAATTGCAACAAATGGTATCCCGGGAATGAGACGCCCCGGATATTTCTCTCCGTACAGCTCGCTGCCTGGGTCAGTTTATTTATTTATTTATTTATTTAACATCTCTTATATACCGCACTATTTATAATCAGCGCGGTTTACAAAGAACAATAAAACATCAGATAAGATACATATTATCTGTTTTTTACATGGAACAGGAACAAAAACTTGGGTAACCGGGGTAATTATTTACAATGAGTAATAGTCATTGAACTATAAACATATGGACGGAGTTATACTTATGGTCTCCGGCAGAGCTGGTGCGTTGGTTGGCTTATCCTAAGGTGGATGCCTTAGTAACAGGAGTCACTAAGCACACCACCATTCCGGTGGAAGGAGGAGCAGCACTCAGAGACCCACAAGACCGTAAGGTGGAGAGCCTTCTGAAAACAGCCTTCTCCTCATTGTCTCTCTCTCTCCAGGCGACGGTCTGCAGGGGACTAACAGCCCATGCCTTACTGCGCTGGATTCAATGGCTACCAGAAGATTCATCTCTCGGATGTCTGGAATCAGCTACAGCATTCTTGGCTGATGCTTTCTATGATTTTCACTCAACGTGTAATCAAACTCTGGAATTTGTTAGTGGAGGATGTAGTAAAGGCTGTTAGTGTAGCTGGGTTTAAAAAAGGTTTGGACAAGTTCCTGGAGGAAAGGTCCATAAACCATTATTAAGAAGGGACCCAGGATATCAATGCTTGACCCAGTACAAGCATTGCGGAACCTGTGTCTTTTGGGGAAACTGCTAGGTACGTATGACCTAGATTGGCCACTGTTGGAAACAGGATACTGGGCTTGATGGACCTTGGTCTGACCCAGTATGGCATATCTTATGTTCTTATGTTCTTATTTGCTGCGCCTTTCAGCTCGCTCAGTGGTGGCAGTAACAGTAGCCAGAAGATGGCTTTGGCTCCGTCAGTGGGTGGCAGATGTCATTTCAAAGGCAAGACTCTCCAAGTTTCCCTTTAAGGGCAGGCTTCTCTTCGGTGAGGAGCTGGAAAAGCTAGTGAAGGATCTTGGGGAGGTTAAACCGCAATGTTTGCCAGAAGATAGATGGAAGGCAACTTCACGTCATGCCTCTCGTACGCAGGCGTTTCTGTGTTTTTCTAGATATAGAGATTCCCGGAGGTATTGTTCCTTCAAGCCCACTTTGCCTGCAGCCCCTCCTAATCGTTATGGGCAGAGAGGGCAGTCTTTTCGCGGAGCCCGCAAAGGCACAGACTCTTACTCCGGTACAGGAAAGTTTTCAGGGACTGCGTGCTCTTCCCGCTGACGGGACGGGCAGCCCACATGAGGTCTTACCACCGGCAGGAGGTTGGTTGGCTATGTTTTCTTGAAAGTGGGCGCAAATCACCTCCGATCAGTGGGTCCTCAACAGTGTTTCCCAGGGGTATTCCCTCGAATGTTGTCGACCTATTCGCGATGCCTTTCTGATTTCTCCAGGGGGATCTCCCCAGAAAAGAATGATCATTCAGGCCACCCTTCAGCATCTTCTCCACTTGAACGCTATTTGTCTGGTCCCCTCCCTCGAAAAGGCATCGGGCCAGTATTCCATCTATTTCATGGTGCCCAAGAAGGATAGTTCTTTTCGTCCGATTCTAGACCTCAAAGGGGTAAATCACAGCCTTCAAGTGCCTCATTTCTGGATGGAAACACTCCACTCGGTAATTCAAGTGGTACGCAAAGGTGAGTTTCTGGTGTCTCTCGATCTCGCAGAAGCATATTTTCATATTCCCATTCGAGTCGAACATCAGCAGTTTCTTCGTTTCGCAGTTTCCGGGCAACATTTTTAGTTCCGAGCAATGCCGTTTGGGCCCGCTTCCGCTCCTCATACCTTTTCCAAGATAATGGTAGTGGTGGCGGCAGCCTTAAGCAAACGAGGAATCCGAGTTCACCCCTATCTGGACAACTGGCTTGTTCGGGCTGACTCGCTGCCGGAAGCTCACAAAACCATCTCCCTCATAGTAGCCTTCTTAGAAGACTTAGGGTGGGTGATTAATCGCGCCAAAAGCTGTCTCCAGCCTTCTCAACTACTCAACTTTCTTGGGGAGCGATTCGACACCCGCAGGGGGCGAGTGTTTCTAACACAAGTGTGCTTTCGAAAGCTCTCATCTCAGCTCAACCTATTTCTGGGTCAAGATTCACCTCGGACTTGGGACTACCTTCAACTCTTGGGATCCATGGCAGCTACCATCGACCTGGTTCCGTGAGCCAGAGCACACATGCGCATTCTGCAGAAGGCGCTCCTTTTTCGTTGGTCGCCGGTGTCGGAGGATTATCAAATTCATCTACTTCTTCTACCGTTGATCAGACACAGCCTCCGCTGGTGGCTGTCTCCGCGCAATCTCTTCCGGGGAGTACCTTTAGAGACTTCATGCTGGATATTGGTGACAACCGATGCCAGTCTCTCTGGTTGGGGAGCGCACTGCGGCTCTCACACAGCGCAGGGAACTTGGTCCCCTCAAGAAGCTCGCTGGACATCAATCGCCTCGAAACACGGGCAGTGCGGCTAGCCCTGCGGTGTTTTCAGCCTCTTCTCCTACATCAAGCAGTGCGGGTACTGTCCAAGAACCGCCAAGGGGGCATGAAATGTCCAGGAGTGTCGATAGGAATGACTCTTCTGCTTCCATGGGCAGAGAAGCATCTTCAGGCGATTTCGGCACAGCATATCGCAGTAACGAGCAAAGTCAAAATTGACTTCCTCAGCTGACATGCTCTGGATCCCGGCGAGTGGGCACTCGCCACCGAACCCTTTCAGTCAATAGTTTGAAGATGGGGCCAGCCGTCGGTAGATCTCATGGCCTTGGCATCGAATGCCAAAGCGCCTATCTTCTTCAGTCGGTGGAGGGACAGCGGGACGCACGGCATAGATGCCCTAGCGCAACCGTGGCCAAGTCACCTCCTTCTATACGTGTTTCCACCATGGTCCATGATTGGGAAAATTCTCCAGCGAGTCAGGAAACACCAGGGACCGGTGATCCTAGTGGCTCCAGACTGGCCTCGAAGACCGTGGTATGTGGATCTCATCAGATTATCTCGGGCACCTCCTCTGCAACTGGTAGCTCCCTCTGGCCTTCTGCAGCAGGGACCAATCACCATGGAAGACCCGGCTCCTTACTTGCTTACGCCTTGGCTCTTGAACGCCGCAGGTTAACTCATAAAGGGTATTCGCCTAATGTGGTGGCGACACTGCTCAGCGAGCGTCGATCTTCGACGTCCTTGGCTTACGCTTGCATGTGGCGTCTGTTTGAAACATGGTGTTCTCAGCGCCAGGCCTCTCTCTGGCATTGCGGGATTCCAGAGATTCTCTCCTTCTTGCAAGATGGGCTTGATAAAGGCTTAGCACTCAGAACCTTACGGGTACAAGTGTTGGCCCTAACATGTTTTCGTGGGCCAATATCTGGGCATTCTCTTGCATCACATTTGGATGTGTTGCGCTTCCTTAAAGGGGTCAGGCTTATATGGCGTCCGGTACGTCCGGTGGTTCCTTCCTGGGATCTCGCTCTCATCCTCAGAGCGCTTATTGCTCGACCTTTTGAACCTCTTAAGGGGTGTACTCTTCGGGATTTAACCCTTAAGACGGTGTTCCTAGTGGCCATCTCCTCAGCACGACGAATCTCTAAATTTCAGGCTCTGTCTTGTCGGGATACCTATCTCTCCTTTTCTACGGAGGGTGTTTCTCTACAGACGGTTCCCTCTTTCTTACTGAAAGTCCTTACGCCATTTCATATCAATCAACCTCTTCTCTTGCCTTCTTTTTCAAAGGAGCAATGCACGGGACATCATCGGGAGTTTCGGGCGGTAGACCTTAAAAGAATTCTTTACCGCCATCTGAAGGTGACAAATTCCTTTCGTAAGACGGATCATCTCTTTGTTCTGTTTGCGGGTCCTCGATGAGGTTTCACAGTCTCGAAGTCCACTATTGCTAGGTGGCTATGGCGGGCCATTGAAGCAGCTTATATTCTTCAAGGAAAGCCGGTGCCGTCAGGTCTCCGGGCTCACTCCACTCGGGCTCAAGCTACGTCATGGGCCGAACGTTCTCAAGTGGCTCCTCTCGATATTTGCCAGGCGGCGAGTTGGTCGTCCTTGTCCACCTTTGTGCATCACTACCGTTTGGACGTCCAGGATCGAGAGGATGGTCATTTTGGCACTGGGGTGCTTTTGGTGGCGCTTGGCCTACCCTGAGGGTCGGTAGCTTGGGTACTTCCCACTTGTCTGGACTGGTCTAGCAGTATGAGTTGGAAGGAGAAATTTCACTTACTGTTAATTTCCTTTCCTGGAATACTGCTAGACCAGTCCAGGACCCACCCTGTTGTCAGTTGCAGTCCTGCTGGTGCAGTGGAGCCGCCATCCAGTTTTTAGGTCACTTTTAAAGTTTCTAACCAAGATGGCCTACGGCTGGTTTTTCTTTTACAGCCTTTATATTCTGGGGATGCTTCCAGCACCTTTTTACATAGTTGAGTTAGTGGCCGCAATTGGCCTTACTTATTACAAAGTAATGATAGCTCAAGTATAAATTATGCTTTTCAGACAATACTGAGGAGGACCCGTAGGGGTAGATCCATATCACCAGAGTCCAGCCAATCACAGTTCTGGTGGATTTTCTCTGTCTCCAAGATCTGCTGGCAGGGAGACATAACCCCGCTTGTCTGGACTGGTCTACCAGTATTCCAGGAAAGGAAATTAACAGTAAGTGAAATTTCTCCTTTCAGTATAGAAAAAGTGAGTTTTTAAAAATGAAAGCCAAAACCCCTTTAAGAGCTTTCAGGCAGAGAGTTTGTATTTAAAAGCCACTCTCAATTACCTTGCTTCCAATGGAGTCTCTGTCAGGAATGCCAGTACTTGCAAGGCCCTGTAGACCATGATATAGCACTTCCTGGTTGCTTAGCAAGCTAATCAAGGACCACTAACACCTGATGAGGTCAGTGGTTTCACAGAGCTAGCTGTGAATGGGTATCTGGAACAAAAAACAATGAATTCTAACTGACAGAGCTTTGCCCAACACCATAAACAATTCCCACTTTGCAGTATAGAAAAAGAATGAGCTCTTAAAAATGAAAACCAAAACCCCTTTAAGAGTTGATCTGGGCTTCCAAGATAGTATTTTTTTTTAAATTGTATATTTATTAACATTTGTAATGTACATTCTCAAAGACCAAGAATAAAGGTAAATTTAGAAAGCATCAAATGCAGGAACAACACTTCCCAACAAATACAAATACATTAGTATATAAGCACACCAAAACTCAGAGAGCAAGTTTAGGAAAAAAACACCAAAAAATAAAGAAAAGGAAAAAATGAGGATATGGCAACAGCACGGCCAGCTAATTCAGGGAAGTTATTAACCCTCGGATGCCCCCTCCGTACTCACCAAAAAACGAAGGCGTTGCAACTGCAAGTGATCATGCTGATTTGTGCGGTGGCTGCAATCTGGATGTTTTAATTTTAGATTTTGCTGCCTGTGCCCTGCCTCTGCCTTCCTGCCACCTTTTTTTTTTTTGCTGCAAGCATTTCTTGAGGAAAGAAATGTGGCAGGAAGGCAGAGGCAGGGCACAGGCAGCAAAATCTAAAATTAAAACAGCCAGAATGCCCCCACTGCCGCCGCCGGATGAGAGAAGCAGGTGGAGGGAATGGGGAAAGAAGGAGGACAACAAGGAGAGACAATGAGTGACAGGGGGGAAAAGGGGAAGACAGTTGACATGCTGAGCAAAGGGGGAGACAGGGGGACAAGTGCTGGACAAAGGGGGAGACAGGGGACATGATGCTGGACAAGGGGAGGTAGTGGACATTCTGGACAAAGGGGGGAGACAGGGATAAGTAGTAGACAAAGGGAGAGACAGGGGGGCAAATGCTTGACAAAGGAGAGAGACAGGGGGACATACTGGACAGACAGGGGAGAAATGCTGGAAAAAGGGGAAGATGGGGGACATGATGCTGGACAAAGGGGGAGACGGGGACAAGTGCTGGACAAAGGGGAAGACAGGAGACATGCTGGACAAAGGGCGAGACAGGGGACAAATGCTGGACAAAGGGGGAGACGGAATATGCTGCACAAAGGGAGAGACAAAGGAGAGAGACAGGGGGACATACTGGACAGACAGGGGAGAAATGCTGGAAAAAGGGGAAGATGGGGGACATGATGCTGGACAAAGGGGGAGACGGGGACAAGTGCTGGACAAAGGGGAAGACAGGAGACATGCTGGACAAAGGGCGAGACAGGGGGACAAATGCTGGACAAAGGGAGAGACAGGGAATATGCTGCACAAAGGGGGAGACAGGGGGACAAGTGCTGGACAAAGAGGGAGACAGGGACATGCTGGACAAAGGGGGAGACAGGGGGACAAGTGCTGGACAAAGGGTGAGTCAGGTGTTCAATTGCGTGACAAAGGGGGAGACGGGACATGCTGGACAAAGGGGTGAGACGGGGATAAGTGGTAGACAAAGGGGAGAGACAGGGGGCAAATGCTGGACAAAGGAGAGAGACAGGGGGACATACTGGACAGACAGGGGAGAAATACTGGACAAAGGGGAGAGACGGGGGAAAATGCTGGACAAAGGGGGAGACAAGGGGACAAAGGGGAGAGACAGGGGGCAAATGCTGGACAAAGGGGAGAGACAGTGCGGGTTAGGATTATAATGGACTGATGGGGGGGCTAGCTCTAGTAATGGGCAGATCGGGGGGGTTGGACTGGTAATGGGTTGATTAGGGAAGGCTAGGACTGGGAATGGACTGATCGAGGGGGGCTGGGACTGGTAAGGCTGATTAGGGGGCTAGCACTGGTAATGAGTTGATGGGGGACTAGCATTGGAAATGAGCTGATTAGGGGAGGCTAGGACTGGTAATGGGCTGATGGGATGGGGTAGGACTGGTAATGGGCTGATTAGGGGAGGCTAGCACTGGTAATGGGGTTGAGGGGGGACTAGCACTGGAAGCGAGCTGATTGGGGGGCTTCGACTGGGAATGGGCTGATGGTGGGGATGGGAGGATAAAGCTGCTGGCCCTGGAAGAAAACTGGGGGCTAGGGCTACAAATGGGCTGATGTGAGGGGATGGGAGAATGGAACTGGAAGGGAGTGGATCTGAGAGGGGCTGCCATGGTATTTGGACTAGAAGGGACTGGACAGTGGGGAAGGAGGGGGACTGGAAGGGAATGGACACCAGTGGCAGTCATGGGAATGTAAGTTGACATTGGACGGTACTGGGAGTGAGGACTGGAAAGGGGCTGATACTGGAGAGGGTTACTGGGACTGGAAATATGCTGATGGAAAGAAGTGAAGAAAACAAAAAAAGAGATAAGAAATGGCAGATGGACTACAGACCACAGAAAGAGAGCTAAGAGAAGACAGGAAAGCAGAAGCCTCAGATCGGGACCAGCATGATCAGAGAATAAAATGGTCAGACAACAAAGGTAGAAAAATAATTTTATTTCATTTTAATGATTGGACTTTATGCTACCTTTATATTTTATACTGTATGGGGGAACTGCATATCTTATTTATCTGATGTTGCACTGCTTGAAGAGTTTGGCTTCTTGGGGTTTCAGTTTAAAGTTTGTCTACATATTTTTATTTTTACTTTAGATTGTAAGTCAATTATTCTGTACTTGGTGAGGGTCTGTGTTCTGAGTGTGTGACTGAGCCCAAGTGTTTTATTTATTTATTTTTATTTATTTATTGCTTTTATATACCGCGCTCTTTAAAATCAGTGCAGTTTACCGAGAACATTTTTGTACAGAACAGGGGGGGGGGGGCCTGTTATGCACTTACATTGAATGGGTAATACAACTTGGATTTCAAACTGCGGTAACTATCTACAATATAAACATGAGTCGCTAGTTTTATGTACAAGGTTGTCTATTATTTACAATTGGCTAGCTGGTCATATGGGAGGTGAGATTGCGTTACTGGGCTGTGAGTAGTGTAAGAGAAAAAGGTGCTGCTTTAGTGCTTTTTTGCATTGAGCAAGGTCAGTGATTGCTCGGACGGTAGTTGGGAGCGCATTCCAGCAGCTGGGAGCATAGAGATTAAAGGCTCGGTTCTTTGTTGCCTGGGTGCATTTTGTTATTTCCTTGGGGGTCTGTAACGTGTTGGTGGCAAATGTCCTCCTTGCTCTGTTTGCTGGAGTGGGGTAGAGCAGGTCCTTCAGGGAGGTGGAGGATATTTTGTTGATGGCCTTGAAGGTCATCAGGACTACTTTATAGGTGAGCCGGCAGTAGATTGGTAGCCAGTGCAAGTCCTTTAGGTTTGGGGTAATGTGGTCTCTTCTAGAGGCCCTGTGTAGGCAGCGTACAGCTGTGTTCATTGCTAGCTGTAATGGGTTTAGTGTGTTCTTGGGGAGTCCATACAGGATCACATTGGCGTAGTCAAAGTGGGGGGTCACCAGTGCCTGAAAAACTGTTCTGAAGTCATCTGGTTGCAGCAGGGGTCGGAGATGTCGAATTATTCGTATTTTGTGGTAAATTTGCTTGATGGTGTTGCTGATGTGCGCTTTAAATTCGAGGTGCTGGTCTAGCGTCACGCCTAGGTAGTGGATGATGGATCTACTTGGGAGCTCAGCGTCTCTTGTCTTTAATGTCGCCGGTGGGGAGAAGGATTGATTTCTTGTAATGAACAGTCTGTCCGTCTTGCTGAAGTTTATCTTGATAACCTAAAAAACTGGAGGGTTCTAGGTTATATAGTATTAATTTTTACGCTCGGAAGTGGTCTCAGACTGATCGGTTGCCTCACTTGTGATACTTAGTATCTTATGGCGCCTGTTGGCATCAATGACTCACTTTCCGGCTCTTTTTATATAAGGTATAACCTCCCTCTCCCTATTGTGCTTCACACTTAACTTCTATTGAAAAATCGTTAGCCCTATTGTGCTTCACACTTAACTTCTGTTGAAAAATTGTTTTGAATAATATCACGTAGCTGTTGTTTCTTTCATTCCCAACGCCTCACATACAACGTCGTGACTGCGTTTCTCTCAGCTTCATGAGGTTCTTCAGGGGACTGTTCTCAAACCAGCCAAGTGTATTCACCAATATTGACTGAAGCGATTATTCGACGTTTTTCTGAAGCATGTTTCTTCTCCACTTCTTTTCTGAAACAAGTCTGCTCTTTTTCCCAAAAAACGCCGCGGCTTTGTGAGTGGAGCCAGTCAGTTATGGCGTCAAAGCATTTTGCTAGTGGGGAGAAGTCCGGCTGGTCGATCGTGAATGGGATGTTCTGTTAACATGGAGTTTGTACATAAAGATCTATACTGTACTGTAGTAATTTGACATGTTCAGCCTTTCAAATAGGTGTAGGGATGTTCCAGGGCCCACTGTAGTATTTACAGTGATGCTTTTTTGGATGGGCTCCTTATGTGAGTTTTGGAAGTTGGTGCTGGTATGGTATGGTAGATTTGCTCTGTAGATACTCAGTGACTTTGTTGTAGGGTTTTGTATTATTTCACAATATGCCTGGTACTGGAGAATGTTTGTTGTTGTTAGTGAGATGATCAGAATCAGATATTGTTTTTTTAAATATTGAGTTCTGTGGGTGAATGTCTTGGTTCTGCTCTGCGACCACTGTTGAAGGGGGTTCTCTGGATGCAAAATATATGTTGAAAAAGAAAAAGCAATAACCATAATGCAGTTTATAACAACAAAATAAAAATGAATTATAATTCAGTTTTATAAACTGTGCTGTGGTTCTCGCTCTCTTTTAGTTCCTTGGTGAGCAAACATCTTGCATTTCCTCCATATAAGCTAATCAGTTTTTTGGTTTGGTTCAGTCCCTGATTGGAGTTTTGAAAAAGCCCTGCCCCCTCTATGGTTGTGGGGGGGGGGGGGTGTCATCTCATCCTTCGCATCAGGCAGCAGATTGCCTTGAGCCGCCCCTGGTTTAGCCCATTGCAATTCCACTTCCCTAATCCCTTCCCACCCTGCCAACTCCTCCTTCAAGTACTTGGCTATTTTACTGAAGTCAGCGTTTTTGAAGTCTAGGGCTTTGAACTTGCTGTGATTGGATTCTACCTTGGTTGTTATCTCAAACCACACCGTGTGATGATCATTGCTGCTCACAAGGGCACCCATCTGGATATTCTTAAATTATTTCTCTTTACTGAATTCTTTAGATATTCCATCTTCCAAAACAACACTGAGGAATCCTTAACCATTGCACAATGGGTATCCTGTGATTCCCCGAATCTGGCTTCCAGAACAAACAGCCTAAATGCCTGCTGGGTCTGCTCCTGAGAGACCGCAAACAAGGAGTTCTTCAGCAAAGTTAAATCCGCAGACAAAGTACATGCTAAAGTTTGCAGAGAAGAATTCACCAATGCCAATGCCTCCCTCAAGGCTTCCATGGTAACCACTGCAGCTTTCTACAGCCCTCCAGGGCTCGAGAGATAAGGCATACTTCCCTCAGATACCACCTTCCCCTCCCCCACTCTGGTTCGAAGCCAGCAATGGCCACACCGGTGGACTGGAAATACTTTTGGGTCGCAGAGGCACAGTTCTTTCAACGGGGCTCAAAGATGCTCCATTGAAGGCCGATTCAGATAGCACTACTGGCCCCACCGAGGTTCTGACATCACTTGCAAGGCTCAGACCGCATTCAACGGGCATTCTCTAACTCCCCGGGATAGAAACCGCCAAACAGAAGCACTGGCTCTGCAGCTTTCTCTTTCTCCCCCCCATCTGAGGCCAGGGAATCCCAAGGAATCTGCCGCACGTTGAGAGGTGAGAGCCACGGCTAACGGCCAGATGCTATCTTGATGTAAATTTAGAGGCATTTTTGCTGTGGAGTATATATACTGCAGAGTATCTGTTGCATATACTGTACATATTTAGGGGTATTTGATACTGCAGAGAATTTGTAGCATATATGTATTTAGGAGTATTTGATACTGCAGAGTATCTGTAGAATGTATGTATTTTGGGGTATTTGATACTGTGAAGTATCTATAGCATATTTATATCTAGGGGTATTTGTGCTGTAGAGTATCGATACTACAGTGTATCTGTAGATTACTGTATGTGTTTTTAGGGGTATTTGAACTGTGGAGTATGCATTTATTTTATGTATTGTTTATTTACTCTTGCTTATAGCTCCCCTGTTACAGGTCAGGGCGAGGAACAATAAGCATTCATAATAACAGTGTGCGAATAGATGATACACACACATAGACAACAGCTTTGATTTCCTACCCCAAACTACTTGCTGATACAACTAAATTGAGACTACATTTAAATGGCAAACGAGCGGCACTCTCTTCATTCATTACTGCAGTTATACAACTAGCTAAAAGAACGTTTTAACAAATATGTCTTTAATTCTTTCCTAACACACATCAACATCTGTTACTGATCTCAGGCAATTTGGTAATACGGGAGGCGTACGATGCAAATGCCCTATTCCATGATGCCGGATTTCTGCCCATCCCCACAGATGGAATCCTGCAAGCATTCTGTGAACCCTGCCGTAAAGGATGATCAGATGCAAAATTAGCACCTCAGCTGGGAAGTATAACTTTAGAGATGGTCATTGCTACTTTTAGCTGAGTCACACACTCAAATCTAGGTTGTTTTAACCAAAATTGTGCTGCTGACTTCTGCACCATCTGCAGGGCTTCTAAAGTAGAGGCTGGCATACCTTGCAGTATGATGTTACAGTAGTCTAATGTATTAAAGAACTTGTAAAACTGATCTGAATTATCCTTCTGTAGGAGAGGGCACAGGTGATGTAATAGTCACATTTTAGGAAATGCAGTCATGTCTATTCCCATAATATGGGTATGAAATGCTAATGTTTGATCTGGCGCAATCCTTACATAGGGCACCTCAGATTTAGTTGCTAGCTCCGTATTGCCTGCTTAACGACTACACAAAAACTAAAAGCGGAGTTTTGAGTTACAAATAATATCTGTTTTTGAGAAGCTCACTGAAAGCCCAGGATTAATCAATCACTGTGCTACTTCCAGGAACTGTACCCCTTTCTCAGTAGAAAAAGGTGACTAGAATATAATGTCTTTTCCATCTAGATGGTAATAAACCTTACACCGCTGACTGATATCACAGAAGAGTTGCAGGTGCAGGTTGAATAATACTGTTGATCAAGTCAAAACTTTTAGCACTCTCCTTCTTGGCTCGTACCATGGAGATGAGCAGTGCCCAGCACGCACCTGTTGCTCATGACTCAACAACTATGAAATCAAACCACTGCAGCTCTGATTCCAATGGAATGTAAGCAGTTGATCAATTATTCATGTCGAACAGAATCAAATGCACATGATATATCCAGGAAAATCATTACATATCCCACTCCTTCCCCTGAAGTTCATTTATCAACTGGTCCGTCATAGAAGTCATGAGAATTTCCACAACATGATGTTTCCTAGACTCAAGAACTAGATCAAGGGCATGTGATGAATGTGATATACCTAGATTTCAGCAAAGCGACTGCCACTGCCAACTCCAGACTCTTCGTTCATGACATCCATCCCTGCTATTTGCCGCTCAGAATGACCCCCTATGTGCTTTGTCTTGGAGGGAGGAGTGGCTTAGTGGTTGGGGCAAGGTATCTCAGGCCAGAAGGTCAGGGGTTCAAATCCCACTAGAGGATAGCAACCTTGGGCCAGAAGGACTGGGGTTTCTAGTTCCACAGGTGCTCCTTGTGGCCTTGGGCAAGCCACTTAACCCTCCATTGCCCATGTTCCCTGTAAAATAGTCATCTCCAAGTTATAATGCCCTGTTCAATGTAAACCACCTTGATATCATGAAAGGCAGCATGTAAGAAATGTTAAATAAATTCCATCTTGCTGCTCCATGTGCCCAGAACAAACTACCTGAGCCTGTTCATCAGGCCCCTTCTCTAACCCTATTCAAATCCAAGCAAAATACCCACCTCTTTGAAGCCACTTTTGGATCCTGATGCTTCTCACTCTCTTGTCCACTACTTAGGTGTATCTCTAGTTTCCCCAGTTTCACTATAGGCACGAATCTATACCGGACATAGAAGCCTTCTGTGCACTCAGCCGGAACCGGACACACAAAGGGAGTCGCGATTCTGCTCCCGTGGGGCACGTCTAGCCCCATGGGATAAGAATCGAAAACAGGCCTGTATGTGCAGGCCGGGACTGCAATTCAGCCTGGCCTGCATGTACAAACCAACTCAGTCAGGGCTTTTAAATGGAGTTACAGTACCATGGCGTCCGGTTGCCATGACAATGCGGCTCCATTTAAAAGCTGCGATCCTCTGCTGCTGGCCTTCAAATTGCTTTCCCCGCAGCCTGGCCCCACTATCTGGCCTCTCAGGGCCAGGGCCGGGCTGCAGAGAATGCCCTCTGCCCCCTGCCGCCCCTTCCCAGCCCTGGACCTGCCAATCCTTCCCACAACGGGGAGGTTATTCCACCTCGGAGGTGGAATAACTTCCCCATTCAAGTCACTGGCCCTGGACGTATAGGACTGATATTAGAATCGGCCCTGTATGTTGGGGGCCAGCAACCGACCACTTCCCACGTTAACACCACCCCCGATCCTCCCCTTTCCCGCCCCATCTAACTTCCCCATACAACATGTGGAGAAAGAGATGGGGCCTGGAAAGGGCATGAATAGTGGGACCGGATGTCCCAACAGGACATCCATCCCTGCTATTTGTTGCTCAGAATGACCCCCTATGTGCTTTGTCTTGATTAGATTGTAAGCTCTGATGAGCAGGGACTATGTCTTACATCTATATTTACAGCACTGTATACGCCTTGTAGCACTATACAAATGACTAATAGTAATAGTAAAGCTTTTAATACTGCTCTTCATAGGAGGCATATCAACAAACTGATCAGCCTGAGGATAGGTCCCAAAGTGGTGAACTGGATCAAAAATTTGTTGACTGGCAGATGACAGAAGGTAGTGGTAAACAGAACTCACTCAGAAGAAAGGAAGGTGCGCAGTGGCGTGCTTCAGGGATTAGTCCTGGGACTGATACTGTTCAATGAATTTGTGAGTGATATTACAGAAGGACTGAATGGAAAAGTCAGCCTTTTTGCAGAGGACATGAAAATTTGCAACAGAGTGGACACTTCTGGGGGAGTAGACAACATGAGGAAAGATCTAAAACACTGGAAGAATGATCTAATGCTTGGCAGTTAAGATGTAATGCAAAGAAGTGCAGAGTTATGCAGTTGGAATGCGGAAATCCAAAGGAATCGTATGTGATAGGGGGAGAGAAACTGGTGTGCCTAGACCACAAGAGGGACCTCGGAGTGCTGGTGTCTGAGGATCTCAAAGTGACACAACAGTGTGACAAGGTAGTGGCAAAAGCCAGAAGGATGCTGGGTTGCATACAGAGAGGAATCACCAGCAGAAAGGAAGAGGTACTAATGCTACTGTACAAGTCGCTGGTGAGGCCTCACTTGGAATATTATGTTCAGTTTTGGAGACCATGTCTCACAAAGGATATAAAAAGACTTGAAACAGTTCAGAGGAAGGCAACCAAAATGATTTGGAGCCTGTGCCAGAAGACAAATGAGAAGGGACTTGAAGACCTAAATATGTATACCCGAGAGGAGAGAAGAGGAGGTATAGGGGAGATATGATACAGACCTTTAAATACTTAAAGGGTATTAATGAACAAACACCTTTTTCAAAGAAGGGGAAGCTGTAAGACTAGAGGGCATAACATGAAGCTGCAAGGGGGTAAACTGAAAGGCAACGTCAGGAAATACTTTTTCACTGAAAGGATGGTGGATGCTTGGAATGCCCTCCCGATGGAGCTGGTGGGGACAAATACAATGACAGAATTCAAAATGGCATGGAACAGACAGAGTGGATCCCTCTATCGCAAGAGGATGAAAGTAATCAAAGCAAACAAATATCTTTTATACTTCAATAAATAGAGGAGGCTGACCTGCACAGAGCAGCAGGTACAACCCTAAACACAGGCATAGAAGTGGGTGACCTGCACGGAGCGGCAGTTAAAACCACTCTAGCCACCTTACTGGGCAGAATAGGTGGACCATACTGGTCTTTATCTGCCATCAGTTGTTAAGGGTGAAGGGACACTTGAGAATCAATGATATACTGAAGCAGCTGCAACACAATACGTTCTATTAAGGTAGACAGAAAGGGTCAGCTGGAAATCAGGCAGTAGGAGTTAGGCTCTTGAATACAAGCTTAGCGCTCTTTAAAGCAGCTGCACTCTTGCTCTTTTTAACCTTCCTGGCATTAAACCTGCCATTCATGACAGCTGTGTAGTTCTACGAAGGTTGTCTCGAACCTCCACTCATGTCAT
The DNA here is from genome assembly GCA_033557465.1 of Ichthyophis bannanicus. Lineage (NCBI taxonomy): Eukaryota > Metazoa > Chordata > Amphibia > Gymnophiona > Ichthyophiidae > Ichthyophis > Ichthyophis bannanicus. Next base: position 817,657,541 of record CM066033.1, on the reverse strand, counting down.
CTTGATCCAAATTTAACAGTATATGGCTGTGAAGTGTCTGTTTTGGAAAGCAGGGCTGATAGGGGGTGGCAAACAAGGCAATTGTCCTGGGCCCCCCATGCCACAAGCAGCCGCAAGTGTGCCTTAAGCTGAAGGAGGTATAATCTGCAGGCAGACTTTAGGGTTTCCTCGCTAGTTTCTGCCCTGGGCTCTGCTGTAAAGGATCTCGCCAAGGTGTACTTGGGGGGTATTTGTGTTCTGCAATAGGTGTATTTGAAGTTATATGTGATTGTAACGTAAACTCCACTGCAAGCTCAATACTTATCTAACCCAGCTAGACTCACGATACCATCATGATAAATGTAACCCTCAACCTGTGTTGTCTTAATGTTGTTAAATACTCTCATGTTAAATGTTGTAAAGTACCCACATGTTGAATGTAACCCAACTGTGATGTAATGTAACCACTTTGATTGTAGGATAAGGTGGTATACAAGTATGTCTAAATAAATAAATATGTTCTGTGGTGCTTGTTCTCAGGGCCAACCCCTCCACTAGGCAGGCTAGAGCAGCAGATCATGATGGGCGGCACAGCAGCTTTGTGTCGCCCTTTTGGTGCCTGCAGCAGGCAAAGTAAATTGGCACACATGGCCTGCCACTTCTGACCCCCCTTGGAAGCAACTTCCTGTCAGAAGGGGGTCAGAAGCAGCAGGCCGTGTGTTCTGAAGCACATGGGCTGCCGCGGGCACTAATGTGGCGACAAATTTGCTGCTTTTAATATGCCACTGCTACCTCTAGCCCCCCAGAAGACAGAATCAGCAGCGGCAGTGAGGGGTGGCTGTGCTGTGGCTTGGCACGGCTGGGGCTCCTGCCTGGGGTGGCAGAAACCCTTGTTCCGGCCCTGCTTGTTCTCCAGAGTATCTTTGCTGTGAGTTATGTTTACTTAGTGTTCTCATGCTGTGAAGTATCACATCCTTCACACTTTCAACGTTTTCAGATTGAAATAGAAGCACAAGCAAGTTTCTAAAAGAAATTGTCAAATGCCTTGTAAAGCCCTTTCCTCTGTCACCCTCGAGCTTCTCTTGGGGATCCAGAGCTGTGGCAGGAAATACAGTGCTACTCTCTTCAAGAAGAAACTCCCACCCAGATCAGGAGTCCAATCCTAAATATCCTGCAGGGCTCTCACCAAAGAGAGGAGCATCAATGTTCTGACTGGCTGCTACCTGAAGGGGCTCCTGAGTCAGCCCCAATGGGGTGGGAGCCTAGCACATTGTTACTTCTGTGGCAGTGATCCGGGCTGTGAACCTGCCATGAAAGGTAAAGAGGAGGCACCAACAACAGCCATGGCAGGGAGAAGACAATCCATGGGTTCTGAAGCATTTAACCCCTTTGTGCTGGGGAGAGCAGCAGCCCAATTGAGAGATCAGAGTAGCGCCTCTACCAATTCTCTTAAAGGGACAATGACCTGGGAAATAAAAGATAAAAGAGCATCAGCACCAGAGACTTAGTCCCCCCCCCCACCCCCGTAGCCACCCCTTCGGTATATAGCATTGGGCCTCCATTAGGAGATGGAGACCTGCACCAAAGAGCCCATGCCAGAAGCAGGAACAGAAGACGAAAGGTTCTCCAACCTGTACAGTGCGTCAGCCAGTGGAAAAAGAGCTCCCCCCTCCCCTCCCCCGAGCACTAGGGTCAAGCACAGGAAGCACCCTACCAACATTCTGGGACAGAAAGGAACCTGTTGGAGGAGCAGAATGCCTGCCCCCTGCCCCCAGAAGAGGAAGAAAGAGATCACAGACCATATAAGAGAAGACAAAAAAAAAAAAGGATGATTGATGGGCACATGAAGCACCAAGCCTGCCATAAAGAAGCATGGAGGGCAAGTGCAAGCTTGTGCTGAAGAGCTAAACACGAGCAGAAATCAAAGGTCCAAGTGCTCAGAGGACAAAGCCCATGGAAGAAAGAGAAGCTCATCTGAAGGGAGATAAAGTGCCCCTTGTCCCTCCCTCCTCAGAAACGAGAAGAGAGAGACTCCCAGAGAGCATATAGATCATAGGTGTCAAACTCTGGCCCGCGGGCCAAATTTGGCCCATAGTGTAATTATATTTGGCCCGCGAGGCTATACCAAATGACTACTAGAGCTAGCCCGCCGGTATTATACAGCGCATTCATTCATCGCTAATACTACAAATCCCATAATGCCTTGCTGTTGTTTTGGCGTGTCAATCAGGACAGGTCCCAGAAACGCCCTCTCCTGTGTGACAGAAGTCATAGCGATCTCAAGCTACAACTGTCACTGTGGAACCCCTTCCCAAAAATGGCAAAAAGAAAGGCAGACAACAGGAACTTTCTGGACAGGTGGGAGACAGAATATTTGTTTACATATGTAAAAGACAGACCTGTTTGTCTGATTTGTGGAGTCAACGTGGCTATAACTAAGGAGTATAACATTCGACGACACTATGAAACAAAACACCATGACAAGGACCTGGACATGACTCAAAGGAGCCAGAAAGTGGAGGAGATGAAAAGAAGTTTGGTTTCACAACAGAATATGTTCAAAAAAGCCACATCACAAAGTGAGGCTGCTGTAAAGGCTAGTTATATTGTGGCAGCAGAGATCGCAAAATCAGCCCGGCCCTTTAATGAGGGAAAGTTTGTGAAAAAGTGCATGTTGAAAGTTTGTGACATCGTGTGCCCAGAGAAAAAGCAAGCCTTTTCAAACGTGAGCCTGAGCAGAAACACAGTAGCTGATCGCACATGTGATCTTGCCACCAATCTGTATGACCAGCTTTTGGAAAAGGGAAAAGATTTCGTTGCATTCTCCCTTGCTGTGGATGAGAGCAGCGACGCATCTGATACTGCTCAGCTGTCAGTCTTCATCCGTGGAGTGGACTCAAATATGTGTGTTACGGAGGAGCTATTGGGATTCAAATCAATGCATGGCACAACCACAGGAAAGGAAATTTTTGAGGAGGTTTCCAAATGCGTAACTGAAATAAAGCTGCCGTGGGATAAACTCGTGGGATTAACGACGGTGCGCCAGCGATGTGCGGTAAAACAAGTGGACTGGTGGGCAGGGTCCGGGAGAAGATGCAGGAAGAGAACTGTGCAGGTGAACTAACTGTTTATCACTGCATCATACATCAGGAATCATTGTGTGGCAAAGCCCTAAAGATGGAACATGTTATGACCACAGTAACACAAGTAGTTAACTTTATAAGAGCCAAAGGTCTGAATCACCGCCAGTTTAAGTCTTTTCTGGAGGAGTGTGGTTCGGAATACGCAGACGTGCCGTATCACACAGAGGTGAGATGGTTAAGCCGAGGAAAAGTACTGAATAGATGTTTTGAGCTGCATGAGGAAATATGTCAGTTTCTGGAAAGCAAAGGGAAGGACACAGCAGAGCTTCGGGAGAAAAAGTTTCTGTGTGAGCTGGCCTTTCTGTGTGACATCTCGAGCCATCTCGATGCGCTGAACCTGCAGCTTCAGGGGCGGGGACGCATCATCACAGACATGTACGCTGCAGTGAGGGCTTTTAAAACTAAACTGTGCCTGTGGGAGAATCAGATGCTGCAAGGAAACCTTGGCCATTTTCCCTGCTGCCAAACCATGAAAACGCAGTTCTTTACCAACTTGTTCCCATGCGCACAGTTTGCTGAAAAACTCAGTGTACTCGGCGCTGAGTTTAGCCGGCGATTTGCCGACTTTGATGTCCAGAAATGTAGGTTTGAACTGCTCAGTAATCCCTTTGCAGTTAATGTGGAAAACGCACCAACCAACCTCCAAATGGAGCTAATTGAACTCCAGTGTAATGACACGCTGAAGTCAAAGTATGATGCTGTGGGCGCCGCCCAGTTTCCACAGTTCATCCCTGACACAATGCCTCAGCTCCGCACCCAAGCTGCTCAGATGCTCTCCATGTTCGGCAGCACTTATCTATGTGAGCAACTTTTCTCCTCGATGAAGATGACCAAAACATCTCACAGGAGACGTCTGACTGATGAACACCTTCGCTCGATACTGAGGATTTCCTCAGCTCAAAGCCTGAGCCCAGACATTGATGAACTATCATCCAAGAAGAGATGCCAGGTATCTGGCTTGGGCACATCAGATTAGATCAGTGTGCAGCAAACTGAGCAATAATTAACGTTTTCTTTATGCACTTTTTCTTGCTACTCCAAGACATGGGCTTGAATGGTTGATTAATTTTATTATTGTTATTTTATTTTAAAAATTATTATTTATTATTATTTAAATCTTATTTAATAAATGAATGTCATTGATGTTTTTTTTTATTTGAAATTGGTTTTTGCATATCTGAACTATTAAGTTATAAATTGTATAGTAATAAGTGTTGCTTCATATTCAATGTTAAAGCAAATCTTGTTTGGGTCCATATTAAAAGGTTCATTTGTTCAATGCTGGCCCGCGACTTTGTTCAAGTTTTACATTTTGGCCCACTGTGTATTTGAGTTTGACACCCCTGATATAGATGATTTGAAGTAGAGAAAATAAAAAAAACAGAAGGATTGCAGACAAAATTAACAGCAGAGAATAGCCAGGACTGCTGCTGAGAGGAGAAGGCGGGATCAGGGAAAAAGGCTGTCAGAGTGTCCAACAGACCAGATTCTTATAGCAATTAGGTAAGCACTGGGTACAGTGCTGCTAGCAACAGACAGAGACAAATCAGAAAGAGAGGGAACCACAGGAGATTCTATTGCAGCTGGAAGAAAGCAGAGGCAGAAAGGGGTCAGCAGCTGTTGAAAGCAAGGACAGGCCAAAGAGCCAGAGATACGGTGTCTTGGTACAGCAGAGTCAGGTTTCCTGCTTGTGAAAAGTGAGCCAAACTGTAGGATACTAGTGAAAAACTGTCCCAGGAGTTTAAACCAAGTTGTAAAGGGAAGATGAATGGTGAGAGACTGCAGCATCATTTCCTGCAGGGAGACTATAGCCTGAACTGTGCTGAGAGACAGCCATCCCCAAAGCCTGAAAGTGGACAGATGCAGAGCCTGAAAGAGACTAGAGGGACAGCAGCTGTGCAAAACCCTTTGGAGCAGGAGCCAGCTGTTTAGAGAATCCCCTGCACCCAGGAAAAGCAGCGGCTGTAAGCATTGTGCATCTTCTTCCTATTAGGAACAAAAGTGTTTACCCAGTCCCTTGATGCTCTCATTTCCTCCTACAGTTTTCAATATAATTTTGTGCACATGACTCTCAGATCTATCTATTTACATCTGATATTTCTCTGACACACCAGGTCCATATCTCTGCCTGTCTCTCTGATATCACTGCCTGGCTGTCTCACTGCCATTTGAAATTGAATATGGCCAAAACCAAACTTCTTATTTTTCCCCCTAAACCCTCTTCCCCCCTTCCTCCTTTCTCTATCTCTGTAGATAACACTCTTCTGCTTCCTGTTTCCTCAACCTGCAAACTTGGGGTAATCTTTGACTCCTCTCTCTCCTTCTCCAGACATATCCAACAAATAGCTAAAACCTGCCAATTTTTTTCTCTATATCATCAACAAAATTCACCCCTTCCTTTCTGAATTCACTACTAAAACGCTTGTCCACTCTTTAATCACTTCCTTTCTCAACTATTACAACCTTTACTTTACTTGCTGGTCTCCCTCTGAGTCACCTCTCTCCCCTTCAATCTATTCAAAACTCTGCTGCGCGACTAATCTTCTGCCAGCCCCAATATACTCATATAACCTCTCTTCTCAAGTCACTCATTGGCTCCCCTTCCATTTCCATATCCAATTCAAACTCTTCCTTCTGATGTATAAATGCATTCATTCTTCTGCTCCTCTCTACCTTTCCTCTCTCCTCTCTCCCTCCACCCCTCCTCGTGAACTCTGCTCTTCCACTGGTCTACTTCTTTCTTTGCCCTTTTCTTCCACTGCCAACTCCAGACTTCGCTCCTTTCACCTTGCTGCTCATTATCCTTGGAACAAACTACCTGAGTCTTAATGTCAGGCTTCATCTCTGTCCCTTTTCAAATCCAGGTTGAAAACGCACCTCTTCAGGGCTGCTTTTGGATCCTGATCCCTTGTTTTCCTTGTGTCTCCTTACCTTTCCCTATTTGTAGCCTTATTCTAATCTTTTGTCTTGTCTGTCTTAACCAGATTGTAAGCTCTGAAGAGCAGGGAGTGTCTTTAGATGTGTCTGTACATTGCTGGGTATGCCTTGTAGCGCTATATAAATGATTAATAGTAGAAGTAGTAGACTCTAGCTAGATAGACTACTCTAGTTATGTTTTAGTTCCAGTTTAGCTAATGCACAGTTGAGGGTCAGTGCATACACCAAGGGAAGGCCTAGTTTTGGCTAGGGCCTAGAGAAGTGTTTTGCTCATTGTTGTTGTTTACCAGGTGTATTGGGGGACTTGAGGGTGTGACTGCTCCACAGACCTCAATGGGACCTGCATCAAGACACTCGCCCAGCGGCAAGGGCATCAAGTGAAGCATCCAGTGCTGAGACTTGCATCACCACACCTCTAGCCAGAACATTAGCTTAACTGAGCTCAATTAATAAAAAGAGGGGGGTGCTACAGAAAACCAAATGCTCAATAGGGGCTGTTTACACCCAACTCTGGTGGAACAATTGAAGTGTACTGGTGTGCTCAGTTTCTCGAAAAGAATTGGGAGGGCCACATGAGAAATACGGGAGCAGGAAATGGAGTAGTTCATTGGCTTTTTTTGTGATAGAGTATATGAAATGATTACACTGGTTGAATGAATTGAAGTGCATTTGTCTGTGGGGATTTTTTCTCGAACGTTTTTAACCAAATTGGTTCTAAAACTCTTACTCCGTATTCACCTACCCTACCTCAACATCAAAATAGATTTTGTTAAAAACCTCATATTCTTTTGGTGTGTTTCCACTACCACCCCTTTCCTTTGCAATAACATCAACTATTTAATTCTAGCGCTAGCCCCTTGCCTCATCCTCCAAGGAAATCCATTGTGAGCATATATTGTAACCTCACAGAAGAGTGAGGTCTTTGTTGTTCCTCACAAAGCAGGTGGGGGATAGGGTCACAAGAGGAAACTCAGTCACTGGTGACTCAAAGAGAGGAAGACAAGTGAGTTCAGACTGCCTACCCTACCCCGCTTGGCGTGAGAGTTACACCAATCCAACTTGCTGCAGTCGCAAGCAGTGCTACCAGGCTAGGGTGGTCTGCAGGTGTTTCTCTTAGTGGTGCTCAAATGGTAAACAGCAATTTTTCTGATAAATTGGAGTCACATGACAGTGCTGTCATCCAGGTAGGCTCTAAGACACTGTTACAGAGACCAGGGAACATTCCCTCAATACAAAAACATGACATTTCCTCAGCTCTGCTCTCTCACCGATTGATATCAGAGAAAACTAACTTTGCCAAGAGGGAGTCATTAGCAGGATGGGAACAGCTGGAGGATGTAGAAAAACAGTGTGCAAAATTGAAAGGGGATATTTAAGGACAACCAACCTTTTTGTTAAATGGTAAATTTTAACTGAGTGGAGGAATACCCTAGTGGGAGTGGAGGAGTGGCCTAGTGGTTGGGGCAAGGTACTTCAGGCCAGAAGGTCAGGGGTTCAACTCCCACTAGAGAACAGCAACCTTGGGCCAGAAGGACTGGGGCTTTTAGTCCCACAGGTGCTCCTTGTGGTCTTGGACAAGCCACTTAACCCTCCATAGCCCATGTTCCCTGTAAAATAGTTATCTCCAAGTTATAATGCCCTGTTCAATGTAATTTCAGTTTGTTCAATGTAAACCACACTGATGCAGAATAGCACAGTATATAAGAGAATGTAAATAAATAAGGAAAAGGAGACCGCTATAGCTTTTGAAAGAAGTAGCTGAAAAGGTGAAGAAAAAGAGGGAGGCCTTCATGAAATACAAGAGATCACAGAATGAGGAAGACAGGCATCTATATTTGGAAAAACTTAGAGAAGCTAGCAAAGTAGTCAGGAAAGCAAAGATTCAAAAAGAGGAGGAAATAGCCAATGCAATAAAACGGGTGAATAAGACATTTTTCAGATATGTTAGTGAGAAGAGGAAGGGCAAAAGTGGTATTGTCATACTCAAGGGTGAAGGGGAGGAATATGTAGAAGCTGATGAGGATAAAGCAGAATTGCTTAACAAATATTTCTGTTCTGTGTTCACAGATGAAGAACCAAGAACAGAACCTCAGAAAACAGCCTAATGGTTAAAGCACTGGCTTTAAAACCAAGAGACCAGGGTTCAATTCCCCCTAGCACTCCTAGTGGCTTTGGGCAAGTCACTTAACCCTCAATTTCCTCAGAAAAATCCAAGTTATCAATATCCCTATTTAATGTACATTACCAAGTTTAAGTTACAATGTAAACCACTTTGATTGAGATGATAAAGCAGTGTTTAAAACCTGTAAAATAAATGAACAGAAACAAGGGGCATCTTGAACAATTTTCAGAAGACTGTGTTTGTGAGAAACTAGCTCAACTTAAAATAAATTTGTCAGCCTAAAACCATTAGGCTGACAAATCGCACCATTGGGACCTTTAAAGATTACTAACTTGAATGTCACTAGTTAACAACTATAAAGCCAGTTTTACTATCTACTTATACTGCCTTGATACTGCTTGATCTACCTGTTAATTTATTTGCTCAAAATCAGTATTTTATACAAATGCTAGATAATCCGCAGTTCCAGGCAAGCACCTTTCCACAGCCTAGGAAATATTTACCTTACATGCTGATATTTGTTTAAATATGTTGGTGAAAAGTTTTGTTGTTTGAGCATTTGTCCTATACACTCAATATCTTAGTTGCCTGAACATCCCATCCTATCCCTCTCCCCAAGCAAAATCCTTCCCGTTCAAGCAAGAAAATCACTACGTTGCAAACATAGATCATAAAAGCAGCTAAAATGCACCTATTTCTAACCCTTGTCAGTATCTATTTTCTTATCGGCCTCCCCACGGGGTCGAATGCCTATAAATCAGGCTGCAATGCCATTCCAATACTTCGGAACACTGGAAAGAGATGGTCAGATAATCCATACCATTCCTCAAAGGACACCGTTCGCACAACTCACTCACACCTGCTCCACATCTCCTTAAAACAATGCAAAAAACATCGACCAGCCAAACAACAACCGCCACTTAAAAGCACACTCATCAATGCCAGATCGATACGCTCAAAATGGCCAGCAGTCATCGATCTAATATCCACTCATGACCTAGATATCTTGATGACTACGGAAACCTGGCTATCTGAACACGACAATGTCCTGCTCAACCAAATGCTACCCCCCGGTTTCTCAATCTACAACTGCCATAGAACCCATAAGAGAGGAGGTGGAGCCCTCATCATCGCAAGGACTGAATTACAATTCTGTCTGAACAACGCCACCAGCACAACCCACCTTGACACAATCACAATAGAAAATGACCGATACACACTCAACTTATTTTATAGAGCACCAATACCCTCAGAAGACAATCTTTCAGCAATAATTAACATAGCTTGCTGCACGACCAAATCAAGATCCCAAAACTGGCTCTTGGGTGATTTCAATCTGCCTACCCTACAGGAACACCATGCGACCGCCTTCCTCGAAGCACTAGAAGAGTTGGGTTACAAACAATTAGTAAATGAACCTACACACATAAAAGGAAACAGACTAGACCTGATTTTTGCCCCGCATATCACAGCAGATTCAACTCCTGACATAGCTTTAGACATAACCCCAGTACCCTGGTCTGATCCAAGTCTACTCAAGATTCCATCTGCCCAGCAAGCCACACAGTCAGAATGCCATCAGATCCTCAACCCCCCAGAAAATGCCTCCAAGGAGATTTAGAACATTTGCCAAAGAAGAAATACTCGATCAAGTACTGCCATTGCTTGACTGCACTGCCTATGATCTAGATGAAATGGTCGACAACTGGAATAACAGCCTCACTGCCACTTCCAATCGCCCAACCATCTGCGAAAAACCGAAGAAACGAGAACAGGCACTTTGGTACTCCAAAGAACTCCGAAATTCTCTAATCCACCTACGTAAACTGGAAAGACGCTGGCGAAAATCACGAGACCCAGAAACTAAGCTCACCTAAGAAAACACCGCTCTACAATAGATGAGAGAAGAAAACAATTCCACATGAACCTACTGAAACGATCTATAAATAAACCACACGACTTATTCAACATTGTAAGGACACTAGCGAAAGAACCAACCCTTGACCAGTCTGACTTGCTTCACCCACAGGCATACTCAGATTATCTTCAATCAAAGATGATTCTAACTGACAAGAGCACACACTGCGCCTCCAGCATCCCTCAGTACCACCAACCCCCCCCCCCCCAGCCACCCTATCCAATTTCAGATGCATATCAAACAAGGAGATAGAAGACATCATTGCCTCCATCAACACATCCACTGCACCCAGCGCCCGTGCCCAGCACACTGGATAAGAGAGATGCGGCATGAACTAAGCAAGTTCATAGGTAAAATTCTCAACCAGTCACTCTCATCTGGTGAATTTCCACAAAAACTAAAGAACACATCCATCAGACCATTACTGAAGAATAACAAGATGGATCCATCAAAAGTAGAATCCTATAGACCTATATCAAGCATCCCTATGCTTGCCAAAATAATTGAGAAGGTAGCACAACAACAAATACAGCAACACATTGACACGGAAGCTCCGCTAGACCAAGCCCAGCATGGATTTAGAGAAGCTCATGGCGTGGAAACCCTCCTTATCACCCTTTTCAACACACTAATCGCAGGAATTGACAATGTTCGACAAGGCTTTATCCTCATATTTATGGATATTGCGGCTGCATTCGATTCCGTAAGCCATCAAATACTTGTTGATCATCTTATGGAGAAAGGAATTGAAGGATCTGCTCTAAAATGGTGCAAATCTTTCCTATCCAACAGATGGCAATATGTAAGAACCTGCACCGCAACCTCTGAACCATTCATGCAGAAACAATGGGTTCCCCAAGGATCATCCCTCTCTGCATTGATGTTTAACATCTATATGCAGCCCATCTGCTCCCTAATACGCTCGTTCAATGTCCAATGCTTAGCTTATGCAGATGATATCCTGCTATTTATGCCATTTACAATTCAGCAGCCAGACTTCTCCCCAATAACAAAATGCTTTGATGCAATAGCGGACTGGTTATACACACAAAATCTCAGGATCAATCACACCAAGACAGACGTCCTCTTCGTTACAAAAAACCAAGCCTTCATCCCACCAACAACATTAAAAGTCAAGAATGCAGAACTGACAACCAAATCGTCAATCTGCTACCTCGGAATCACCTTAGACCAGAGACTGGATATGAAAGCACATATAAAAAACACTGTAAAAACAATATATCACAAAATACGAACTCTCCGTCATCTCCGACCACTATTAGACCCTAGTGACTTCCGAACAATCTACCAGGCACTGGTTCTCCCACATTTCGACTACGCTAACAGTATCTTATATGGGCTCCCAAAGGCAACTCTTCACCCACTCCAAATGGCAATGAACTCTGCAGCAAGAGTACTGACTGGGACACCACGAATGAACCATATCACCCCAATTCTGATATATCTGCACTGGCTGCCAGTTCAAGCAAGACTCTTATACAAGATTCTAATCACTACCTTCAAAGCCCTGCACAACCAATCTTCCCCAGCCATCAAAGAATTGATCCACTATTCTCATCCATATAGAACCAAACGAACTATAATGGCCAGCACATTGCTGATTCCCAAACAAATGACCACTTGCACAAGGACAGCCTCCAACCGAGCTTTCTCAATCTGTGCCCCCTTGGCCTGGAATGCCCTCCCAGCCGACATACGTATCATCTCTAGCCAATCCCAATTCTGGAAAGCACTTAAGCATTACCTATTTGTGAGACAATACCCGGAGTCTAACAACGTAACCTGTACAACATCAAACCTCTCAATCTACTCAGACCAGACCTGGACAGAAAAGCAGACCCAGCCTAATCTGACCCACACTGAATAACATGGGGCACCAACCCAATACATAAACTGTACTGTATTTATTGCTGTAAATAACACTGTAGATATGTTCATTCCCTGTTGAATCCAAGTTTTTAATCCCTTGTTTAATGTAAACTCTATGTGGCACACCCACATAGTAATATGTTGTTTATTGTAAACCGCACTGATATTGTAATAGCGCGGTATATAAGAAAAGTTAAATAAATTAAATAAATAAATAAAATAGACAAAGCAATGGGACTGCATGGGAAACACCCTAGAATACTGAGGGAACTTGGGGACGTTTTAGCAGCTCCACTGACTGACCTTTTCAATGCCTCATTGGAGTCAGGAGTGGTGTCAAAGGACTGGAGAGAGGCTCATGTGGTGCCTTTACACAAAAGTGGAAGTAAGGATGTGGTTGAAAACTACAGCTCAGTTAGTTTAACTTCGGTGGTGAGTAAATTATTGGAAACGCTGCTGAAAGAGAAAATAGTGAGGTTTCTGGAATCCAGCGGATTACAGGATCTGAGACAACATGGATTCACCAGAAGCAGGTCTTGTCAGACAAATCTGATTGATTTCTTTGACTGGGTGACCAGGGAGTTGGACCGAGTGAGAGCTCTAGATGTGGTGTATTTAGATTTCAGTAAAGCCTTTGACACTGTTCCACACAGGCGACTTATAAACAAACTGAGCACCCTAGGGATGGACCCTAAAGTTACTGCTTGGGTTAGAAATTGGTTTTGTGGGAGGCGACCAAGATACAGGATATAAACAGGATGGAGGGTGGCTACTAAAATGGTTATAAATGGATATAAACAGGATATAAACAGTACAGAGAGTGGCTACTAAAATGGTTAGTGGTCTTCATTATAAAGCATATGAGGACAGACTTAAGGATCTTAATATGTACACCTTAGAGGAAAGGCGGGATAGAGGTGATATGATTGAGATGTTTAAATATCTCTGTGGCATAAATGCACAGGGGGAGAGCCTCTTTCAATTGAAAGCAAGTACTGCTATAAGGGGACATGGGATGAGAGTGAAAGGGAGTAGATTTAGGAGTGATATGCGGAAATATTTCTTTACGGAAAGAGTGGTGGATCCATGGAATAGTGTCCCAGTGGAGGTGGTAGAGATGAGGACAGTATCTGAATTCAAAAAAGTATGGGAGAAACACAGAGGATCTCTAAAGGGAAAAAGGGGACTGTTGTAGTTGTTGATATGGAAGGACAGACTATATAGGCCATGTGGTCTTTTTCTATCGTCATTTTTCTATGTTTCTATGTTTCTATTCCAATGCAAAGCCTTTTCTTGATTAACCCCCTCGATCTCAGACACTTTTCCTATTTGATACTGGATTCATTCAGCATTGGGCTAAGTACCTTCACAGGAAAAATGAACAAGGCAGACTCCACCTGAAGTTCTGCTGAGAAACTCATGGTGCACAGGGGCTTCCCCGTTCCCCTCCTACCCCCATGCTGAGCTCAGCATCTTCCAGAATTCCTAGTCTTGCGCTGTGTGTCTGTGATGACTGTACCCCTTGATCACAGGGAGCGAAGGGCATATTAAACAGAGGTAACCTAGGAAAGCTGAATCACTCTCACTGCAGCCTACCATAAAGCTTTATGAACTGTGGTGCTTTAATAAAGATGAATGGAACCATCAGGAAGGGCAGCGGTGATATGCCAGGGTCTGGAACCATGTTTGTGTATGGGGTGGAGGGCTGGCAGCTCTTGGGCCAACGAGTGAGTGCTCACTGTTATAGTGTGTTCACTCTATCAGCACTCATTTGCCTGGCTGTCCATTGACTGTAACTCCACCCAGAGATAAGAGGACAGAATGGGTGAGTGGTCTTAGTCCATGGTATGGAAAATGCTGACAGTGCTAGAAGCAAAATCTTATTCTCCAGATCTAAAATCTCGATTGATTACTGTAACTAAGAGAGAGCTGCACTACTCTGTGCAAGGCAACATCTTTTGTATTCCCATCACAGGCATTAATACCCACACTGGATTCAGTAAATCCTTGCTTCTGAATCTCTTTGGGTGCTCCTGAGCCTAGCAGAAAGTTCCAGGTTCCTCTTCACATACTGGTATCTCATGGGTTCATATAGTGCCTGTGATGTTGCTTATAACTCTACCATAACTGCTTCTAGGAATCCAGTTTAAAGACTTCTAAAAATAAGTCATTTTCCCTTCCCCCACCACTATAAATGCACAGGAGGAGAGCCTCTTTCAACTGAAAACAAGCTCCGCTATGAGTGATGGGGATAGATTCAGGAGTGATATGCGGAAATATTTCTTTACGGAAAGAGTGGTGGATCCGTGGAATAGTCTCCCAGTGGAGGTGGTAGAGATGAGGACAGTAACTGAATTCAAAAAAGCATGGGACCAACACACAGGATCTCTAAAGGTAAAAAGGGGACTGTTGTAGTTGTTGATATGGAAGGACAGACTAGATAGGCCATGTGGTCTTTTTCTGTCGTCATGTTTCTATGTTACTCATGATCCCACCAAATCATAGGTTAATATAGTCCCTCAACTCTTAAACAGTTGGGGTGTCTCTGGACCATCCTCTAGAGGTGTCTGTGCAGTAAGTACATGGAGAGACTTTGAAAAGAAGCAGCGGGGGGGGGGGGGGGTGCCACATCCTCTGGCGCCCAGGAAACTTCTCTCTTTAATATAGAGTAAAAGACGTTGAATGGCATGGCGGAAGCCATGGGAGCAACTAACAGGTTGCACCAAGTACTCTGTAACGTAGTGAGAGTTTGCTGCTGAACTCTATGACAGATTCTGTGTGTAAGAGAAGAGACGACCCCAGGCTTGGAATGGAGAGGTGGTCAACTAGACTCTACAGCCAAACAGAGGAGCAAGAACAATGGAAATAAACAAGACTTGACTTGCATTGTAAAGGGAATTTTTAGAAACTAGACCTTATTCACGGGGCCATGAGAATTGTTTATAAAACTATAGGCAAAAACATCCTGCTGGAATTCCATAGCATTAAAACTAAATTTAATGACTACCTGAAGGTCAAAAGAAAGGAACCTGAAGAACTACGAAGGCTTTCTTGTGAGAGAGATAGTCTGAATGCCTTGCGGGAAGAGGATTTCCTTCCTGTGCCTTCTGGAAGGAAGGCAGAATGTAAACAGATGAATCTGTGCCATAATCTGGGAGCATGACTAATGTTGAGAGATGGGTGCAGCTGCTGCCCGATGGGATGTCCGCAATCCCAGAAACATCCTGGAGAGTCTACCAGAGGCGACTGTAGTCCCAAGGTCCTGGCCACTGGGGAAGCTGTATCAGCAGCAAAGAGATACTATAGCCTGCGGGAACAGAGTCCTCAGCAGGCATATTCCTGGGGACAGGCAGACATCCTGATTGGATTTAATCATTTCTTATTCCACTGGCAACTGTTCATGTCCAGGAGGATGACAATGCATGATATAAAATATATATCAAAAAATTAAAACATCATAACAAACCCCATTCCATCCCCCGCCCCCTCCCCCCCAGACCACGACCACCCAGTATCCTTTAAGCCAAAAGCAAATAGAATAGTACAGTGTTCAGGCCCTGGAAGGCTGGAAGATTGCAGGGCTCAGTGGAGGGAGGTGGACAAGGTCACGGGGTTCAGTGAAGGGAACTAGACGGGGTTGTGGTGCTCAGTGGAGAGAGGGAGACAGTATTGCAGGGCGCAGTGGAGGGTACTGGACAGTCTTGCAGGGCTTTGCTGTGGAAGGGACCTCTAGATATACAGTGAGAAGAGGGAGAAGAAGAGGGGAGGCGGCTGGCAGTCAGACAGCCATTTGGTACCTTTTCATCTCTTCTTTATGTTTTCCTCATTTCTTCCTGGGATGGGGAAACAGGAAGACAGGGGTAGGGGGTAGCGCTCTGTCCAACCCTCACATCTACCTCACAGTTCCTTATCCATTCTGCTTCTGCCAGACTGTAACCCTGCCATTGCCAGAGTCATCTCCTCTCTCACGTTTACAACCTCAGAGATTAGGACCTCAGGGTCAGGGTTAAATGAACAAAGGTCAAAAGAAAGGAACCTGGTGATGGGTGAAGTGTAGGGAGGGTGGAGACTTTCAGAGTGTCAGGGATGTGTGAGTGTGTAGGTTAGTAAGTGCCTGATGTGCTCAGAGACCTCTGAGGGTGGAAAGCTAAGGATGGGAGTCACTGTTATCAGGTAGCCTGCAGATGGGACATTGAAATCTGTGGCAGTAGACAGGGTCCTAGAAAACAGAAGCTTGCACCAAAAGCAGAGCTAGTGAGTAACAGTAGAGTGTAACTCGTACAGTCCATAAATCTGCCTCTCAGGCCAAGCAGGTCTCTTAACTAACCTTCTGAACCTGAGGCCTGCCAAGAGTACCATTGGACTGAAGCCATCACTCATGTTACAGACAGCGATCTCCAGCATGCCCAGCTTCCTTCTTTGTAATGACAGGATGCTTGTTACAGCTGGAGCTATTTCAGCTTCTCCATATGCTTCGTTAGGGATTCCTGCATTTCTTTCACCCCTAAAAAGCACATGCAAAGGCAATGTACTGGTCTAAATTAGGAGTAAAAGCTAGAATGGCTGAAATTGCCACAGAATGGCAGTTCTGTAACTACCCTTCTACTGCATTATATCCTGTTCAGGTCGCCTACTCACTGCACGTCCTTGTATAATGATAAATGGAGATCAAGCCAAGGAGAGGAGGGTTATCAGTGGAGTGCCTCAGAGATTGATCGTGGGGCCAATCCTATTCAATATGTTTAACAGTGGCATTGGCTTGTAAATCACACACATGGATAGCTCAGTCAGTAGAGCATCAGACTTTTAGGGCACTGACTAGCTAGACTGCAGATGAAATTTAATGTTGACAACTGCAAAATGATGCATATAGGAGAAAATAAACCTGAGTATGGTACTACAGGCACACAAGGCTTGACTCTATATTAGATATTATCAAAGAGGCACAGAGTCATTGTGGATAATTTGAGAACCTGATCTCAGTATCCATCAGCCCTCAAAAACACAACTAGAATGCTAGGAATTATTCAGAATAGGATGGGGAATAAGACCAATAATATTATAATGCCTCTGTATCAATCTATGGTAGATGACACCTTGAGTACTCTATGCAATTCTGATCACTCCATCTCAAAAGAGATATAGCAGAACTAGAAAAGGTACAGAGAACTGCAAGATGATAAAGGTGATGAAAGGATATCCCTAAGAGGAAAGACTAAAGCGCTTAGCACTCTTCAGCTTTTAGAAGAAGCAGCTGAGAAGGGATATGATCATAAGATATGTCATACTGGGTCAGACCAAGGTCGATCAAGCCCAGTATCCGGTTTCCAACAGTGGCCAATCCACAGAAGACACAGGTTCCACAGTGTTTTTATTGGGGCAAGCAGTGAATTTCCCGGGTCCTCTTTAACACTAGAAGCCCCAAAAGGAATTTTACCTAAAAACCCCAAAGTGTGTCAATTGACGCATTATCACGACAACTGCATTTAGCATGAAATGCAGATGTGAATTAATGTGAAGTTACTTATTTGTTAAATATGTGCAATATGTGACGTCATTACATGACATCATCGTGTGTTTATTGTTTGTAATGTCGGAGTAAAACTCTAAACAGTGATTGAGATGCGCCACCTAGTGGGAACATGAATTTATACCTAGAAGCTCCAAAGTACGTCAATTGACGCATTCCAAGACAACTGAGCGCATCAATTGATGTACTTTGGGGCTTCTAGGTATAAATTCATTTTCCTGCTAGGTGGTGCATCTTTCATTAAGTTTTGATGCACATATTTGAACATCTTGACCTTGCTAACAAAGTCATGGAACATGACTGACATGGTTCTAACAGTGACGCTGGTGTACAACTTCGAAGATGCATTTGAGTCAATTGATGCACTTTGGGCTTCTAGTGTTAATAATGGTTTATGGACCTTTCCTCTAGGAACTTGTCCAAATCTTTTTTAAACCCAGCTGCACTAACAGCTTTTACTACATCCTCCGGTAATGAATCCCAGAGTTTGATTACGCGTTACGTGGAAAAATATTTTCTCTTATAAGTCTTGTATGGGTTACACTATAGCTTCATTGCATGTTCCCTAGTCTTTCTACATCTTGATGGCGTAAACTATCGATCTACATTTACCTGTTCCACTCCATTCATTAATTTATAGATCTCTATCATATTTCCCCTCAGCCATCTCTTTTCCAGGTTGAAAAGCCATAACCTTCTTAGCTTCTCCTCATATGGGTATCCTTCCATCCTCTACCATTTTGTGAGTCTTCTCTGTACCTTTTCTAATTCTGCTATATCCTTTTTAAGATACGGCGACCAGAATAGCTCACAATATTCAAGGTGCGGTCGCATCATGGAACGATACAGAGGTATTATAATATCCTTGGTTTTATTTTCCATTCCTTTCCTTATGATTCCAAGCATTCTATTTGCTTTCTTGGCAGCCACTGCACACTGGGCAGATGGTTTCAATGTGTTATCCACAATGATGCCTAAATCTTTTCCCTGGGTGGTGGTTCCTAATGTAGAACCTTGCATCGTGTAACCATAGTTTGGGTTGTTCTTTCCTAGGTGCATAACTTTCCACTTGTCCACATTAAATTTCTTCTGCCATTTGAGCGTCCAGTCTTCCAATTTATTGCAATTTTTCACATTCCTCTTGGGTTTTAACAACTCTGAATAATTTTGTTTCATCTACAAATTTGATTACTCACTTGTTATTCCCATTTCCAGGTCATTTACGAATATGTTAAAAAGCAGCGGACCCAGCACAGATCCTTGGGGTACTCCACTATTCACCTTTTTCCATTGGGAAAATTGGCCATTTAGCCCTACCTTCTGCTTTCTATCTTTTAACCAGTTCCTGATCTACAATAGCACACTACCTCCTATTCTATAACTTTTTAATTTTTGCCAAGAGTCTTTCATGAGGGACCTTGTCAAAGGCTTTATGAAAATCCAGATACACTGCATTGACTGACCCACTTTTGTCTACTTGCTTATTAAAAAAAAATATAACAGGTTAATAAGACAAGACCTTCCCTGGCTAAAACCATGTTGGCTGTCTCCCATTAAGCCATGAGTGTACATGTAAAGTAATTTTGTTCTTTATAATGGTTTCTACCATTTTTCCCAGTACTGATATCAGGCTCACCGGTCTGTAGTTTCCCAGATCACCCCTGGAACACTTTTTAAAAATTGGCGTTACATTGGCCATCCTCCAATACTCAGGTATTATTGATGATTTTAATGATAGTTCACAGATTAGCAATAGTTCTTTCAACACCCTTTGATGTATAGCATAAGGGCCAGGTGATTGCTACTCTTCAGTTTATCAAATAGTTGTAATACATCTTCCCGGTTTATCGATATTTCTTTCAATTCTTCTGCTGTATCAGCTTTAAATACCATTTCAGGCATGGGTAACTTCCCTACATCTTCTTCAGTAAAGACTGAAGCAAAGAATTCATTCAGTCTCTCCACTATGGCCTTGTCCCCTCTTAGTGCCCCTTTTATCCCTCTATCATCCAATGGTCCAACTGACTCTCTCACAAGTTTTTTTTTTTGCTACAAATGTACTTGAAAACGTTTTTATTATGTCTTTTGCTTCCACAGCAAGCTTATTTTTTCAAATTCTCTCTTTGCCTGCCTTATCAAAGCCCTGCATCTAACATGAGCTGGGTAGAAGAGATAAACTGGGAAAGATTGTTTACCCTTTCAGATATTACAGACTAGGGAACAATCCTCAAAAGTAATAGGTAATACAAGAAATTGGAGAATTTTCTTTTTTATTCAACATACAATTAGGCTGTGTAATTTGTTGCATAGCTGGGTTTGAAAAAGTTAGACAAGTTCTTGGAGGAAACGTTCATGGACCATTACTAGCCAGATGGGATTGGAAGAGTCATTGTTTATCCCTGAGAGCAAGCAACAAGGAATCACTCTTCACTTTGGGATCCTGCTGATGAATTCTAACCTGGATCCAGAGACAAGATATTGGGCTTGATGGACCTTTGCTCGAACCCAGGATGGCTACCTTATGTTCTTAATCTTTATAATATTGGATTACTGGTACAGAGAGACAGACCCTTCAGTGAAATGAGACACAGGGTAACAGTCCTCTGGTTCTTCTCTCCAAATAATGCATGGCGCACTGCATGGTGAGATTTCCTTTACTGAAGAAGTTTATAGCAAAGAAAATATTTATGACAACTTGTCCTTCAGGTACTGCTGTCTGCTCCTGTGGAGATGTCAGGATGATGTCCAGGTGACTACCATAATCACTATAATTTATCTACTTTGGATGCTGGAAATATCTTTATTGCAGAGACTCTTTGCTGCTTACTTTAATTCTCCCTGAAAGCCAATTTCTTTTTAACTTTCAAAAAGTTTGACTTCTTTAGAATTAGGAACTATTAGGACCAATTTCCCTCACTCTAGTCTGAAGACTCTTTCCTCACTAAAATCCCACTCTCACCTCTGGAGTGGAGGAGTGGCCTAGTGGTTGGGGCAAGGTACCTTAGGCTGGAAGGTCAGGGGTTCAAATCCCACTAGAAGACTGCAACCTTGGGCCAGAAGGACTGGGGTTTCTAGTCCCACAGGTGCTCCTTGTGGTCTTGGGCAAGCCACTTAACCCTCCATATCCCATGTTCCCTGTAAAATAGTTATCTCCAAGTTATAATGCCCTGTTCAATGTAATTTCAGTTTGTTCAATGTAAACCACACTGATGCAGAATAGCAGAGAATATAAATAAATAAACTCCTTTTTCTCTCTGTTTTTTTGAATAGAAACTTCTGATTTCTTCTTTCCTTCCTCTGGATCATCTCAAAGCTTCTTCTGGAGCTAGAAAGCATCTAGCTTCTGTAACTCCTTCCCTAGCAGGGGAAAGTGCCGACTGACTTTCCTCCCTGAGGTCCCATATCACAACCAAGCTGATGGAACAGTCTCTTTACCAGGGAAGTAAGTACTCCTCAGTAAGAAAAATAAGTACTTAGTAGGAACAAGGGGTCCCTACACAAAGAACTACAACAAGATGGAAACTGACGATGAACTAGAGATACAGACAGACCCATGACCTTCTTTATTAAAAGAAATTATGTCATCAGCTAGTGCGGCTTAGGTATCCTCACCATCCAAAGCTGGTGTTATACTGGAGTCTATAGCAGAAACCAAGAAATGGACCCACATGGTTCTGGTTGCTCTGAACTTTCTCCCTCAGTGACATCATTCAGCTTTGCCAACAGAGCCAAAGACATTGCCCTCACCCCAAAATAGTGTCTCTGTCACCAGCTTAGCTGTTCTGTGCTGTATTTTTAACTTGGATTTGCAGGGCCTGGAATCTCTGCCAGCCCGGCATCCCCTACCACCACAGCTGCATGCCTTTTTTGCATTGACAGGTCTTGGGAACCCCTCCACGACACTAGTACTACTACTGAACATTTGTATAGTGCAACAAGACATACGCAGCGCTGCACAGACATATGTAAAAGACGTTAATTGCTCATCAGAGCTTACAATCTAGTCAAGACAGACAACACAGTAGCTGTAGACATGGGATACATCTGGGGGAATGGTAAGGAAACACACAGGAGATCAGGTGAGTCAAGATCCGAAAGTGGCAGTGAAGAGGTGAGTTTTCAGCCTGGATTTGAAAAGGGCCAGAGAAGGCGCCTGACGTACAGACTCAGGTAGTTTGTTCCAGGCATAAGGAGCAACAAAGTGAAAGGATCAAAGTCTCGAGTTAGCAATAGAAGAGCAGGGCGCATATAGAAGCGATTTGCCAGAAGAGCGGAGTTCCCAAGGATGGCTGTAGGGAGAGATGAGAGAGGAAAGGTAGTGAGGAGCTGCAGAGTGAATGCACTTACAGGTCAGCAGGAGAAGTTTGAACTGGATGCAGAAATGGATAGGGAGCCAGAGAAGTGAGTTGAGGAGTAATATGTGCATGACAAGGCTGGCAGAAGATTAGCCGTGCAGGAGAGTATTGAACAGATTGAAAGGGACAGAGATGATTCAGAGGGAGACCAGCAAGGAATAGGTTACAATAGTCTAGATGAGAGGTGATTAATGAGTGGATAAGTGTCTTAGAAGTGTGTTCAGAAAGAAATGGGCAATTTTTGTTGATGTTGTAGAGAAAGAAATGGCAGGTTTTAGCTATCAGTTTGATATTTGTGGAGAAGGAGAGAGAGGAGTCAAAGACGATCCCAAGGTTGCGAGCTGAGAAGACAGGGAGGAATAGAGAGTTAGCCAAAGAGACTGAGAAAGGAGGAAGGGGAGGAGAGGGTTTAGGGGGAAAAGAAGAAGCTCAGTTTTGGCCATGTTCAATTTCAAGTGGCGGTGAAACATCCAAGCAGTAATGTCAGAAAGGCAGGCAGCGATCTTGGCCTGTATTGCCAGAGAGATTTCAGATGTAGAGAGGTAGATCTGGGAGTCATCAATATAAAGATGGTACCGAAAGCCATGGGAAGTGCACCAAGGGACTGGGTATTGAGAGAGAAAAGGAGTGGACCCAAGACAGATCCTTGGGGTGCACAACTGAGAGTGGGATAGCAGCAGAGGAGGATCTACCAGAACAAATACTGAAAGACCGATGGGAGAGATAGAAAAAGACCAGGATAACACAAAGCCCATAATATCTATCTATATTTAGCTCACACCTTTCCATTGGAAGTTCAAGTGAGTTACATAGGTATTTCCCTGTCCCCAGAGAGCTTACAATTCAAATTTGTACTTGAGGCAGTAGAGGGTTAAGTGACTTGCCCAAGGTCATAAGGAGCACCAGTGGGACTTGAACCCAGCTTGCTTGAGAACTAGGCTACTCCTCCACTCATGCCACCTGGCTTTGTTTCTTCATGACAGGTCCAGGAACGCCACTATTTCTGCTGCTCATCCCACTGCAGTTTTTCTTTCTCCAGAAGTAACCTATGCATTTCCCCTATTCCTACCCCCGTCACTGCACTTCATCTTGCACTGATGAAAACTCCCATCAGCCCCACTGAGTTGTGCCACCTGCTGAATCATTTTCAAATCTTCTTAGGGTTTAAGTCTCAAATCTCAAACTTCAATGAAATCCATTCTCTGAATTCTCCAGTGAGATCAGATCACTGATGGATAGGCAGATGGATGAACATAACTTGTCCATATGGTATTCTTTTATTTTCTAGTGTAAGGAAAGTCTATAAAGGAGGGCAGACCAAAGAAAGCTTGAAAAAGTGTTTTGCCAATTAAGATTTAATGAAACACAGTACAGAGTCCTGCTTTTGGGATTCAGAAATTCAAGGGGAAAGTTCATGATGTGTATCAACCAGGAGAGGGATGTGGGAGAAATTATCTTGAATAATCTTAAGTAATGAAAGGCAGTGAGGAAAGTCCGGAGGATGCTAGAGTGCATAGGGAGAGGCACAAATAATAGAAACAAATAGGGAGAGCATGTGCAGCGTGGCCCAAGGAATTCTTTCCAGCCCCTCTGCCTGTCTGTGTTGACTGTAAAAGTGTAAACTGCATAGATGTATTATGTATTGCAGTATATAAATGAAATTATTGTGGCTGGGAGGATGGGTGGGAACGTGTTTGTGAGTCTGTGTATGTGTGTGATTGTCAGTGTTGCTTCTCTGTGGGATGGAAGAGCAAGTGGGTGTGCCTTTATTACCTCCTTATGGGGGGGGGGGGTCTTTATGCCCAAGTTGCTAGTGGGTGGCCTTATAGTGCTATACAAATGATTAGTAATAGCAGTAGTAGTAGTAATAGTGTGTGTGTGTGTATGTGCATGTACTTATCTGTGTTGCTCTCAGGGGCAATTTCTCCAATTGGGTTAGTTTTGCACATACCATGATAGCAATAAAACTCACTGACTGACCTTTTCAATGCCTCATTGGAGTCAGGAGTGGTGCCAAAGGACTGGAGAGAGGCTCATGTAGTCCCTTTACACAAAAGTGGAAGTAAGGATGTGGTTGAAAACTACAGGCCGGTTAGTTTAACTTCGGTGGTGAGTAAATTATTGGAAACGCTGCTGAAAGAGAAAATAGTGAGGTTTCTGGAGTCCAGCGGATTGCAGGATCCGAGGCAGCATGGATTCACCAGAGGCAGGTCTTGTCAGACAAATCTGATTGAGTTCTTTGACTGGGTGACCAGGGAGTTGGACCGAGGGAGAGCCCTAGATGTGATGTATTTAGATTTCAGTAAAGCCTTTGACACTGTTCCTCACAGGCGACTTATAAACAAACTGAGCACCCTAGGGATGGACCCTAAAGTTACTGCTTGGGGCAGAAATTGGTTGGGTGGGAGGCGACAAAGAGTACAAGTAAATGGAGCTCACTCTGAGGAGAAGGATGCTATCAGTGGTGTGCCCCAGGGATCTGTCCTTGGTCCGATTCTTTTTAACATCTTTGTTAGTGATATAGCGGAAGGGCTTTTAGGTAAGGTTTGCCTCTTTGCGGATGATACCAAAATCTGCAATAGAGTAGACACCCAGGAAGATGTAGATAACATGAGGAGGGATCTAGCTAAACTTGAAGAATGGTCTAGAATTTGGCAGCTGGGATTTAATGTTAAAAAATGTAAGGTCATGCATTTGGGCTGCAGCAATCCAAGGGAGCAATATAGTATAGTGGGTGAAGTACTTTTGTCCACTAAAGAAGAGCGGGACCTAGGCGTGGTTGTGTCTGATGATATTAAAGTAGCTAAACAGGTAGAAAAGGCGACGGCAAAAGCTAGAAGGATGCTTGGGTGTATACGGAGAGGAATGGCTAGCAGAAAAAAGGAGGTGATAATGCCTCTGTATAAGTCTTTGGTGCAACCTCAATTGGAGTATAGTGCGCAATTCTGGAGACCGCACCTTCAAAAGGATGGAGTCGGTGCAGAGGGTGGCTAATGAAATGATTAGTGGTCTTCATTATTTATTTATTTATTTTTATTTATTACAAGTTCTTATATACCGCACTATTCGGCATCAGCGCGGTTTACATTATAACATAAAGACCATAACAACAAGCTGTTTGGTTTACATCGAACAGGAGTACAAACTTGGAGAACCAGGGTAAACTATATACAAGAGATAATTACATAGAACAGAATAGAGTCTTAATAATATCAAGAACGGCATGGTGTGTTCATGAGTGGGTCACTTCCTCTGGTTCAATTGCTGGTAGGGTAGTATTGAAGGAAGAGGTGGTATTTGAGTGCCTTCCTGAACTGGAGTAGGTCAGTAATGGCCCTTATGTCGGAGGGTAGAGCGTTCCAGCATTTGGGTACATAGAAACTGAAGGCTCTGTTTGAGGTTGTCATGTTGCACTTTGTCAACGCCTTCGAGGTTGTCAGTAGGTTTACGGCTGATGTTCTTCTGGATCTGTTGGGGGGTACTGTGTGAATCAGATCTGTGAGTGAGGAGGATGAGATACCCTTGATTGCCTTGAATGATAGGACTAGGGTTTTAAAGATGATCCTCCCATGGATGGGGAGCCAGTGAAGCTGTTTAAGAATGGGAGTTACGTGGTCGCTTCTGGAGGCTCCGTAGAGGACTCTTGCTGCGGCATTCATGGCCATCTGTAATGGGCTAAGAGTGGATTGAGGGAGACCTTGTAATATGGCATTTGCAAAGTCGAAGTGTGGCAGGATTAGTGCTTGGTATATGGTTCGGAAGTCAT
The DNA here is from genome assembly GCA_033557465.1 of Ichthyophis bannanicus. Classification (NCBI taxonomy): domain Eukaryota; kingdom Metazoa; phylum Chordata; class Amphibia; order Gymnophiona; family Ichthyophiidae; genus Ichthyophis; species Ichthyophis bannanicus. Next base: position 817,631,901 of record CM066033.1, on the reverse strand, counting down.
CAGGGTCCAACATGGAGCGCATATGCCTAAGCGAGCGTATTTTGAAGTATACAGCTTTGACTATGTTATTTATGTGATGTTTCATATCCAGACGTTGGTCCAATGTAACTCCAAGGTATCTTATTGTTTCTTTAGCTTGTAGGTCAGCTTCCTTGACACTGACGTGGGCTGGAGGGGTGAAGTTGGGGTCTTTGGAGATGAAGAGCACCTCTGTTTTTTTATGTTGAATGCGAAGGTTTTGTGATTGGAGCCACTCTGAGACCGAATTGAGGCAGTCTACCAACGGTGCCAGGTCTAATTGAGTTGTGGAGAAAGGCATATATAAGAGAATGTCATCTGCGTATATCAAGCAGTTGACTTTGAAAGATCTTATGATGTCGCAGATGGGCTGCATGTATATGTTAAATAGTAGGGAAGACAATGAGGAACCTTGAGGCACACCTTGCTTTTGATGGAAGCGTTTTGACTCTTCTGTACCGGACTTCACATATTGCCATCTACCATCCAGGTAAGAGTTGCACCATTCTAATGCACTGTTGCAGATACCTTTCTCTTTCAGTCGTCCGAGGAGAATTTCGTGGCTTACTGAGTCGAACGCCGCAGCGATGTCTAAGAAGACGAGTACAAATCCTTGTCGGATGTTGTTAATGCCTGTGATAATGTCGTTGAATAGGTTCGTGAGAAGGGTCTCGACCCCATGATATTCTCTGAACCCATGTTGGCAGTGATCTAGGGGCGCTGTGGTGTCTATATGATCTTGGATTTGCCGTTGTGCCTCCTTCTCAATTATCTTGGCTAAGAGGGGAATGCTAGCTATAGGCCTATAAGATTCGACCTTTTGCGGGTCTAGCTTGGGGTTTTTCAAAAGTGGCCTGATGGAAGTCTGCTTGAGTGCTGCAGGGAAGTACCCTGTTGTGAATGAGAGGTTCATTAGATTTGCAACGAAGGGGCTGAACGCACAACGTAGCTCCTTAATCCAAAAAGCTGGGCATGGGTCCGTTTGTGCAGTGGAGGTATTGAGAGATGCTATGGTGTCCTCGATGCATTTAGTGGATGGTGTAGAGAAGATATTTAGTGGGGTTGCATTCGTTGGTTCTTGGAACGGGACTGTTGACACCTTGTTAGTTTGCACTATCTTGGATTGCATGTAGTCAGCGAATTTCTGTGGATGAATCTCACTGTGTTGTTCGGGAGAAGGTTCCTTTGAGAGGGATTTGACCAGGTTGAAGAGGTCACGTGGTTTATTCAGTGATCTCTTTAGGGTGTCTGTGTGATATTGTTTCATTGTGGTTGTGATTGCTTCACGGTGTGTGGAGAGGTGAGTACGGTAGGCGGTCTGATCTTCAGTGGAAAGTGATCTGCGCCAGCGGCGTTCCAGTCTGCGGAGTTGAGTCAGAGAGGCTCGCAATTCAGGAGAGAACCATGGGGCGGTGCTTCTTTTTCTCCTCTTTGTGTTATTGGAAATTGGAGGTTGTGATATGGCATGCAGATTGGAGTTCCAGGAGTTGATTAGTTCGTCGAGGTCTGGTGTGGTAAAGCATATGAGGACAGACTGAAGGATCTTAATATGTACACCTTAGAGGAAAGGCGGGATAGAGGTGATAAATGTTCAGGGAGAGAGCCTTATGTTCTTATGTTCTTATAGACAAATGGACTCAATGATAATGTGCAGACAGGTTACCTATATCGTATGGTTTTTATGTATCAAGCATCAGAGTCGGGAATGAAAAAGAAATATAAGAATGTTATAATCGAGTTTTCTTAAAACCAGAATGCAATTATAAAGAACCCTTTGTACCTTATATTCTAGGACCAAAATATATCTGAACCATAAAGAGTACTCATGCATGAAGCAGTTCAAAAGGCAACGAACCACAAAAGGGAGACAAAACAAATAAAAATATTACAACATCTTTCCCCCATAAGTGGTAACACTTCATATGCTTAAGAGAGCTGCTGGTAAAAACAACTACACCAGAGTCAGTGCATATAAACACCAGGAAATCCCACTACATAAAACCTAAAGCATGGAACATCCGCTTACATAAAACAACGTGTCCCAAACTTCCAAAACGAGACGAAGTGTAAATAAAAGCCATGTAAAACAAGCTACAGCCATAAAAAGGGGGGGGGGGGCTCATTAAAAAACAATATTAGAAATAGAATCTGATGTTAAAAACAAGCATGATTTCAACATAGAAGTGAAGGAGGGGGAAAGGAGGTGAGGGGTGGAAAGAAGGAGGGAGAAGGGGGGAGGGAAGGAAAGGGGGAAGGGAAGGGGGATGGGGAGGGAAAAGAGGAGGGGGAGGAGGAACGGAAATTATAAATACATAAGAGCAGGAGTAAAAGTCCACCACAGTAAAAATATCTAATATTAAAAAGGGGGGGGAGTGGAGTGGGGATTCTTAAAAAATATAAAATGAAACTCAACGAGTCCCTCATAATAGGCTGTAGTTGAGTAAAAGCAGCAGACAAAGAATAAATAGAATAAAAACCAGTAAAGAGGGGAATAAAAAAGTAGATTAATGAACGGAGTGGAACGGGTAAACGTAGATCGATTGTTTACCTTATCAGAATATAGAAAGACTAGGGGACATGCAATGAAGCTACAGGGTAAACTATTTAAGACTAATAAAAGAAAATATGTTTTCACTCAACGTGTAATCAAACTCTGGAATTTGTTACCAGAGGATGTAGTAAAGGCTGTTAATGTAGCTGGGTTTAAAAAAGGTTTGGACAAGTTCCTGGAGGAAAGGTCCATAAACCATTATTAAGAAGGGACCCAGGATATCAATGTTTGAACCAATACAAGCATTGTGGAACCTGTGTCCCTTGGGGAAACTGCTAGGTACATATGACCTAGATTGGCCACTGTTGGAAACAGAATAGTGGGCTTGATGGACCTTGGTCTGAACCAGTATGGCATATCTTATTTTCTTATCTTATGTTCTTAATTGAAAGCAAGTTCTGCTATGAGGGGACATGGGATGAGGGTGAAGGGAGATAGATTCAGGAGTGATATGCGGAAATATTTCTTTACGGAAAGAGTAGTGGATCCGTGGAATAGTCTCCCAGTGGAGGTGGTAGAGATGAGGGCAGTAACTGAATTCAAAAAAGCATGGGACAAACACAGAGGATCTCTAAAGGTAAAAAGGGGACTGTTGTAGTTGTTGTTATGGAAGGACAGACTAGATAGGCCATGTGGTCTTTTTCTGTCATCATATTTCTATGTTTCTCACTCCTAAACCATGGTATGTGGAGTAGGATCTCAGTTTCCCAAATTTGCTGCTAATGCTCACCATACTATTTGCATTGTGCCAAAGAGAACTTCTGTCTGGAGTTCAGAAGATTTAACATATATAAGCAACTTGTTAAGGTGTGCTTGGAAATTCATCTTTATCAAGCCTGTGCCTCTCAGTACGATGGGAAATATTTCTCTGCCACATTTTCCTGGTTTTTGATTGCATTTCTTGGTACTTCAGGATCTTCTCCCTCTCCACACGATTCACAGAATAATCACTTGGAACCGACACCTCTACTATTAATGCGTTTACCACTATGTTGGGTTTCCTCACATCCAATGTCTTATCCATTGGAATGGGAATGCCCCAAGTTATCATAACTTCTATATTTTCTGTAATTTTCTTGGGGGGGTCGGGATCCCAGTGCTTTTCTGGTACAGTGATATTATTTTATTTATTTATTTAGCATATATTTGTATACCGCTACTTCCAGCGATCAGGAGCGGTTTGATTAAGTAAACAGAAAATGTCAGATCAATGACAGAAATTTCAAGGAATTGCAGTGTGATTTACAAGGTTATGTGATAGGTTTTCAAAACAAAGCCAGTCAGTTTCATTATAGTATACAACACACAATTGTGAGGGGGGGGGGGGGATTTGCTTTTGTACTTTTTTTTTTTTTACAATATATACATTTATACTTTTTACATATATACATTTTATACTTGCTTATAGTTTGGTGTGTATATTGTTGATTTACGTCACGTTGTAGGCCTCTTGAAATAAGTGTGTCTTTAGGTTTTTTCTGAAACACATCAGGTCATTATAGTGTTTACAGGCTTTCCAATGGATGAGACATGCCACCTCGTTGTGTCTTTCTGCATAGAAATGTTCTGCCATCAGAACTTTGCAACCGGCTACAAGATGAGTAATCATTTCCAGCTCTTTCTTACAGAATCTACACATTTTGGTTTTACCACTTTTCTTTATGCTTGCTGTGAAGTATCTCATCCTCAGTACACTATCCTGGGCTGGGCCACAAGTATTGATCTCTCATCCTTAAGTTTCAGTTTGCCTCTCCTTTTCCTGGATTAATCAACAAATGCAGTATGCTTTTTATTTCCCACTGTACTATGCATTTGCCACTTCTCATTCCTCCTTTGCTAATCTAATTCTTTGAAGAGATTTTTTCTCTTGTTTTGCACTCTGTTGCTTCCTTCCCTCCATGTGTAAACTAGTGGATTCTCATCATTCCTTCTCATCGGAATGCCTGTCCAAGTTTGATAGTGAAGATGGATTTATGATTCAGAAATCCAAGGGAAATGTCCATGATGTGTATCAGCCAGGATGTTGGAGAGATTATGTTGGATAATCTTAAGTAGTGAAACAATGCAAAAAGGAAGTGAGGAGAGTCAGAAGGATGCAAGAGTGCATAGTAACATAGTAACATAGTAAATGACGGCAGATAAAGACCAGTATGGTCCATCTAGTCTGCCCAGTAAGATGGCCGGAGTAAGATGGCAGGAGTAGGTGCCACTCTGTGCAGGCCACCCCTCGCCACTCCTCAGGCCACCCCTCCCCATGTCTTTGTTTAGGGGTGAACCCACCGCTCCATGCAGAACACCCCTATTTGTTGAGAAGTTAGATGGTTCAGTTTATTTTGATTTTATTCTGTTGCTATAAATGGATCCATTGTGTCTGTCCCATGCCATTTTTAATTCTGTATTTGCCCCCACCACCTATATCGGGAGGGCATGCCAAGCATCCACCACCCTCTCAGTGAAAAAGTATTTCCTGACATTGCCTTTCAATTTACCACTTTGCAGCTTCATGTCATGCCCTCTCGTTTTACAGCTTCCCCGTCTTTGGAAGAGGTTTGTTTGTTCATTATTTCTCCTTAAATATTTAAAGGTCTGAATCATATCTCCCCTATCCCTCCTCTCCTCCAAAGTGTACATATTTAGGTCTTCAGGTCTCTTCTCATAAGGCTTCTGACGCAGGCTCCAAATCATTTTGGTCGCCTTCCTCTGAACAGTTTCCATTCTTTTTACATCCTTTGCAAGATGTTGTTGCTATTAAGTGCCGTCGAGTCGGAGTCGACTCATGGCGACCCTCTGAATAGCTATCCTAAATTGTGTTCGATCTTCAGTCAGGCGGCTCATTGTTGACAGACTGGTACCCGTAGCTGCTGTTATTGTATCAATCCATCTCATTGCTGGTCTTCCTCTTTTGCGTTGACCTTCTATCTTGCCAAGCATGATGTCTTTCTCTAATGATCTCTCTCTCCGCATGATGTGTCCAAAGTATGAAAGTCGAAGTCTTGTCATCTGAGCTTCTAAAGAAAGCTTAGGTTTGATCTACTCTAGTACAGATTGGTTTGTTCTTCAGGCAGTCCATGGTATACACAGTATTCGCCGCCAGCACCATAATTCAAAGGCATCAATTTTCTTTATCTTTTTCACTGTCCAGCTTTCACATCCATATGATGTTATTGAAAATACCATATTAACCACCTAACTGAAATTTTTCTCCACTATACAATTCTTAAAAAAATAGAGAAATGTATGACCTAAGTCAAAAACTGACGTATATGGATCTATGAATGTCGGAAAAATAGCCTTGAGACAGTAATACTATCTCTTGAAGCTAATATTCCATTTTACTCAAATTGTTGAGCCCATATGAGAGCTTACGATATTTAAGGTTTAACACCACTTGAAAGTGTCACCAATAAGCAATATAATGTCATAAAACCACTTTAAAGTTTTGAGACTGAGGGCCAAAGCAATCCACTGTTAACAGGGTACTTATCTGAAGTCTCTCCGCCATGTAGCCATAGTCCCGTTTCATCAAGGTATGCAGTTGGCCCCAACACTCTTCCTTTGAAAAATATTCAAGGAGCTGAAGTTGTGGAAAAGATTCTTTAAGTAGGAATCAGTACTTTTAAGTAGCCTAAAAGCAGACACAGCACTGCGTTTCGGGCGATTCAAAGCTTTTCGCCCTGTTTCAACGCTCACCAACTACATCCACTCCCTTCGTCGTCGCTGATTCTAGAGTGAGACGCCAGCGCATGCTCAATAGTGATCCGAATCAGAAAGCAGGAACTCAGTTTAAATAACCAGGAAACATGAACTGTCAGAAAGCTTTTAAAATGATACATACACACTCAAAGTAAAGATGACCACTCTAATTCCTTATTTAAACCCAAAGGTTGCACTATAGACCAGCGAAAAATCCACTGTTGTTCCAATAATTGAAGTTGTTGTTCGCGATCACCCCCCCGAGGGTGTGCAGGAACATGATCTAAAATTCTCCACAAAAAATCTTCAAATTGATGATGGTAATCTAAGCAGTGTTGTACCAAAGGAGCAGAAAGGACTGAACGTTTTATTCTTGAAGCATGTTCATTCAAACGAGTCCTAACAGCTCAAACAGTACGACCAATATACAACATATGGCAAGGACAAATTAATACATATACTGCAAATGTAGTAGAGCAGCTTGTATTCCATCGCGAAACATGAATAAAGGAGGCAGAAGGAACCTCCCACTGACTGCCCTCAATTGTCTGCGAACAATGAGAGCACGAATTACATGCATGATGACCAGTTTCTATAGGTTTTTTCACTTGTCTGTCCAAAGGAGAAGAAGTATAAGAGAATAAGAGAATGTAAAGTAGCTCCCACCAAATCTCTCAAATTGGAGCCTCGAGAATGTGCTATTTGTAGAGCTTTTTGAAAACATGGATGCAGCTGTAACATATGCCAATGCCTAAATAAAATTTGCTTAACACTCTGTATATGCGACATATAAGGTAAAACTGCTACAAGTTTCTGAGAATCATCAATGACTGGGGTATTGGTGGACAGCAACCACTCACGATGAGTATATCTTGCCCTTAATAGAGCCTGTCGAATAACTTTTCTGGCTAAACATCCAAAGATTCCTTTCATTTACACTGTGCCTAAAATACATAAGTCGACCTATTGTGTCTTGTCGGGGGTCGGCTTTAGAACCATTGTCTAAGTTTTGCGACAAGTTTCTACAACCATGTGCTCAGCGTGTTCCTTCTTTTTTAAAGGACACTACTCATTTTCTCACAAAATTACATGAGGTTGAAGGTGATTTGACTTCTTGGTGGCTTGCTTCTTTAGATAGCACAGCTATGTATACTAATATCAACCAAGACCAAGCACTGAATGTCATCACTCAGTTAGATCTTGGTTTGCCTGAACGCATTCCTCAATCTTTTTTTATGGAAATGTTGACGTTAGTACTTACTTGTAATTATTTTCAGTTTGAACAGGAAATATATCATCAAATTCAGGGGATTGCGATGGGGGCAACGGTAGCTCCGTCTGTGGCCACCTTGTACATGGCTGATTTTGAATCCACATATATTTATCCCTCCCCTTGGTATGAAAAAGTAATCTTATGGGTCAGGTTTTTGGATGACATCTTTTTTCTGTGGCAGGACACTGAGGCTGCTCTACATCAATTTGTGGAATGGTTGAATTCTCTTAATGTGAATTTATCTTTCACTTTACAATATGATTTTCCCCAAATTGAGTTTTTGGATGTCACCGTGTGTAAGGGACCTGACACTTTTCAAACTACTTTGTACCGTAAACCTGTTCAAAGAAATACATTACTCTCTTATTCAAGTTTCCATCCTGGGGTTATGCGGAGGGGGCTTCCATATGGCCAATTCCTTCGCCTTCGACGCATTTGTTCTACTTTGACAGATTTTTTGGCTCATGCGAAAGAATTATCTGAACGCCTTTTCCAGAGAGGCTACCCCAGAAACGTTATTCGACAGGCTCTATTAAGGGCAAGATATACTCATCGTGAGTGGTTGCTGTCCACCAATACCCCAGTCATTGATGATTCTCAGAAACTTGTAGCAGTTTTACCTTATATGTCGCATATACAGAGTGTTAAGCAAATTTTATTTAGGCATTGGCATATGTTACAGCTGCATCCATGTTTTCAAAAAGCTCTACAAATAGCACATTCTCGAGGCTCCAATTTGAGAGATTTGGTGGGAGCTACTTTACATTCTCTTATTCTCTTATACTTCTTCTCCTTTGGACAGACAAGTGAAAAAACCTATAGAAACTGGTCATCATGCATGTAATTCGTGCTCTCATTGTTCGCGACAATTGAGGGCAGTCAGTGGGAGGTTCCTTCTGCCTCCTTTATTCATGTTTCGCGATGGAATACAAGCTGCTCTACTACATTTGCAGTATATGTATTAATTTGTCCTTGTATATTGGTCGTACTGTTCGAGCTGTTAGGACTCGTTTGAATGAACATGCTTCAAGAATAAAACGTTCAATCCTTTCTGCTCCTTTGGTACAACACTGCTTAGATTACCATCATCAATTTGAAGATTTTTTGTGGAGAATTTTAGATCATGTTCCTGCACACCCTCGGGGGGGGGGGGGGGTGATCGCGAACAACAACTTCAATTATTGGAACAACAGTGGATTTTTCGCTGGTCTACAGTGCAACCTTTGGGTTTAAATAAGGAATTAGAGTGGTCATCTTTACTTTGAGTGTGTATGTATCATTTTAAAAGCTTTCTGACAGTTCATGTTTCCTGGTTATTTAAACTGAGTTCCTGCTTTCTGATTCGGATCGCTATTGAGCATGCGCTGGCGTCTCACTCTAGAATCAGCGACGACGAAGGGAGTGGATGTAGTTGGTGAGCGTTGAAACAGGGCGAAAAGCTTTGAATCGCCCGAAACGCAGTGCTGTGTCTGCTTTTAGGCTACTTAAAAGTACTGATTCCTACATAAAGAATCTTTTCCACAACTTCAGCCCCTTGAATATTTTTCAAAGGAAGAGTGTTGGGGCCAACTGCATATCTTGATGAAACGGGACTATGGCTACATGGCGGAGAGACTTCAGATAAGTACCCTGTTAACAGTGGATTGCTTTGGCCCTCAGTCTTAAAACTTTAAAGTGGTTTTATGACATTATATTGTTTATTGGTGACACTTTCAAGTGGTGTTAAACCTTATTTATCGTAAGCTCTCATATGGGCTCAACAATTTGAGTAAAATGGAATATTAGCTTCAAGAGATAGTATTACTGTCTCAAGGCTATTTTTCCGACATTCATAGATCCATATACGTCAGTTTTTGACTTAGGTCATACATTTCTCTATTTTTTTAAGAATTGAAAATACCATGGCTTGAAGAAGTCGAATCTTTGTATGGAGAGAGACATCTCTGCTCTTGAGAAGCTTATCTAGGTCTTTCATAGCCATTCTGCCAAGAGCAATGCGTCGTCTGATTTCTTGACTGCTTGTTGCTTCTTTATTGATAGTTGATCCAAGTAGGTTAAAGTTATTCACGATTTCAATTTCTTCTCCTTCAACGATGAACCTGTTGATTATGCCAGTTGTCATGATCTTTGTCTTCTTTACATTAAGGTGCAGGCCCATTTTGAGACTATGTTCTTTGATTGTGAGAAGCAAATGTTTCAGATCATCTTCACTTTCCGCCAGTAATGTGGTATCATCAGCATAGCGAAGGTTGTTGATGAGTCTTCCACCAATCTTCACACCTCTGTTGTCTTCATACAATCCTGCTTCTCTGATGATTTGTTCTGCATATAAATTAAACAGGTAGGGGGAAAGTATGCAGCTTTGTCTTACACCTTTGCTTATTTTAAACCATTCTGTTTCTCCTTGTTCCGTTCGAACTGTTGCTTCTTGATCAATGTACAGATTGTGCAAGAGAACGCTCAGGTGTTCTGGTATACCCATGCTTCTTAATGTGGCCCAGAGTTTCTCAGGGTTTACACAGTCAAAAGCTTTGCTATAGTCGATAAAGCACAAATAGATATCCTTTTGGTATTCTTTAGTCTTTTCAAGGATCCATCTCACATCCGCAATGATGTCTCTCATTCCTCGCCCTTTTCTGAACCCTGCTTGCACTTCAGGTAGTTCTTGTTCCAGGTATGATTGTAGTCTCTTTTGAATAATCTTCAGTAGAATTTTGCTGGCATGTGGGATCAGAGCGATTGTGTGATAATTTCCACAGTCAGTTGGATCACCTTTCTTTAGTACTGATATAAACACAGATCTTTTCCAGTCAGTTGGCCATGATGCTGTCTTCCATATTTCTTGGCAGAGCCTTGTAAGTGCGGTAACAGCTGCATCAGATTGCTGTAATACTTCTATGGGAATGCAATCAATGCCTGGTGCTACATTCTTTGATAAGACTTTCAATGCTGCTTCAACTTCTTCTTTCATCACCAATGGTTTCAGATCATAAGGCACAGGTTGAAACAGCTGTTGGTCCACTTGATCTTTATCATATAAAAACTCTGCATATTCCTTCCATCTTTTCTTGATCTTCTCAGCATCATTCAACATAGAACCTTGAGCATCTTGTAACATTCCAATTCGAGGCTGGAACTTTTTCTTTAACTCTCGTAGCTTTAGGAAAGCTGATCTTGTTCTTCCTCTAATAGTTTCTGCTTCTATTTCCTTGCATGCATCATTGTAGTACTTTTCCTTGTCCTGTCTTGCTGCACGTTGGAAATCTCTGTTGAGTTCTGTGATTGTCTTTCTTTCTCCTCTGGCTTTAGCTCCTCTGCGTTTCTGGGCAATTTTCAGAGTTTCTTCCATCATCCATTTTGGCCGTTTTTTCTTTTTTACCTTTTGTAGAGACTTCTCGCTTTCTTCCAACACAGCCTTCTTGATGTCATTCCATAACTCTTCTGGAACTCTATCATTTGTATCTAAAGCAGCAAATCAATTTTTCAGGCAGTCTTTAAATTCCAGTGGTATATTCTCAAGGTCATATTTTGCTGCATTCATGAGTAGTTTGCTCTTTTTCAGCTTTAGCTTGAGTTTGCATACTAGTAGTTGATGATCTGTACCACAGTCAGCTCCAGGTTTTGTCTTTGTTGATGTTATAGAGCTTTTCCATCGTTGACTTCCACAGATGTAGTCAATTTGATTTTTATACAATCCATTGGGTGAAGTCCATGTGTACAGTCGCCGCTTGTGTTGCTGGAAGAAGGTGTTCGAGATGAATAGATCGTTGGTCTTGCAGAATTCTATGTCTTTCTCCAGCTTCATTTCTGTTGCCAAGTCCATATTTTCCAACTACTTTGTCTTCTTCTTTGTTGCCAACCTTTGCGTTCCAATCACCCATGACTATCAGGATATCCTGTTTGCATGTTCTGTCAATTTCAGCTTGTACTTGTTCATAGAACTCTTCAATTTCATTCTCTTCTGCAGCTGTTGTTGGGGCATATACTTGAATTATAGTTGTGTTGATAGGCATTCCTCGTAGACGAATAGAGATTAAGCATTCGCTGACTGCATTGTATTTCATTACAGTTCTTGCAAGTTTCTTCTTTATTATAAATGCAACACCATTTCTTCTTTGTCTTTCATGTCCAGCATAGTAGACCATGTGATCATCTGATGCAAAGTGCCCGATGCCAGTCCATTTCAGTTCGCTGACACCCAACAGATCAAGATGTACACGTTCCATTTCATTCTTGACCACCTCCAACTTCCCTTGGTTCATGCTTCGTACGTTCCATGTTCCAATGTGTAAGACATCTTTACAGCTTCTGACTCTCATTTCATGCGAAGCTACATCAGCAGTCAGACGTCCCGAGGGCTTTGATCCAACCACATCATAAATGCTGGCTTTACTCTGAAAAGTCTTCAGCTCTTCCCCAGTAGCTAGTTGAGTGCCTTCCAACCTGGGGGTCTCATCTTCCAGCACTACAGCACAATTTGTTTTGTTGTAACTATCCATTGGGTTTTCATGGCAAGATACAGAAGTAGATTGCCGGGCCTTTCTTCCGTACAGTTTAAGTTTGGTGCTGTTGCCGTTGTCACAGAAATGTGATCCTCCGCTGTCAACACTATCCCATTCTGCTGCTGCTGCCCAGATGGGTGGTTTGTCTTGGTCTGGCATCTTAGCTGAGATCTGTCCATCTTGGGAGACCCTGCCAGTAGTTAAACTACCGATAGTTAAGCTCTCAGCATCACTGATGCACACAAGCCCTCACAGCACGACATGCTGCAAACCAATTGAGGGCCTTTGCAAGATACGGTCTCCAAAACTGAACACAGTATTCCAAGTGAGGCCTCACTAGTGACTTATACAGTGGTATTAGAACCTCTTTCTTTCTTCTGGCAATTCCTCTTCGTATGCAGCCCAACATCCTCCTGCCTTTTGCCACCGCCTTGTTGCACTGTTTTGCCACCTTGAGATCTACAGAAATAATCACACCAAGGTCTTTCTCCTGATCCAACCTCTCGCCCCCTATCGTGTACATTTCCCTTGGGTTTCTGCTACCCAAGTGCATGACTCTGCACTTCTTTGCATTAAATCTTAATTGCCAAGCATTAGACCATTCTTCCAGCTTTTGTAGATCTTTTCTCATGTTAAGGAATCCCTCGGCGGAGTCCACTCTGTTGCAAATTTTCATGTCATCTGCAAAAAGACAGACCTTTCCATTCAGTATTTCAGCAATATCACTCACAAATACATTGAATAGTGCCGGGCCCAGGACCGAACCCTGAGGCACCCCGCTAATCATCTTCCTTTCCTCCGAGTGAGCTCCATTTACCATCACCTTCTGTCGTCTATCAGTCAACCAATTTCTGATCCAGTTCACCACCTTGGGACCCATTCCCAAACTACTGAGTTTATTGATAAGCCTCCTATGAGGAACAGTATCAAAGGCTTTGCTGAAATCCAGGTAGATGACATCCATCGCATGCCCCTGATCTAGTTCCCTGGTCACCCAGTCAAAGAACTCAATCAGATTTGTTTGGCAAGATCGTCCTTCGGTAAAACCATGTTGCCTCGGATCTTGCAACCTGTTGGTTTTGAGAAAGTTCACTATTCGCTCTTTCAGGAGTGCCTCCATTACTTTTCCCGGCACCGAGATAAGGCTCACGGGCCTGTAGTTTGACACTTCTTCCCTGTCACCACTTTTGTGTAGTGGTATGACATCAGCCGTTTTCCAGTCCTGAGGAACCTCTCCTGTTTCCAAGGATCTGTTGAAAACGTCCTTTAATGGCCCTGCAAGAACCTCTCTGAGCTCTTTCAGTATCCTAGGATGTATCCCATCCGGTCCCATGGCCTTGTCCACTTTCAGTTTCGCAAGTTGTTCTAACACATCATCTTCAGTGAATGGCGTGGTATCTACTTCATTCCCATCTTAATATTTGGGAGTCACAGTTGGTCCTTCTCCAGGATTTTCTTTAGTAAAAACAGAGCAGAAGTATTTGTTTAGCAATTCCGCTTTTTCAATGTCCTTTTCCACGAGTCCATTCCCAGCACTTCTGAGTCCTGCGATTCCACCTCTGATCTTCTTCCTTTCCTGAATATACCTGAAGAAAGTTTTGTCACCACACTTCACATCTTTAGCCATCTTTTCCTCTGCCTTTGATTTTGCTATCCTTATGTCTCTTTTTGTCTCTTTGAGTTTGATGCTGTATTCATTTCTGTGTTCCTCTGTTGCAAACTTTTGAATTTTGTGAAAGCTGTGTTTTTTGCCTTTATTTGAGCAACCACTTCTTTGGAAAACCAAATAGGTTTCCTTCTCCTTTTGTTTTTATTTACTTTTCTTACATATTTATCTGTTGCCCCTTTTATTGCCACCTTTAGTTTAGCCCATTGCAATTCCACTTCCCTTATCTCCTTCCACCCCGTCAGCTCCTCCTTTAGGTACATGGCCATTTTATTGAAGTCAGTGTTTTTGAAGTTTAGGACTTTGAACTTGCTATAGTTTGACTGCACCTTGTTTTTTAGAAATCGAAAGGTACCCTCGGTTCAGGTAAGGCCTGCTGGCCAGGGACACTTAGGTTCTTTATCAGGAGATTGGGCATTGACTATCTCATTTAAGGACCCTTGAGCTTCCCTGGCTTGGGCTTCCTCATTAACCAAAGCAGAGAAGGTACTATGCAGTGATATCTCTTGATGTACAGGGTGTTTCTGCATTACCAGACGTACTCCACCAGAGCCCACTGTGATCCATTTGTTCCTTGGATGTTTGAGTCTCTGTGGGAGCGGCGGGGGACTTTGTTTGGTTTGTATCCTAGAAGAGGTGCATTTCATTGCAGCTACTTCTTCCCTTAACAGAGTCAATTCATTTTGTATGGCTGCCAACTTGAGGCATATAGGGCAAGCTCTTAGGTTCCAGATGATTCATCTCAGAATGAAGGCACCACAATTATTGCACTGAATACAAGACATATGTGATCGAATTAAGAGGATAGATGGCAACATATATGACCGCCATATAAGCAATGCAGCTGGGGGTGGGTGGGTGGGGTGAGGGGTGGGGGGGTGGAAACCTAAGTGTCCCTGGCCAGCAGGCCTTACCTGAACTGAGGGCACCTTTAGATTTCTGATTGGAGGGCTACCCAAGGAATGCAAGCAGATTATTCCCAGAAGTGAATGTAAAACCAGCAGTTAACTTAGCTACTCAACCACCAGGATAGGTAAACCCAACAGCAGTTAGATATTATATATCCACTTTGATTGTAGGATAAGGTGGTATACAAATCTGTCAAAATAAATAAATATCAGCTACACAACCAACAGGATAGGTAAGCAAATAGGTAAGAGATACCAAGTTGCAAGCTTATTAAAAGATGCAAAGCTTTAAGCTTATCTGTTTGTATGAGAAACTGTGGAGCCCAGATTCAACCAGGTGTCTGCAGGAAGTCCACTATTCAAGAGCCCCTCCCTGGCAGCAAGTTTGCAGACAAATTCAAACAATGAAAGCTGAATTAGCCAACTGAATTCTTAATGTTTTTCTATCTGTCTTTTGTGAAAAGGTCCTTGTTGTATTTGGCACCCTTAGATTTCTGATTGGAGGGCTACCCAAGGAATGCAAGCAGATTATGCCCAGAAGTGAATGTAAAAATAAATAAAAAAGCATCTTTCAGCAAGTTTGCAGACAAATTCAAACAATGGAAGCTGAATTAGCCAAAGGTACGGATAATAGGACAAGTAGGGAAAGCATGTAGGGCATAGCTTAAGGAATTCTTTCCAGCCCCTTATCCCCTCGTGTTTTGTTTTGGCTGAAATAAGCACTTCTATAAAAGCTGCATGCAGTATCTGTGTTGATTGTGGCAGGGTGGGTGGGAATACATGTGTGCGTGTGTGTGTCTGTCTGTGTTGCCTCTCTGTAGCGTGGAAGAAGGGCAAATGGGTGTGTCTTTGATGCTTCTGTATGGGGGAGCTTTATGTTTGAGTTGCCTGTATGCATGGCGGGTATGTATGACAGTGTACATGTGTACGTGCTTATCTGTGTTGCCTGTGTGTGGGTGGGGGCCTGTGTGTGTCTGACAGAGTTCTGAGCCCCTATATACAATTTATTTACATCATTTCATAAATTCAACCAATGAGGTCATTTTACAAGCATTTACATGTGTAGTAAACAGCCATTTCAGAAAGCCACTATCTACACGTTTCAATGACCACGATGCAGAGATTAGAAAGGGGAGTGTCGTAGGCATGGTGTGTGTTGGCTGAACAAATTATATGTGTGTTTCCATTTTGCCATAGGAATTCACACATAAACAGTGAGATTTCCCCATCAGCTTTTGCACCTTCTCCGAACCGAGTGCAGCTTTTATAAAAGGGTTTATTTCAGCCAGAGTTTAACATGACAGATGAGAGATTACGGGAGTCTATTCCTTTAATCCCTCATGTTTTATTTTTGTCTTTTAAAAGAAAAGAAAACCCTTTTGCAACTTTACTGCTTAATTAGTACCTATTAAATATTTGTCTTTGCAAATATCATGCCTTGGACAGGTTGAATCTTTATACACAGAGACACATCTCTGCACTCGAGAATCTTGTCTAGGTCCTTCATAACCATCCTGCCAAGAGCAATGCGTCATCGGATTTCTTGACTGCTTGTCTACTATTTCTATTGCTTCTCCATGAATTGACAAGACTTTGACGTTATTTTCATTTTCTCATCTTGCAAAGTGAAAGATCATTAGAGAACGACATCATGCTTAACAAGGTTGAAGGTCAATGCAAAAGAGAAAGACCAGCAATGAGACGGATGGATACAATAATAGCTGTTATGGATGCTCTTCACTCTTTCAACCTGACTGAAGACCTAGCACAGTTTAGGACAACTATCCACAGAGTCTTCATGAGTCAACATTGACTCAAAGGCATTTAATAAGAACAAGAAATGTATAGTTTTTTGAAATGGAACCATTATATGTATGGGTGGCGGTATTTATACATCAAAATCACCAGTTCTACATTGTCTATGTGGAAGCTGCCCAGTGATGCCGCTCTTTTCTTCCATATGTAGGTTTGTGAGGTCGCTGCTCCCACTGTACATGCCGGATAACACACCTGTTATTTGCCAGAATGCCCAGGAGCTGGGTTTGGGCAGACCGCTCGAGGGCATGCATAGATGGTAAGATAGCTCAGTCTATACATGTATGACTGTAAAGTACTCACAACCATTTACACCTGCTAGACACAGAATTGCATGCAATAGATGTCCAGTATCAAGGTGGTGATCCTGAAAGGTGTGGCTTCAGGAACGGATTCCAAAGCACTGCCCTAGAGGGGAGATATGAAGGTAGCAATGCAGAAAAAGAAACACTGTAATCAGGGCTGGTCAAGGGTATCTGACACCACAGAGAAACCGTCACCCATACACCCACCCCCATAGCCCAGCATCAACCCTTCTCTCCCCAGGTGTTGCACATCTGCTCTTCCTTTCCCAGATCCCCTCCAAAGCTGTGCAGCATGTGTCCTTCTTTTCCCTACCCCGCCGAGATTTCCAGCATCTCCCCGCTTCCTCCCCCATCAGGTTTAGCTCATCACTCCTCTCGCTCCATCGCTGCTTCCCGGACCCCGCAGTGTGACCAGTGTGGGTCCTTGATCGTCCACGCCTGTTCGACGTCTGCCATGTCCCGCCCCTCCGAACATCCTATTATGAAGGGGATGGGAGACAGCAAGGCTCAAGGCCCTATGCCGGCCACACTGACTTTTCTTTACCTTGGCATCACTGCTGTACCAATGCCACCCCTAAATTGTGCCACTTTAGGCTAAGGTTACCAGATGTCTCCACTTTTCGGGGATTGTTCCCACTTTTCAAGCTGTCTTCTCAACTCCCACCTGCTTGACAGCATCCTGTCCCCAATTCCAGCAATAGGACAGAAGGGACAGAAAAACATTTCTTTTCAGTTTAGTGATCTGGAAGATGTCCGTTTTTAGAGCTGACATCCATTATCTTCATATTTTTCACTGTACAGGGGAAATGCGTCACTGTTCCTATTTCTCTGTCCATTTATCTGCTTGGACGTGATATTGCTGCTGTCATGGGATGATGGGGGGGGGGGGGCAAGGTAATGATTCCTCTTCCCTCTTCCTTGCTTTCTTGCTTAACCCTGGAACTAAGGTGTCACTTCCTCTCCCCTTCCCACCCGTCTTTGGATAAGTGTCCCAGATTTGCCTGCAAAAGCATCTTGCAACCCCACCCTAGGCAGATCCTACTCTGCCTAATGGTTGGCCCAGCCCTGATTTTAATGGACACAGATTTCTATAACAAGGGGTCAAGATATGAGCATTCAGAAGTTAGAATCAGGAAATTCATGGAATGGCAAGATGGCATCAGTAGAGAAACAGTAACAGAACTGAAACATTTCTGTGATAAGCACCGAGGATCCTTAGCTGTGGGGGAGTGAAGGATAAAGTCTGGGATAAGCACAGAGGATCCTTAGCTGTGGGGGAGTGAGGGGTAAAGCCTGGGATAAGCACAGAGGATCCTTAGCTGTGGGGGGAGTGAGGGTTAAAGCCTGGGATAAGCACAGAGGATCCTTAGCTGTGGGGGAGTGAGGGCTAAAGCCTGGGATAAGCACAGAGGATCCTTAGCTGTGGGGGAAGTGAGGGGTAAAGCCTGGGATAAGCACAGAGGATCCTTAGCTGTGGGGGGAGTGAGGGGTAAAGCCTGGGATAAGCACAGAGGATCCTTAGCTGTGGGGGGAGTGAGGGGTAAAGCCTGGGATAAGCACAGAGGATCCTTAGCTGTGGGGGTGTGGGGGGTAAAGCCTGGGATAAGCACAGAGGATCCTTAGCTGTGGGGGAGAGTGAGGGGTAAAGTCTGGGATAAGCACAGAGGATCCTTAGCTGTGGGGGAGTGAGGGGTAAAGCCTGGGATAAGCACAGAGTATCCTTAGCTGTGCGGGAAGTGAGGGGTAAAGTCTGGGATAAGCACAGAGGATCCTTAGCTGTGGGGGAGTGAGGGCTAAAGCCTGGGATAAGCACAGAGGATCCTTAGCTGTGGGGGAAGTGAGGGGTAAAGCCTGGGATAAGCACAGAGGATCCTTAGCTGTGGGGGGAGTGAGGGGTAAAGCCTGGGATAAGCACAGAGGATCCTTAGCTGTGGGGGAGTGAGGGTAAAGTCTGAGTTAAGCACAGAGGATGCTTAGCTGTGGGGGAGTGAGGGGTAAAGTCTGGGATAAGCACAGAGGATCCTTAGCTGTGGGGGAGTGAGGGTAAAGTCTGAGATAAGCACAGAGGATCCTTGGCTGTGGGGGAGTGAGGGGTAAAGCCCGGGATAAGCACTGAGGATCCTTAGCTGTGGGGGAGTGTGGGGTAAAGCCTGGGATAAGCACAGAGGATCCTTAGCTGTGGGGGGAGTGAGGGGTAAATCCTGGGATAAGCACCGAGGATCCTTAGCTGTGGGGGGAGTGAGGGGTAAATCCTGGGATAAGCACCGAGGATCCTTAGCTGTGGGGGCAGTGAGGGGTAAATCCTGGGAAAAGCACAGAGGATCCTTAGCTGTGGGGGGGAGTGAGGGGTAAAGCCTGGGATAAGCACAGAGGATCCTTAGCTGTGGGGGGAGTGAGGGGTAAATCCTGGGATAAGCACCGAGTATCCTTAGCTGTGGGGGGAGTGAGGGGTAAATCCTGGGTAAGCACCGAGGATCCTTAGCTGTGGGGGGAGTGAGGGTTAAAGCCCGGGATAAGCACAGAGGATCCTTAGTTGTGGGGGGAGTGAGGGGTAAATCCTGGGATAAGCACAGAGGATCCTTAGCTGTGGGGAGAGTGAGAGGTAAAGCCTGGGATAAGCACCAAGGATCCTTAGCTGTGGGGGGAGTGAGGGGTAAAGTCTGGGATGAGCACAGAGGATCCTTAGCTGTGGGGGAGTGAGGGGTAAAGCCTGGGAGAAGCACAGAGGATCCTTAGCTGTGGGGGGAGTGAAGGGTAAAGCCTGGGATAAGCACAGAGGATCCTTAGCTGTGGGGGAGTGAGGGGTAAAGCCTGGGATAAGCACCGAGGATCCTTAGCTGTGAGGGGAGTGAGGGATAAAGCCTGGGATAAGCACAGAGGATCCTTAGCTGTGGGGGGAGTGAGGGGTAAAGCCTGGGATAAACACAGAGGATCCTTAGCTGTGGGGGAATGAGGGGTAAATCCTGGGAGAAGTACAGACGATCCTTAGCTGTGGGGGCAATGGGGGTAAAGCCTGTGATAAGCAGAAAGGATTCTTAGCTGAGGGGGAGTGAAGGGTAAAGCCTAAAATAAATACAGAGAGATCCTTAGCTGTGGAGGAGTGAGGGGTAAAGCCTGGGATAAGCACAGAGGATCCTTAGCTGTGGGGGAGTGAGGGGTAAAGCCTGGGATAAGCACAGAGGATCCTTAGCTGTGGGGGGAGTGAGGGATAAAGCCTGGGATAAGCACCAACGATCCTTAGCTGTGGGGGGAGTGAGGGTTAAAGCCCGGGATAAGCACAGAGGATCCTTAGCTGTGCGGGAGTGAGGGTAAAGTCTGAGATAAGCACAGAGGATCCTTGGCTGTGGGGGAGTGAAGGGTAAAGCCCGGGATAAGCACCGAGGATCCTTAGCTGTGGGGGAGTGAGGGGTAAAGCCTGGGATAAGCACAGAGGATCCTTAGCTGTGGGGGGAGTGAGGGGTAAATCCTGGGATAAGCACCGAGGATCCTTAGCTGTGGGTGGGAGTGAGTGAGGGGTAAATCCTGGGATAAGCACCGAGGATCCTTAGCTGTGGGGGGAGTGAGGGGTAAATCCTGGGATAAGCACAGAGGATCCTTAGCTGTGGGGGGAGTGAGGGGTAAAGCCTGGGATAAGCACAGAGGATCCTTAGCTGTGGGGGGAGTGAGGGGTAAATCCTGGGATAAGCACCGAGGATCCTTAGCTGTGGGGGGAGTGAGGTGTAAATCCTGGGATAAGCACCGAGGATCCTTAGCTGTGGGGGGAGTGAGGGTTAAAGCCCAGGATAAGCACAGAGGATCCTTAGTTGTGGGGGGAGTGAGGGGTAAATCCTGGGATAAGCACAGAGGATCCTTAGCTGTGAGGGGAGTGAGGGATAAAGCCTGGGATAAGAACAGAGGATCCTTAGCTGTGGGGGGAGGATTAAAGCCTGGGATAAGCACAGAGGATCCTTAGCTGTGGGGGGAGGATTAAAGCCTGGGATAAGTACAGAGGATCCTTAGCTGTGGGGGGAGTGAGGGGTAAAGCCTGGGATAAACACAGAGGATCTTTAGCTGTGGGGGAATGAGGGGTAAATCCTGGGAGAAGTACAGACGATCCTTAGCTGTGGGGGCAATGAGGGTAAAGCCTGTGATAAGCAGAAAGGATTCTTTGCTGAGGGGGAGTGAAGGGTAAAGCCTAAAATAAGTACAGAGAGATCCTTAGCTGTGGTGGAGTGAGGGGTAAAGCCTGGAATAAGTACAGAGGATCCTTAGCTTTGGGGGTAGTGGAAGTAAAGCCTGGGATAAGCACCGAGGATCTTTAGCTGTGTGTGTGTTTGGGGGGGGGGGGGGTGTTGAGAGTAAAGCCCGAGATAACTACAGCGGATCCTCAGCTATGGGGGAGGTTTTTTCCTTCCAAGTTATTGAGAATGGAGTTTCCTGTTTTGATCTTATTCCTGTTTTTTTTACAGTCAATTCTTAGCTTCTATAACATTGGACCTTGGATCCTAAAAAGTGTGTCAGTGTTGTGAGCAGATCAGGACCGAAGTTTATGGAGGACTGTCAGGGGAGAGTTCCACCAGAGAAGCGATAGTGTGTAATGCATGGCCTCCGTTTTTGGTCTCTTTCAGAATTTCATGTCCTAGACACTTCTGTACGTTCCTTATGCGTCAATCCGGTGCTGAGTAGGACTATGGCCCAGCTAAAGGGTTTCCAGTTTAAGGGTTGCTCCAAGGACAGACCTTCTTCCCATTGGCTGTTCTTTGTTCTGTTTCTCTTGCACTGTCTCTTTCCAAGCACCTACTGCTATTTGGAGAAGGAGTTCTTTCCGAGAAGTTGCTTGTTCCAGTGTTTGCAGAGGATTTCTGTCCCTTGTTCTTAGCGGATAGACAGTCTCTTGTTTCTGGATAGACAGTGCTTTTGTGTGAGCTGCATCTAAGGTATAATTGTATACGTACAGATATGTATCAGCAAGAATAGGTGCATACACACATAATATATAAAATCCACACGTAAATGCCAATTCCACCCCTCTACCGCCTATCCTCCGCCCCAGGAACATCTGTGCCTATATCATGTAAAGACAGGTGCTATGTGCCTTTCAAGTATTTATTTCCTCAAGCAATCCTATGAGGGCCAACACGAGTGCTAAAACGATATTCTAGGTGCTCATTACCCCTTAATCTATTACTTTGGCAACAGAAGTAACATCCTCATGCCAATAGAGTTATCAGAATCTGTTTTGGGATGCAGAGCACACTGTAGCCTGAGTGTCCACACATCAGCGCTTCTCATTAATAGTGTGAAGCCTCAAGGGGCACGTTAGCATCTCACATTCTGATGGGCTGTTGAATAATTTAGGACATTAATGACCAGGTTATATCTTGCCACCTGAAGGTTCGCTCTATTCAGAGCTACAATCATCTAAATTATTGGGTCTTTTTCACACTTTCCAAATTCTAGCAGTAATGATAATTACCTCTTCAATCGACCCTTATTGCTCCTCTGCTTCCTCTTTTAAGGCGTGATTTACCAAGCCTTTTCTCTTATGCTGTGTCTACGGGTAAGGCTTAGTAAATCAGACCCTTAGAGTAAGGTTATCAGATTTTTTTGCAGGCAGATCTGGGACCTTTATCCCAAGTGTGTGTGTGGCCGGGGAGGTGGGGGAGGTGGGGGAGGGGGAAGAGACACATTAGTTCCAGTTTTGAGCAACAATGTGTGGATGAGGTTAGATGAGTTATTACCCCTTCCCTCATCCCATTCATACCACGACAGCAATAATTTCACTTCCAAGCAGACAAATCGACAAGAGCATTAGAAACAGTGATGCATTTCTCCCATACTGTGTAAAATATAAAGATAATGGATGTAAATGTTAAAACCTGACATACTCAAATTGAAAATAATTGGGGGGGGGGGGGCTGAATATTTAGCAGTGGCGCTAGCCACCGCTGCTGAAACTTAAACGTAGATATTCAGTCCTGGGCTTATACCATATCTGGCCCCGGCACTGAATATTCTGGTTGCCCAGATTGGCAGGAAGCTAACCACGAGTGGTGATAGGCAGCCATTGCTGAGTTAGCTTCAACAGTGAAAGTTTGGCTAGCCTTTGCTGCGCCTTACTTTCACAGTGGCTGCTCGGTGATGGCGAGATACTGCGCAGAATGCCTCAGTGCCGACCAGTTAGCATGAAGGCGTGCAGAGACGGCACCAGCGATATTCAGCGGTCTGCTAACCGTGTTAATCTACTTTGATTTTCAGGCCCAGTGTTTTTTTTCTATCCTCTGTCTCTCCATTGCTAAAATCAGGGACAGGAAGCTGCCAAACAAGTGAGAATCGGGGACACAGCTCTAAAATCGGGGACAATCCCCAAAAATCAGGGACATGCGGAATTTAGGGCACCCGAAATTGATGTAATGCATGTTAACCAATTCATTAACATGTGTACAATTGTTTTGCATTGGTTGAAAACTTCTAATACATTTTTTAAAAATGTTATAAAATGATTATGTGAAATGAACAAAAAGCATCCAAAAACCAGGAAAATTTCAGTAAGATCCACAAATGAGCCAAAAATGTTTGCCTGTGCACATGCCTATATCATAGAGAAATGTTACACATGAAGGCACATTTTAGATAGTACGCGCAGATCGGAATTGAAACGTTGAGGTCACAATGTGCATAATTTGGCATTATTTTAGAAAAGACTGTGCTAAAATAGTGTAGGAACAAAGATGTGAAGTCGGAGGAGCCATTGTGCAAATCTACACTTGGGAAACATCACTGGGGGAAACTCAGTAACTACCGTGGGTAGATGCCGGCACTTATATGTGTAAATTTTGGCCATTTTGCAAACCTGAACATATAAATGCCACCAGTCAACTACAAATTCTACTATTGTCATCTTATCTCAATTTGGAGAGGGAAATAAACAACAGGGAATTATGGAGAACAGCTTCCTTAATGCCTGGCCCAAAAGAGCACGTTTTAAAAACATAAATGTTCCAGGAGGCAGCTATAAATCCCGAAGTGGACAATTGCAGTTATACATGTGTATTCTCTATATGAAATGGGTAATAAACTTTTCGATTTTTAACCCATTCAGGCCATTCCCTAACCATGCCTTCACTATGGAAAACATAAGACAGACAGAGAGGTACATAGACGAGACCTACAGGGATATAGTCCTGAAGTCCCACCTCCAGTCTGGCAGCATCCCTGTTGCCATGGAGGAGAGAGGTCGCGTGACAGGAGAGCATCACCCTGGTGTGGCAGGAAGTGATCCTGTAACTAGGACCTGTCCTCCAGGTGATGTAAACCCCTCTCGCACCGAGGAGGTTTCTCCAGGGCCAAGTGCCCATGAGGGAAGGGTTAGGACAGCAGTTATAGTTGGTGATTCAATCATTAGGCATGTAGATAGCTGGGTGGCTGGTGGACGTGAGGATCGCCTGGTAACATGCCTGCCTGGTGCGAAGGTAGCGGACCTCACACGCCACCTAGATAAGGTCTTAGATAGTGCTGGGGAGGAATCTGCTGTCTTGGTACATGTCGGTACCAATGACATAGGAAAATGTAGTAGGGAGGTTCTGGAAGCTAAATTTAGGCTTTTAGGTAGGAAGTTGAAATCCAGAACTTCCAGGGTAGCGTTCTCCGAAATGCTTCCCGTTCCACGCGCAGGACCCAAAAGGCAGGCAGAGCTCCGGAGTCTCAATGCGTGGATGAGACAATGGTGCAGAGATGAGGGGTTTGGATTTGTTAGGAATTGGGGAACATTCTGGGGAAAGGAGGGGCTCTTCCGAAGGGATGGGCTTAACCTTAAACGGGATGGAACCAGGCTGCTGGCATTAACCTTTAAAAAGGAGATAGAGCAGCTTTTAAACTAGATAATAGGGGAAAGCCGACAGTCGCCCAAGAGCGCATGGTTCGGAAGAATGTATCCTTGAAGGATACTACAAAAAGCAGAGGTTCCAAAAAAGAGTAAAGTAGCCCAAATGCCCTCGAGTATGGAGCAGACAGAACTTAAAGATCCCAAATTACCCATGTCTACCAATAGCCAAATTAATATGAATAAAATACAGTCTCTAAAATGCTTGTATGCAAATGCTAGAAGTCTACAAAACAAGATGGGAGAGTTAGAATATATAGCACTAAACGAGAGGTTAGATATGATTGGAATATCAGAGACATGGTGGAAGGAGGACAACCAGTGGAACACTGTGATACCTCGGTACAAACTATATCGTAATGATAGAGCTGATCAAATTGGTGGAGGGGTTGTGCTCTATGTTAGAGAGGGCATTGAGTCAGAAAGGATTAAAGTTTTGCAAGAAACAAAATTTGCTGTAGAATCTCTATGGATTGAAATTCCATGTAAAAAGGGGAAGGCGATGGCAGTGGGGGTGTACTATCGTCCGCCTGGCCAGAATGAACAAATGGATGATGAAATGCTCAAAGAAATCAAGGAAGCTAGCAAAAGTTACAGTGCAGTAATAATAATGGGTGATTTCAATTACCCCGGCATCGACTGGGTCAGTGTCACAACAGGACATGCTAGGGAGATAAAGTTCCTAGATGAAATAAATGACTGCTTCTTGGAGCAGCTGGTTCATGAACCGACCAGAGGGGAAGCAATATTAGACGTAGTCCTTAGTGGAACACCAGATATAGTGCAAGAGATAAGGGTGTTGGGGCCACTTGGCAATAGTGATCATAGCATGATCACCTTTGATTTAATTAGTGGAGGAGGGATAGTAAGGAAATCCACAGTACTACCCTTTAAATTTCGAAAGGGAGACTATGATAAAATGAGGAAAACAGTTAAGAAAAAACTAAAAGGAGCAGTTGCAAAGGTTAAAGACGTACATCAAGCTTGGGTGTTGTTGAAAAATACTATCTTGGAAGCCCAGACCAGTTGTATTCCATGCTTTAAGAAAAGTGGAAGGAAGTCCAAAAAAGTGCCAGCATGGTTTAAAGGTGAGGTCAGAGAGGCTGTTGTTGCCAAAAAAGCATCTTTCAGGAAATGGAAAAAAGAGCCAAACGATGAAACCTGGAAACAGCACAAGCACTGGCAAGTCAAATGCAAGGCATTGATAAGGCAGGCAAAGAGAGAATTTGAGAAGAAGCTTACTGCGGAAGCAAAAACGCGAAATAAAGACCTTTTCAAGTACATTCGTAGCAAAAAACCTTTGAGAGAGTCAGTTGGTCCATTAGATGATAAAGGGGTTAAAGGAGCACTAAGAGGCGACAAGGCGATAGCGGAGAGACTGAATGAATTCTTTGCTTCGGTCTTTACTGAGGAAGATGTAGGGATGTTACCCATGACTGAAGTGGTATTTAAAGGTGTGGAAGAATTGAAGGAAATATCGATACATCGGGAAGATGTCTTACAACTATTAGATAAACTGAAGAGTAGCAAATCACCTGGGCCGGATGGTATACATCCAAGGGTGTTGAAAGAACTGAAATTTGAGATTGCAGACCTGCTATCAGTAATCTGTGAACTATCATTAAAATCATCTCTAATACCTGAGGATTGGAGGATTGCCAATGTAACACCAATTTTTAAAAAGGTTTCCAGGGGTGATCCGGGAAACTACAGACCGGTGAGCCTGACATCAATACTGGGAAAAATGGTAGAAACCATCATAAAGAATAAAATTACTCAGCATGTAGATAGTCATGACCTAATGGGAGACAGCCAACATGGCTTTAGACAAGGAAGATCTTGTCTTACTAATCTGTTATGTTTTTTTGAAGGAGTGAATAAACAGGTGGACAAAGGTGAGTCAGTTGATATTGTGTATTTGGACTTTCAGAAAGCCTTTGACAAGGTCCCTCATGAGAGACTGTTGGCAAAACTAAAGAGTCATGGGATAGGAGGCAGTGTACTATTGTGGATCAGGAACTGGTTAAAAGATAGAAAGCAGAGGGTAGGGCTAAATGGCCAATTTTCCCAATGGAGAAAGGTGAATAGTGGTTTTGCCCAGGGATCTGTGCTGGGTCCGCTGCTTTTTGACATATTCATAAATGACCTGGAAAGTGGAATAACGAGTGAGGTTATCAAATTTGCAGATGACACAAAACTATTTAAAGTTGTTAAAACCAAGGAGGATTGTGGAAAATTGCAAGAGGATCTTGATAAATTGGAAGACTGGGCATCAAAATGGCAGATGAAATTTAATGTGGAGAAGTGCAAGGTTATGCACCTAGGGAAGAACAACCCAAACTATGGTTACACGATGCAAGGTTCCACATTAGGAACCACCACCCAGGAAAAAGATTTAGGCGTCATTGTGGATACCATGTTAAAACCCTCGGCCCAGTGTGCAGCGGCGGCCAAGAGAGCAAATAGAATGCTAGGTATGATAAGGAAAGGAATGGAAAATAAAACAAATATATTATAATTCCTCTATATCGTTCCATGGTGAGACCGCACCTTGAATATTGTGTGCAATTCTGGTCGCCGTATCTTAAAAAGGATATAGTGATTTTAGAAAAGGTTCAGAGAAGAGCCACCAAAATGGTAAAGGGGATGGAAGGATACTCCTATGAAGAAAGGCTAAAAAGGTTAGGGCTCTTTAACCTGGAAAAGAGACGGCTGAGGGGAGATATGATAGAAGTCTATAAATTAATGAACGGAGTGGAACGGGTAAACATAGATCGATTGTTTACCTTATCAGAATATAGAAAGACTAGGGGACATGCAGTGAAGCTACAGGGTAAACTATTTAAGACTAATAAAGAAAATATTTTTTCACTCAACGTGTAATCAAACTCTGGAATTTGTTACCGGAGGATGTAGTAAAGGCTGTTAGTGTAGCTGGGTTTAAAAAAGGGTTGGACAAGTTCCTGGAGGAAAGGTCCATAAACCATTATTAAGAAGGGACCCAGGATATCAATGCTTGAACCAATACAAGCATTGTGGAACCTGTGTCCCTTGGGGAAACTGCTAGGTACGTATGACCTAGATTGGCCACTGTTGGAAACAGAATACTGGGCTTGATGGACCTTGGTCTGACCCAGTATGGCATATCTTATGTTCTTATGTTCTTATATCCCCTGGCAATTCCCATGCAATAAGGACATCCATGTGTAAAATTAAGCTTTTAGACATGGAAAAGGCATTTTTAGGGTGGTGGAGTAGCCCAGTGGTTAGAGCACTGGCTTGGTAACCAAAAGGCCAATGTTTGATTCCTACTGGCAGTCCTTGTGGCCTTGGGCAAGTCATATAACCCTCTATTTCCTTGAAAGAAAGGCCTGGCAATCTACTTCAGTTCATGCTGCCAAGAAAACAGGAGTCAGCATTGACTCAAAAGCACAATTGCATTGGATTGCAAGGACATCCACATGTTAAAATTAGGCATTTAGACTTGGTAATGGCATTTTTAGAAAGGGGTGGAAATTGTGACTAAGGCTTAGATCAGAAATCAGACTCCAGAGCTTCTGATTCTTGACTCATCCTCACAAAGTTCCCTCCCTCTTCAGTGCTTAAAGATGGCTCTCAGTGTTAAGACCTCCTACCCAGTGAGTGAGGGAAAACCTTTTGCCTTTAATCTTGTTGAGTGAACCCCTTCATTATACACATATCAAGATGGAGAAAGTTCTTGTGCCAAAGCAGCTCCTAATATTAGTACAGTAGCTTAGCACATGATGGCACATAATAACCAAAATGGCCCATATAATCTGCCCATCAGTGTTTGAGTCAATGCACATACAAATTTCCATATGGAACCCAAAGCTCAGCCCCCTTCCCATGTGTCTGTCACCATACCAGTGTAATGGCCACTCGGTGCAGGTTGCACCCAATGCTTTTACACTGTGGTATCATCTGCAAAGAGGCAAACCTTACCCGCCAGCCCTTCTGCAATATCACTAACAAGAATGTTAAAAAGAATCAGACCAAGGACGGATCCCTGCAGAACACCATTGGTTACATCCTTCTCCTCAGAGTAAGCTCCATTTACCTGTACCCTTTGTCTCCTCCCACTCAACCAATCTCTAACTCAGTCAGTCACTTTAAGGTCTATGCCTAAGATACTCAATTTATTTATAAGTCTTGTATGTGGAAAGGTGTCAAAGGCTTTACTGAAATCTAATTATACCATATCTAGGGTACTACCTCAGTCCAACTCTCTGGTCGCCCAGTCAAAGAAATTCATTAGATTTGTCTGACAAGACCTGCCTCTTATAAACCCATGCTGTCTCGGATCCTGCAATCCACTGGACTCCAGAAACCTCACTATTCTCTGCTTTAGCAGTTTTTCCATTAGTTTATTCACCACAGAGGTCAAACTAACTGGCCTCTAGCTCTCAACCTCATCCATACTTCTGCTTTTGTATAAAGGGACCACATGTGCCTCTCTCCGGTCCTCTGGGACCACTCTGGACTCTAAAGAAGCACTGAAAAGGTCAGACAGTGGAGATGCTAAAACTTCCCAAGTTCCTTCAGTACTCTGAAATGTATCCCATCTGACCCCATGGTTTTATCTACTTTTAGTTTAGCTAGTTCCTCACAAAGTCTTCTGAAAATTGTTCAAGATCCCCTTTACTACTGTTCCTATTTGGTGGTGTTTTCTGAGGTCCTTCTCCTGGCCCTTCATCTGTGAACACAGAACAAAAATATTTGTTAATCAATTTCACTTTATCCTCATCAGCTTCTACATATGTCTCCCCTTCACCCTTGAGTCTGACAATGCCACATTTGCACTTCCTTCTCTCACTAACATATCTGAAAAATGTCATGTCCCCCCATTTTACTGCTTTTGTGATGTAATTATATTTCTTCTATTTGTATCTTCTATTTTTATCTTTGCTTTCCTGACTACTTTCCTAGCTTTTATGTTTTTTTCAAATATTGATGCTCGTCTTCCTCTTTCTGCGATTTCTTGTATTTTATGAAGGCCATCCTCTTTTTCTTCACCTTTCAGCTATTTCTTTTAGAACTATAGTGGTTTCCTTTTCCTTTTACATGTATTTACCTTTTTAACAAAAAGGTTTGTTGCCCTTAAAATATCCCCTTTCTGTTCTGCCCATTGCTTTTCTACATCCCCCAGCTATTCCCATCCTGCTAATGACTCTTTGAGGTATTGTCCCATTTTGGCAAAGTTAGTTTTGCTGAAGTCTACGACTCTCACTTTTGAATGGACTTTATCAGCCCTAGTCCTAATACTGAACCACACCATCTGGTGATCACTGGATCTGAGATGATCTCCCACTACAACATCAGAAACACTTTCCCCATTGCTAAGCACAAGATCCGAACACCCAGCTGCTCACTACCTCCACTCCTGTCCAATCGGGACAGTGGGAGCTGCTCCTGCCCAATCCGGGCAGTGGGAGAGGAGGAACAGAGCCCACAGAGGGCCATAAATTGCGGCGTTCCTACCCCGAGGGAGCCGCATCGCTGCCGAACACCCAGCTGCTCACTACCTCCACTCCTGTCCAATCGGGACAGTGGGAGCTGCTCCTGCCCAATCCGGGCAGTGGGAGAGGAGGAACAGAGCCCACAGAGGGCCATAAATTGCGGCGTCCCTACCACGAGGGAGCCGCATCGCTGCCGAACACCCAGCTGCTCACTACCTCCACTCCTTTCCAATCGGGACAGTGGGAGCTGCTCCTGCCCAATCCGGGCAGTGGGAGAGGAGGAACAGAGCACACAGAGGGCCATAAATTGCGGCGTCCCTACCCCGAGGGAGCCGCATCGCTGCCGAACACCCAGCTGCTCACTACCTCCACTCCTGTCCAATCGGGACAGTGGGAGCTGCTCCTGCCAAATCCGGGCAGTGGGAGAGGAGGAACAGAGCCCACAGAGGGCCATAAATTGCGGCATCCCTACAGGGCGCGCCCGTGCCTGGCGGGCCCGCGCCTGAGGGCCCTTTGGCGTGGCCCACCCCACGGAAAATCTTTGCAACGGGTGAGGTCCATAGGATAAAGACAACAGGAACGCTGTCACCCACGGCTTGAGCCCCCAGAGATGGGTATGAGCTCGCCGACAACACCTATCTAACATCTCGAGCTACCCCGGACTAGGCGAACTTACAAAACGCAGAACATTAACACCTCCGACATCACACTGCACAGCGCAGCGCACGGTGACCAACGCCATGTAAGTAGATCAAATGGAATAGTACTGCTAATGATGCTGTTAAACTGACCCAACTTACATGTGAAACCAGGCTGTATAAACCGTGGCAAAACTACACCTACCGATACTAGATTTGTCTACTTATAAATACAAATGTTGCTAATGTTGATAATATTGCAACGCTGTTACCAATGCTAATGGTCATACCGGTTAGTTATACTACTACTATTGTGCTGCTATTGTTTTGTTGATACTGCTACTACTGTACAATTTTGTTTATACTGCTGCTTAGTGTTGATACTTAGTGCTGCAACATAGTTACCAGTGCTAATGTTCAACTGGTTGTTTATACTGTTATTATTGTGTTGCTATTGTTGTTTATACAGATAATATTGTGCTATGTGTTTACACTGCTAAATAGTGCTGCTACATAGAGCTGCTACAGAGTGCTACATAGTACTATTTGTTTATACCAGGATACATAGTAATAACAATGTTCATACTGTTACTGATACTGCTACATATCCCTGAAACTTACACCTGCTACTGTTGACACTTAGCCTTGCTAATCCTAACTGCTGCAACATTTACTTTCGATACCTACACTTGGTATTGCCGCAAATAGAGTTACCAAGGGTGCAAATATAATTGGCGGACTAAACAACATTGAAAAGTTACATTAACTAGATATAAAATGAAGACACCAATCCTATATATCGGTATATGCCTGTTCACGCTAATCCATGCCTATACATTCAATCCAAACCTATATCAAACGCACCTATGCACTACACTCTACCTCCTCTACACCATACAAATGCCACAACCTCTCCTACTCACACCATACTACCAAAACATAAACACAGTAACGCACCCACTCAAACACAGTGCCTACACTAACAGTCCTACAAGAAATCGGAGGCACCACAGGCCTAAAGCATCATTGGACCACGCACACAACCAACCTCTGACACAAACCGCTAACAACCAGGCTAAGCAAGCGCTGCATGAAACATGTAAGATCACCCTCATCAATGCTCGCTCAATCAGGAACAAGACCCACATAATCCACGACATCATCACAGATGAGAAACCGGACATCCTATGTATAACTCAAACATGGGTCACCAACACCGATGCAGCCATATTAAACCAGATCAGCAAACCTGGATACAACCTATACAACTGTCCCCGAGCCCACAAGAAGGGGGGAGGGATCCTCATAATAGCTAAAGACAACCTGCAACTCATAAGTACATATCAGAACTCAAACACAGACATAGACCTACTAAAGGTGGAAAACACTGCAGTATCCATCTGCCTAATATACAGACCCCCCTCGCCACAGCACGAGATTCTTGCCTCAGCATTAGAAAACATATCCACAACGCAACCAAAAAAATTCCAGATCATACTAGGAGACCTAAACCTAACATCAACGACAGCCACACATGCAAACACTTTCCTAGAGGCTATGACCCAGCTAGGGTACCAACAACTAATAACAGAGCCCACTCATGAAAAGGGTCACACACTGGACATGATTTTCGCACCTGCAGGAAAGCAGGCCAACGTTGAGAAGCCTCTGATAGAGATCATACCATTACCCTGGTCAGACCACCACCAAATCAATATGCAGATAAAGCTTCCTACCTTGTCCAAGGACACAAAGGCAAAAAGAGCACCACTCCAACAAAGAAGATTTAACAAGCCAAATATGGAATCTCTCATCAAGACCATCAAATCCCAAATAGACCTGGGTAAAACAGACCTCAATGAATTAACAAGTAGCTGGGATACCGGAATTCAGGCCATGGCGATCCCTAAAGAGAACCATATACCAAACACATCCAAACTCAAATCAGAACCTTGGTACAACATAACGCTGTCCAGAATGAAAAGAGACCTTAGAAAACATGAAAGAAGGTGGAGACATACCAAATCCATCGAGCTCAGATCTGTGTACCTCAACCTCCTATCAAAATACAAGGAAGAAGTAAACACAGCTAAGAGGATACACCATACCAACATTCTAAGCAAAGCCATCAACAAACCACGTGAACTCTTTGCACTAGTTAAATCATTAACCAAAACAGCCACACCGGAACATCAAGATACCCACATAGATCCACAAACGCTTGCAAACCACTACGCAAGCAAGCTGACTACCGCCAACCCCACTCTCTATATAGACACACAATGCCAAGATACAGAGGTGGAGCATAAACAGACGTGGAGTACTTTCCGCAACATTGATGTGCAACAAACCATCAGCATACTAACCTCTATAAATACCACCACCTCCCCACTCGACCCCTGCCCAACAGCATGGATCAAAGCAGCAAAAAAAGAGATCAACCAGCAAATATCCCACATCGTAAACCAGTCACTAAATCAAGGAATAATGCCGGACCAACTGAAGCAATCTATAATAAGGCCAATCCTAAAGAACAACTCGCTCAATAAGGAAGATCCGACATCATACCGCCCCATCTCCAGCATTTCATTCCTCGCAAAGATCATAGAAAAAGCAGTGCTCATACAGCTTCAAGAGCACCTTGATGACTGTGATACCCTAGACAAACAGCAATACGGGTTCAGAAGAAACCATGGATTTGAGACACTTTTGATAGCGCTAATGAACAACCTCCTCAAAGGCCTAGAAGACAGAAAGAAAATGTTTATACTCATTTTCATCGACATCTCTGCCGCCTTTGACACAGTACACCATGGGATCCTCCTTAACAAACTAGAATCTATAGGAATTGTGGGAACCCCCTCAAATGGTTCTCCTCATACATAACGAACAGAAGGCCACAAGTACAATTCAATGGTGAGAAAGCTGAACCTTTCTCTCAAACACAGGGCATACCCCAGGGTTCTGCCCTCTCGGCACTTCTGTTCAACATCTACATGCTACCCCTCTGCGACATCTTCAAAAGGCATAATATTAAATACCACATCTATGCAGATGATATTATGCTTTATACACAACTAGATACTGCCGACCCTCAATATACACTGCTCGAAAATTGCTTGGACGAGATGTTAGGCTGGCTACAGAAAAACAACATGACAATCAACCATAAGAAAACAGAAGTCATGTACATATCCAGTAAACCAAACTTCAACCCCCCCCTACAATCACACTGTGCAACAACACATACAACACGAAAAACGAAAACAAATATCTGGGAGTCACACTCGACTGCAACCTAAAAATGGAGACACACCTACGCAAAACGACTAAAGCCATCTTCCATAAACTGAGAGTGCTACAACCACTAAGGAAAATAATAGAACCTGGTGATTTTCGGTCGGTAGCGCAAGCTCTCATTATACCACACCTAGACTACTGTAATGCCATCTTACAAGGTCTGCCTAAAAAATCACTAAATATCCTTCAGATGGCCCAAAACATAACAGCCAGGATCATAATGGGAACAAGCATTGCTGAACACATTACCCCCATTTTAATAGAGCTACACTGGCTTCCAATTGCAGCTAGGATACAATACAAGATATTAGTGACCACCTTCAAACTAATAAACAACGTATCCCCATCGTTCCTATCCTCACTTATCAGCATGCAACCTACAAATAGGGACAGAAGAACCATCAACTCGGGAACCCTGCAAGTCCCCACCAACATCAGAACAGTGAAAACTAGTACGAGTCATAGAGCTTTCTCATTCTCTGCGCCAACTATCTGGAATCAACTCCCGTGTGTGCTGCGCATAACAAAGGACATCACCAAATTCAGGAAAGAGCTAAAAACTCACCTATTCCGATATCATTACAATCAACTATGACCAGCAACTGCGAGAGAATTTTAAATCTGCTATATGTTTAAATATGTAAATATGTATATATAAATGTAAAAATGTATGATTCATCCCCGAAGACGCTAACCATGTGTGCTGTGACCTCAGATCTATGTATTTACCACCCCCCCCCCAAGTCTTGATTGACAATCCCCCAAAGATGAATCAAACCGCTGCTGATCGCTGGAAGTAGCGGTATATAAGTGTGTAGTAAATAAATAAATAAATAAATGTCCCATTCAGGTGTGGGTTCTGTTACCAGTTGCTGGAATAATTTTTCCTATAGAGAATCCGGGATCTCCTTACTTCTAGATGACACCACAGCATGAATGCACAAATCAACATCTGGCATATTGAAATCACCTGTCAATAGCACTTCTTCTTTCATTGCAATACTGCAGATGTCTTCAATTAAATCTCTGTCCACTTCTTCTGCCTGTGGAGATCTGCATATCAATACAGTTTAAATGGATTCCCCATTCCTTCTTTCTAGCTGAACCCACAGTGCCTCCTCCTTCCCTTCTAAGCCCTCCCCTTCTTCCCCCCTGTTCTTCCTGAGTAAATTATAGACCGGTATAATTACATCCCAATCAAGGTTGTTTGTAAACAATGTCTCCATAATTGCCACTAAATCCAAGTCAGCCTCTTCCATTAAAACCTCAACATCTGGGATATTATTTCCCATACTATGGGCATTAATGCACATTGCTTTCCAGATGTTGCCCCTTTTACCCATTTCTACAGAGGTATTAAATGTGTCACTAAGCTAAGGACTTCTACTTAGCTATTTTGTACCACTGAATATCCCATCCTAACACCACTAATATAGAGGAGTAGCCTCGTGGTTAGAACTAGCTTGGTATCCAAGTGACCAGGATTTGATTCCCACTAACACTCCTTGTGGCCTTGGGCAACTCACTTAACCCTCTATTGCCTTGGAAGAAAGACTTGCCAATCTGCTTTTGGTCACACTGACAAGAAACCCAGGAGCTGCTGGGTTGCCCAGAGTCAACACCTACTTTACTACTTCTACTATTTCTTTTTTTTTTTTTTTTTTAAATTCTTTATTTTCGTTTTATAACAACAAAGGAAAAGGAAGACATACAGCTAAAAGACAAATACATAACGTGTAATACATACACCAAAGTAAACCCCTACCACCCCCCTCCCCCCTGCTTCTTCTCTAGAAAACTAAGCATTCCCGAAGCGGGCGTGTACTTACATTATTGTGTTACAAAACCTAACGGTGATCTAAAACATGATGAGTGCACATTATACAGGCATGTTGGAGCAATGAGCAGATTGTACATAATCATTAAGCATCTGCCATTTAGACAAGCAAGAGTGAGTTTGGACATGGGGAATAGCTCTCCGAGGTATCTGCTCATATTTACTATATAAGCAGACGAGGTTCCACCATTCATTGACAGTAAGTCGAGAGCTATCCTTCCAATTCCTCGTGATTAAGCATAT
Organism: Ichthyophis bannanicus; assembly: GCA_033557465.1. Classification (NCBI taxonomy): domain Eukaryota; kingdom Metazoa; phylum Chordata; class Amphibia; order Gymnophiona; family Ichthyophiidae; genus Ichthyophis; species Ichthyophis bannanicus. The sequence continues at coordinate 817,595,814 of CM066033.1, read as the reverse complement.
GGCTATACCCAGCATGAAATCAAGGAGAAAGCGACCCTTTGATAGCTAGTGAGCGTTGCCCGAATGGCCGCTTTGAAGCCCTCCCACCAAGCCCAATTCGCAGTATCTTGGGGTAGATTAAAATGGAAGTAATCCTGTATGGCTGCTCGAATTTCTGACTGGAACTCTGGCTGAATTAACAGGGCTCTATCAAAGAACCAGGCTCCCGAGTTTCCCTGGGGTGCAGTAGTGTGTAATTGAAAGGAAATGGCAGCATGATCTGAAATATGTTGGGAGTGAATCTTTGCAGTGTCCACCTGAGGAACTAACAGTTTTGAGATTAGAAAGAAGTCTATGCGAGACTGAGATTTATGAGGGGAGGAGAAGAAGGTGAAGTCAAGCTCATTGGGGTGTAGTAACCTCCATAGATCAACTAAAGCAAGATCCTTGATCAGGGAGGTAAGCGTGGCGTGACTCTTGGGGGGACCACTCGTCCTAGGCGGCTGTTTGTCAATCAGGGGATCAAGGACTAGATTGAAATCCCCCCCAATGATCAATGAAGTATTAGCAGAAGCCTGCGCAACCTGAGCAATGGTAGCAAAAAAGGCAGGGTCATCAACATTAGGAGCGTAAAGGCATATACATGTAACTTCAAGGCTACCTATCTTGAGGTGAACTCTAGACCATCTACCTTCTGTATCTGAGCTAGTCGCAATAACAGTAGCATGCAAAGATTTCCTAACCAGTATGGCAACCCCACATTTCTTAGAAACGGCTGGGGAATAGGCGGCCACCATGTAAGGTTTAATATTGAGTTTAAGAGTTTCCTTCGAATTTAAATGCGTTTCTTGGAGAAAATCAGATCCGCTGCTTCCTGACTGAGGTAGCTTAGGATTTTCTTCCGTTTTATCGGATTATTGATGCCTTTTACGTTCAATGAGAAGATCTTACATGGTGCCATCAATCGGTAATAGACATTTTAGGTAAGGGCGCTTGATAACATATAACATAAGCAGAATCTGTACAACAATGTCATAATCACCGAGTATTCTGGCTAATACACCCCATATTGAAAAGTATGTACCAACGTATCTTAGAGAAGAAGCAAAACCCCCAAAGAATATGGCGACCATATGTCTGCGGGAGGAGGCCCTAGAGAGGAAATAGAAGACATGTAAAAAAAAAGAAAAGAAACACCAGAGTCCATAATAACACTGTCTCTGATACTCATCGAGGCTACTGTGGGTAGATGGAGTCGGGTCACAGATACCATCAAGAGTAAGGCAACAGACTGCCCACGCCAGACTCTTTGCTAGGCTGCGGCAGATCCAATATGGCAGGTACAGCGGATATGAGGAGACTTGCAGGAATATTCTGGAAGTCAGCGCATCAAGTCGGCTTCTTTGGAATCCAAAAACTCCGCTAGTAGATCAGGGTCCTCAAATGTTCTTGTCTGATTGTGAAGCGTGACTCGGAGCTTGGCCGGGTACATCAGGCCATAGCGTGCTTGTAGTTGTTGAAGCCTCGGCCGGAATTCCAGAAAGCGCTTTCGGCGGTCGACCGTGGGTTTAGCCAAGTCGGGATAGAAGGAGATCTTGTGGCTCTCAAACTCCATATGGCCCTTTGCCCGAGAGGCACTTAGAATTTGCTCCACGTGTTGATATCTCAATAGTCGAAAAATGATAGGCCGCGGGGTCTTCCTGTTGAGCGTTATGCTTGTGGGTACTCGATGAGCGCGATCAATCTCCAAATCTTTGGTAAAGGTGATTTGGAGCAGGGAAGGGAGGATTTTGCATAAAAACTCTTTCATGTCTCCCGATTCCGCTCCCTCCGGTATGCCCACGAGTCGTATGTTGTTGCGGCGCGCTCTATTATTGCCATCTTCCACCTCTTTCTGCAAGGCCCGCACCTGTCGTTCAACTTTGTCGAGTTTGGACAACCGGGCCGCATGGGAGTCCAATGTGCTCTCCATTTTGTCCTGACGCGAAGAAAGCCCTTCTAGCTTGCTTTGCAGCACACCAAAATCTTCCCGCAGCGCTCGAAGTGCTTCACCGTTTGCCTGCACAAGGTTTTTGACCCCTCTAATCTCTACGAGGATTTCCTGCTGCATTTCGGGGCCCTCGCACAAGGCCGGCCCCTTCTGCGGGGACGGAGGTTCAGTTTTGGAACGTTTGCCGTGAGAAGCCGCTGGAGATCCAAATTCCAGGCGCGTTGGTTTGGTCCCCGCCATCTCACCAATGTGCCCCGGCAAGATCAGAGTAGAAGTTCCAAGTATGTGAGGTGTTAATTCAGGATTCTGAGTAGGCCTCTCGGGAGCCTCAGCGTTATGCGACCATCCCGCTGGACATCAGGCTCCACCCCCCTACTTCTACTATTTCTTATCATTTGTATAATGCTACAAGGTATATGAAGTGCTGTATAGACACATGTAAAAAACAGTCCCTGCTCATCAGAGCTTACAATCTAGCCAAGACAGACAACACAACAGCTAAGGACAAGGATATATCTAGGGAAATGGTAAGGAAATACATAGAAGACTAAGCGGATCAGGATCCAAAACCAGCCTCAAGAGGTGAGTTTTCAGCCTGGATTTGAAAAGAACTAGAGATGAAGCCTGACACAGGTAGTTTGTTCCAGGCATAAGGAGCAGCAGAGTGGAAAGATTGAAGACTGGAGTTGGCAGTAGAAGAGAAGGGCACAGATAGAAGAGATCTGCCAGAAGAGTGGAGTTCTTGAGGAGGGGTGTAGGGAGAGATAACAGAGGAAAGACAGTGAGGAGTAGCAGAATGAGTGCACTTATAGGTCAGTAGGAGAAGTCTGAACTGGATATAGAAACGAATAAGGAGCCAGTAAAGTGACTTGAGAAGAGGAGTTATATGAGCATAACAAGACTGGTGGAAGATTAGCCACATAGCTGAGTTTTGAAGAGATTGAAGGGGAGAGAGATGATTCAGAGGAAAACCAGCAAGGAGGAGGTTGCAATAGTCTAGAATAGAAATGACTAAAGAGTTTATAAGTGTCTTAGTAGTGTGTGTAGAAGGAAGGGATGGATTTCACCAATGTTATAGAGAAAGAACCAACAGATTTTAGCTATCTGTTGGATGTGTGCAGAGAAAGAAAAAATAGAATCAAAGATGACCCCAAGGTTGCGAGGAAACAGGGAGGAGTGTAGTGATATCTACAAGGTTGCGAGGAAACAGGGAGGAGTGTAGTGATATCTACAGAAACAGAGAAGGGGGGAGGTGGGTTTAGGCGAAAAGATAAGGAGCTCAGTTTTGGCCATGTTCAGTTTCAGATGGCGGTGAGACATCCTGGCAGTAATGTTGGATAAGCAGGCAGAGATCTGGACCTGAATTCCTGGAGAGATTTCAGGTACAGAAAGGTAGATCTGAGAGTCATCAGCATAAAGAGGATTCTGAAAATCATGGGAGGAAATAAGTGCACCAAGGGATTGAGTGTAGAGAGAGAAAAGGAGAAGTCCCAAGAAAGAGCCCTGAAGTACACCAACTGAAAGCGGGATGGTGGTAGAGGAGGAACCACCAGAACATACACTAAAAGTGTGATGGGAGAGATAAGAAGAAAACCAGGACAGAACAGAACACCTAAATCCAAGTGAGGACATGATATTGAGAAGAAGGTAGTGATCAACAGTGTCAAAGGCAGCAGAAAGGTCAAGAAGGATGAGAATCGAGTAGATGCCTTTGGATTTGACAAGGAATAAATCACTGGAGACTTTGGCAAGAACCATTTCTGTGGAATGAAAGAGAATGAAAGCCAGATTGCAGTGTGTCCAAGACATTTTGAGAGAAAAGAAAGTCAAGACAATGGCAAAGTAATTTTTAAGCAAAGAGGAAGAGAGAGATAGGTCGATAACTGGAAGGACAGGTAGGATCTGGTGAAAGCCTTTTGAGGAGAGGTGTAACCACAGCATGTTTGAAGGCCATAGGAACAATTGCAATGGAAAGCGATAGATTAAGGATATGACAGATGGAAAGGATGATGGCGGAAGAGAAAGAGCTTAGTAGATGGGTGGGGATGGGATCAGAGGAGCAGGTAGTCAGTTTGGAGGAGGAGAGAAGATATGAAGTTTCCTCCTCAGTAATTTCAGAAAAGCAAGAAAGGATGACTGATGGTGAGGGAAAGATTTGGGATTGAAGACGGGGAAGATGAAGTGGAGGTAAACTTGCAGAGAAGAAGGCTAATCTTCTGGATTTTGTCATGGGAGTAGTCAGCCAAGGTCTGGGCAGACAATGAAGGAGGGATTGGGAGAGGAGGGGCCTTGAGGAGAGAGACAGTGATGGTCAGAGGCAAGAGAGTTAGTCAGATGGACATAGTACTTTTGCTTGGCAAGAGCTATGGCCAACTGGAAAGTGTTTGCATGAATTTACATAAGAACATAAGATATGCCATATTGGGTCAGACCAAGGTCCATCAAGCCCAGTATCCTGTTTCCAACAGTGGCCAATCTAGGTCATACATACCTAGCAGTTTCCCCAAAAGACACAGGTTCCACAATGCTTGTACTAGGTCAAGTATTGATATCCTGGGTCCCTTCTTAATAATGGTTTATGGACCTTACCTCCAGGAACTTGTCCAAACCTTTTTTAAACTCAGCTACACTAACAGCCTTTACTACATCCTCCGGTAACAAATTCCAGAGTTTGATTACAAGTGAGTGAAAAAATATTTTCATTTATTAGTCTTAAATAGTTTACCCTGTAGCTTCATTCCATTTCCCCTAGTCTTTCTATATTCTGATAATGTAAACAATCGATCTATGTTTACCCGTTCCACTCCTTTCATTAATTTATAGACTTCTATCATATCTCCCCTCAGCCGTCTCTTTTCCAGGTTAAAGAGCCCTAACCTTTTTAGCCTTTCTTCGTAGGAGTATCCTTCCATCCCCATTAGCATTTTGGTGGCTCTTCTCTGAACCTTTTCTAATAACGCTATATCCTTTTTAAGATACGGTGACCAGAATTGCACACAATATTCAAGGTGCAGTCTCACCATGGAACGATATAGAGGCATTATAATAACTTTTGTTTTATTTTCCATTCCTTTCCTTATGATACCTAGCATTCTATTTGCTCTCTTGGCCGCCGCTGCACACTGGGCCGAGGGTTTTAACATGTTATCCACAATGATGCCTAAATATTTTTCCTGGGTGGTGATTCCTAATGTGGAACCTTGCATCGTGTAACCATAGTTTGGGTTGTTCTTCCCTAGGTGCATAACTTTGCACTTGTCCACATTAAATGTCATCTGCCATTTTGATGCACAGTCTTCCAATTTATCAAGATCCTCTTGCAATTTTCCAAAATCCTCTTGGGTTTTAACAACTTTAAGTAGTTTTGTGTCATCTGCAAATTTGATAACCTCACTCGTTATTCCACTTTCCAGGTCATTTATGAATATGTCAAAAAGCAGCGGACCAAACACAGATCCCTGGGGTACACCACTATTCACCTTTCTCCATTGGGAAAATTGGCCATTTAGCCCTACCCTCTGCTTTCTATCTTTTAACCAGTTCCTGATCCACAATCGTACACTGCCTCCTATCCCATGACTCTTTAGTTTTGCCAAAAGTCTCTGATGAGGGACCTTGTCAAAGGCTTTCTGAAAGTCCAGATACACTATATCAACCGACGCACCTTTGTCTACGTGTTTATTCACACCTTCAAAAAAACATAACAGATTAGTAAGACAAGATATTCCTTGTCTAAAGCCATGTCGGCTGTCTCCCATTAGGCCATGACTATCTACATGCTGAGTAAGTTTATTCTTTATGATGGTTTCTACCATTTTTCCCGGTACTGACGTCAGGCTCACCGGTCTGTAGTTTCCCAGATCACCCGTTTAACCTGTTTTAAAAATTGGTGTTACAATGGCGATCCTCCAATCTTCAGGTATTAGAGATAATTTTAATGATAGTTCACAGATTACTAATAGCAGGTCTGCAATCTCATATTTCAGTTCTTTCAACACCCTTGGATGTGTGCCATCCGGCCCAGGTGATTTGCTACTCTTCAGTATAGCTAATAGTTGTAATACATCTTCCCGATGTATCGATATTTCCTTCAATTCTTCCGCATCTTTAAATACTACTTCAGTCATGGGTAACATCCCTACATCTTCCTCAGTAAAGACTGAAGCAAAGAATTCATTCAGTCTCTCCGCTATCGCCTTGTCGCCTCTTAGTGCCCCTTTAACTCCTCTATCATCTAATGGACCAACTGACTCTCTCACAGGTTTTTTACTACGAATGTACTTGAAAAAGTCTTTATTTTGCGTTTTTGCTTCTGTATCAAGCTTCTTCTCAAATTCTGCATTTTCCTGCCCTATCAATGCCTTGCATTTCACTTGCCAGTGCTTGTACTGTTTCCAGGTTTCGTCGTTTGGCTGTTTTCTCCATTTCCTGAAAGATGCTTTTTTGGCAACAACAGCCTCTCTGACCTCACCTTTAAACCATGCTGGCAGTTTTTTGGACTTCCTTCCACTTTTCTTAAAGTGTGGAATACAGCTGGTCTGGGCTTCCAAGATAGTATTTTTCAACAACACCCAAGCTTGATGTAAGTCTTTAACCTTTGCAACTGCTCCTTTTAGTTTTTCTTAACTATTTTCCTCATTTTATCATAGTCTCCCTGAAAGTTAAAAGGTAGTACTGTGGATTTCCTTACTATCCCTCCTCCAAAATCAAAGGCGATCATGCTATGATCACTATTCCCAAGTGGCCCCAACACCCTTATCTCTTGCACTAGACCTCGTGTTCCACTAAGGACTAGGTCTAATATGGCTTCCCCTCTGGTCGGTTCATGAACCAGCTGCTCCAAGAAGCAGTCATTTATGCCATCTATGAACTTTATCTCCCTAGCATGTCCTGCCGTGACACTGACCCAGTCGATACCGGGGTCATTGAAATCACCCATTATTAATACTGTGCTGTAACTTTTGTTCGCTTCCTTGATTTCTTTGATCATTTCATCATCCATTTGTTCATTCTGACCAGGCGGTCGATAGTTCACCCCCACAGCCATCGCCTTCCCCTTTTTACATGGAATTTCAATCCATAGAGATTCTACAGCAAATTTTGTTTCCTGCAAAACTTTAATCCTTTCTGACTCAATGCCCTCTCTAACATAGAGTGTAACCCCTCCACCAATTTGATCAGCTCTATCATTAGGATATAGTTTGTACCCAGGTATCACAGTGTCCCACTGGTTGTCCTACTTCCACCATGTCTCTGATATTCCAATCATATCTAACCTCTCATTTAGTGCTATATATTCTAACTCTCCAACCTTATTTTTTAGACTTCTAGCATTTGCATAAAGCATTTTAGAAACTGTATTTTATTCATATTAATATGGCTATTGGTAGACATGGGTAATTTGGGAACTTTCAGCTCTGTCTGCTCCATATTCGAGGGCATTTAGGCTACTTTACTCTTTTTTGGAACCTCTCTGCTTTTGGTAGTATCCTTCCAAGATACATTCTTCCGAACCATCCGCTCTTGAGCGACTGTCGGCTATCCCCTATTATCTAGTTTAAAAGCTGCTCTATCTCCTTTTTAAAGGTTAATGCCAGCAGCCTGGTTCCATCCCGGTCAAGGTGAAGCCCATCCCTTCGGAAGAGTCCCTCCTTTCCCCAGAATGTTCCCCAGTTCCTAACAAATCCAAAACCCTCATCTCTGCACCATTGTCTCATCCATGCATTGAGACTCTGGAGCTCTGCCTGCCTTTTGGGTCCTGCACGTGGAACGGGAAGCATTTCGGAGAACACTACCCTGGAAGTTCTGGATTTCAACTTCCTACCTAAAAGCCTAAATTTAGCCTCCAGAACCTCCCTACCACATTTTCCTATGTCATTGGTACCGACATGTGCCAAGACAGCAGACTCCTCCCCAGCACTGTCTAAGACCTTATCTAGTTCGCGCGTGAGGTCTGCTACCTTCGCACCAGGCAGGCATGTTACCAGGCAATCCTCACGTCCACCATCCACCCAGCTATCTACATGCCTAATGATCGAATCACCAACTATAACGGCTGTCCCAACCCTTCCCTCATGGGCATATGGTCCTGGAGAAACTTCCTCGGTGCGAGAGGGTTTTACATCACCTGGAGGACAGGTCCTAGTTACAGGATCACTTCCTGCCACACCAGGGTGATGCTCTCATGTCATGTGACCTCTCTCCTCCATGGCAACAGGGATGCTGCCAGACTGGAGGTGGGATTTCAGGACTATATCCCTGTAGGTCTCGTCTATGTACCTCTCTGTCTTTCTTATGTTTTCCAAGTCTGCTACTCTAGCCTCTAGAGAACGGACTCGTTCCCTGAGAGCAAAGAGCTCCTTGCACCTAGTGCACACGTAAGACCTCTCACCAACTGGGAGAAAATCATACATGTGACACTCAATGAAAAAGACTGGAAAGCCCCCATCTCACTGCTGGACTGCTGTCTGCATCTTAGTTTTAAGTTTGTGTTTAGATCTTTAAGATCTTTACTTACTAAGGGCTGCTATGTATATTCATACTAATAAAACTGTACCTAATACGTTTAATATACCTTGTTCACCTGAAGCTTAATTAATCTCAGGTCCTTAGTGTATGACTGCTTTGGGTAACGAGCTTCATCTGAGAGCACCTCCTGTCTTTTAAGATATGTAAGTACCTATAAAGCTATGATTATCCCAGGGGTGGGTGGGTGTTGGGGAGGGAGGGAGGGAAATAACACTTATTAAAAGAGGGCTGCTACACAGTACCCTGTCCTGTGCTGCTGAGGTAAGCTATATTCTGATTTGATTTAATTTATAGCTCTTTGCTGCTACTAGGCTCTAACTTATCATGAAATTTAAACTACAAGCTCTCTGCCTGGTATGAAATATAACCAGAAAGTTCTCTTCTGTGTTTTAAATTTAAACTTAAACTGCTGATACTAGGCCCTGATTGATTTAACAAAAAATAGTGGTTCACAGATTAATTAGCTTTAATAGAAAGAATTCCTTTCAGAAAATTCCAAGAAGTATATACTCACAATTGCAGATCTCTCTCCAGATGTAACAGTCCCCTTTTCTAGTCCTTCAAGACTCAAATTTAACCAGAAAGCTCTCTTCTGTGTTTTAAATTTAAACTAAAATTTGAAATGTAGTTAGTCAGCAAGGGATGTGATTTAAGCTGAGCGGGCACAGGAACGTAGGTAGCAGGTTGTCAAGGGTTGAGGTACGGTACATGTCACGAGAAATGGAATGGGAGGAGCTAGTGCATCCAGAGCAGAGGAGACTATAGTGTTATAGGATTATACTGTCCCATAAACAGACTCAGATGACAAAGAGGAGGAAAGAGGGGATAAGGCAGCAGTGGAGAGAGCTGAAGGGTCGACAAAGGGCTCAGAGAGGTTCTTGCAGGGACATTAAAGGATGTCTTTAACAGATCCTTGGAAACAGGAGAGGTTCCTCAGGACTGGAGAATGGCTGCTGTGGTACCTCTACACAAAAGTGGTGACAGGGAAGAAGTGTCAAATTACAGGCCCGTGAGTCTTACCTTGGTGGCGGGAAACATAATGGAGGCGCTCCGGAAAGAGCGAATAGTGAACTTTCTCAAAACCAACAGGTTGCAAGATCCGAGGCAACATGGTTTTACTGAAGGACGGTCTTGCCAAACAAATCTGATTAAGTTCTTTGACTGGGTGACCAAGGAACTAGATCAGGGGCATGCGACGGATGTCATCTACCTGGATTTCAGCAAAGCCTTTGATACTGTTCCTCATAGGATTCTTGTCAATAAGATGGGTCCCAAGATGGTAAACTGGATTAGAAACTGGTTGACTGACAGACGACAGAAGTTGATGGTACATGGAGCTCACTCGGATGAAAGGAAGGTGATTAGCGGGGTGCCCCAGGGTTCAGTCCTGGGCCTGGCACTGTTCAATGTATTTGTGAGTGATATTGCTGAAGGACTGAATGGAAAAGTCTGTCTTTTTGCAGATGACACAAACATTTGCAACAGAGTGGACTCCCCCGAGGGAGTGGTTAACATGAGGAAAGATCTACAAAAGCTGGAAGAATGATCTAATGCTTGGCAATTACGATTTAATGCGAAAAAGTGCAGTGTCATGCACTTGGGTAGCATAAATCCAAGGGAAATGTACGTGATAGGGGGTAAGAGCTTGGTGTGCATGGTTCAGGAGAGAGACCTTGGTGTGATTATCTCTGATGATCTCAAGGTGGCAAAACAGTGTGATAAGGCGGTGGCAAAAGCCAGGAGGATGTTGGGCTGCATATAAAGAGTTATTACCAGCAGAAAGGAAGAGGTACTGTCACCACCACCCCCCCCCCCCTGGTGGCCAGTGGCTGCAGGGGCAGGTTGTGCATTTAAATCAATTGTAGAAGTAAACGTCTCTTTTGGGCCAGATGCACCTTGGTCCTTGTAGTCCTTTTTCCTTATAGAAATGAGTTGTGGATGCCAAGTAGAGGGTAAACAAAAAGCTTTTATTTCCCTTTTAGCACTGAGGTTCGCTAAGTAACAAAAGTAAAGTTTTCCTTATTTTCAGGTTTGTGCCAAAGTGTTATTAAACAAGTAAAACTGTTACAGGCTTCACAGTTCCTTGTAGAATATACAGGGTTTTCTAAACTTCGGAGTGAAACAAATAAACCAGCTCTCCTTTAGCTCAATGTAAGCAAAATCATTGTTAGTGCATGTTCTGATAAACTATAGCTCTGAGAGTGACTCAATGCTTCCCGCAACACAAATAGAGCAGTCCATTAATTCCTCCTGTGACAATGCTTCTAAATCCCCAGGCTCCACTTGCATGGGTTCCAGCTCATCTGTGCTTTCTCCTATATTGGAGCTCTCCCTGGCTGCTTTAGTGTGCAAATTAGTATTTCCTTCACCTATCCTCCAGCTGGGCTGTTCAAGGTTTTTCAAGTAGGAAGCATGGCTTGTTCTTAAGCCTCTATGTCATGGCTTCCAGAACTTCTGCCTCCTTTCATTCCTCTCAGGATGGTTATCTGATTCAAAAGCCCTTCTAGGAGCTAAGTCTCTTTTTAGAATTAAAGTACCACTGTACCTTGGCTTCCTGAAGTCGGTGCTGCTGGTATTTTCCTTACCATGTACCCTTCCTTGGATACGGTCTCCTTTACAGACTGTTTCTGTGAGTCTCCTGGGCACTGCTTGGCGTCCCTGAAGCTTGGGACGGCCAGGTAACGAATCCAGGCCTCTCTGCTTCTCAGTATGGGGGATTCCACTGTCAGGACCTTTCCTTCCAGTACCTTTAAGTTCCTTTCTCAATCCTTCTGGTGAGCTCAGGCCTCCCTCTAGGCATGGAGTCTCTCTCCCTTGGAACCTGGCTTCTCCTGGAGTCTCTCTCGCTTGGATCCTGGCTTCTTCTCCTCTTTCTCCCCTCTTTAGTCTGGCTGCAGCTCTCTGCTTATAAAGCCATTCTCCTCTTGCGTTTCCTGGCCTGCTCTTCAGGTGCATCTGATTAGTCCCTGCATAATCAGTACTTGGGTGTGTTCGCTCAGCCTCTGCAGGTTCGTGCCTGCTCCCTCTAGCTGTGTTGCTATGCAATTGCAGCTCCTGCAAGTCAGTTGCTTTGTGAAAGACAGCGTTTTTTTCAAAATTCACAGCTTCACTAGCTTCAGCCCTATCACAGTACTTATGCCACTGTACAAGTCACTGGTGAGGCCTCACTTGGAATACTGTGTTCAGTTTTGGAGGCCGTATCTTGCAAAGGATGTAAAAAGACTGGAAACTGTTCAGAGGAAGGCAACCAAAATGATTTGGAGCCTGCATCAGAAGCCTTATGAGAAGAGACTTGAAGACCTAAATATGTACACTCTGGAGGAGAAGAGGGACAGGGGAGATATGATTCAGACCTTTAAATACTTAAAGAGAAATGATGAACAAATAAATCTCTTACAAAGACGGGGATGTTGTAAAACTAGAGAGCATAACATGAAGCTGCAAGGTGGTAAATTGAAAAGTAATGTCAGGAAATATTTTTTCACTGAAAGGGTGGTGGATGCTTGGAATGCCCTCCCGATGGAAGTAGTGGGGGCAAACACGGTGACAGAATTCAAAATGGCATGGGACAGACACAGATGATCCCTTTGCAGCAACAGGATAAAAACAAAATAAACTGAATCATCTAACTTCTGAACCTTCTAACTTCTCAACAAATAGGGGTTTCCTACATGGAGTGATGGGTTCACCCCTAAACAAAGATATGGGTAGGGGTGGCCTGCACAGAATGGCAGGTGCATCTACTCTTGCCATCTTACTGGGCAGACTAGATGGACCATACTGGTCTTTATCTGCCGTCATTTACTATGTTACTATGACACTGTGAAGATTCCTAAACATGTTGATGGAGATTGAGGGAGACCAAGATGGAGGGTGGTTAAGGGCGAAGGTTAGCAGATGATGGTCGGATAAGGGCAGAACTGAGGTGGAGATATTTGAGGGCGACCATTTGTAGGAGAAGACAAGGTCAAGGCAGTGGCCTTGCTTGTGAATAGGAGTGGTACAGTACAACTGGAGGCTGAATGAGGAGGCGAAGGAAAGGAGCTTTAAGGCATAAGGGTCAGAAGGGTCATCAACATGAATGTTAAAATCCCCAATAATAAAGATAGAGGAAGATGCATCCAGAAAAGAGGAGAGCCAGGAGTCAAAGTCGGTGATAAAGGTAGAGGTGGATTTGTTGGGGAGTTCATAAATGACAACTACCTGGAGAGGTAGTGGAGAAAATAGGCAGATGACATGGACTTCAAAGGAAGCAAAGGAATTCGATGGAGGCAGAAGGATGGACTGGAATTGATAGGAATGAGAGAGTAGGAACCCAACAGTGCCACCATGGCCAATGGGCCAAGGTGTATGGGAGAATAGTTAGCCTCCGTGACAGAGGGCAGTGATGAAGCTGAATCTTCAAGGAATAAGAGTCTGGAGATAAAGAGGTCATGAATGAAGGCAAGTTTACTGGAGACAGAATGTACATTCCACAATGCACATGAAAAATGGAGAGAAGAGGGAGAGAGGAAAGGGATATGAACAAGATTAGAAAGGTTATGCATTGATCTACCCTGAGAGTGTGAAAAAAGTCTAGGGGAGCCAGGGTTAGGGTTGACATCTCCAGATGAGAGAAGGAGTAGGAGAGAACGTGGGAGAGAGGAGGCAATATGACGGAAGCAAGGGTGAGGTTCCCTCAGTGAGAGTGGAGATGGCTGAATGGAAGAAAAAGGTGAAGCTCAAGGGCAGATGATAAGGTAGAAAACAAAATGGTCGGGGAGGTGGGGACAGTAAGGAGTGGGTAATGAGAAGTAGGGCCATGGAACTGTGGAGATGAGCAGAAAGGATTAGGGAGAGCTAACATCAAGAACATAAAATGATGTGTAGCCATGGGTGGGGGGAGAGGATAGAAAGCAAATCAAAGGAGATACAGGTGAAGGGGGAGAGAAAGCCCTGGTGGCTTCAGGTGCACTTGGTAATTGTATCAATTTTATTTATTTATTTATTTAGCTGTATTTATATCCCGCTTTTCACCGGGTCAAAGCGGTCAATTGGGGGATACATTTAACACGAGGGGATATGAGACACATATGCTAATACTTACAGGGAACATGGGCAGTGGAGGGTTAAGTGGCTTGCCCAAGACCACAAGGAGTGCCTATAGGACTAGAAATCCCAGTCCCTCCGGCCTGAGATTGCTGTCCCCAGGTGGGACTTGAACCCCCGGCCCTCCGGCCTGAAGTACCTTGTGCTAACCTATCAATGAGCAGAGGAAGGCTATGAAAGAGTGTTAGGCCAGGGGCACTGTTCCCTCTAAGCTGTGCATGTGTGCGCACGCGCACACCTCGCTGAGCGAGCGCACGTACTTTACAACAGAGCGCACAAAAATTACGGTTCTGATTCTGATAGAAAACAACACAGACATCTTAAAATTTAAAAGTTATGATTGTAATTACTAGAAATTTTCTGCTTCATTTATTAATGGTCTATTTTCATTTAATTTGATTAAAATCAATGTGGTGTACATACTGTATTCTGACGTGTAGTCAAATTATAAAGTATATAACTCAGAGTGTCGTTATGTGGCACACAAAAATTTAACCTTCCTTCAAAAGCTGTACAGCTGATATTTTATGTGCACACAGCCTACAGAAAATTAGAGGGAACATTGGCCAGGGGTGAGTGGGCTGAAGAGTGGTTGGGAGGGTAATGATGTGTTGAGAAGGGAGACACAGCACTGCAGAGGGCAGGCGCTGGGTAAAGGACAGACAGAAGATAGGACAGACACTGACAAAACAGAAATATAGACAGAACAATGAATAGCATGCTAGATTCTAAGCAGGCACAGGAAAATGCCTGAAGAGAGCATAGAAAGGTAGCTGAGGCTTGCAATGAGGGAGGTCACCCAAGCAGGAAGCAGCAGCTGAATATCTCGAGCTCCGCCGCTGGATTGTCCCAATGCTACGCGGTTAGCAACATGGCATTTAGTGTGACTCAAAGGCACACATTGCATTTCGCAACGCACTAAACACCATGATGCTAACTGCGTAGCACTGGCACAATCCAGGGGCGGAGCTCGAGATATTCAGCTGCTGGCCAGTTATCTTAAACCAGCTGAGGTTAGGCACATTAAATACTATCCGGGCAGATCAGATACTCAGTGCTGGTTGCCGGATATGACCCTACCATTGAATATTTGGATGTATGTTAAAGTGATGATGGCCAGCCACTTTAAATACGTTGGTCGCCGGTGCTGAATATTGGCCTACATTTTTACATTTCTGAGCTTCATCTCATTTTGTCTCCTCATAAGACCCCATTTTGGTTGCCTTTCTCTGGACCACCTCTAGCCTAGCTCTATGCTTTTGAGATAAGACCTCCAGAATTGAGCACATAACTCTAGCTGAGGTCTCACCAACAAGCTGTACAGAGGCATGATGACTTCTTTTTTTCTGCTGGTTATGCTTCTCTTATGTGTTCCAGCATCCCTCCAGCTCTAGGCACCATCTTGCCACGCTTCTTTGGTACCTTCAGAACCTCAGACCCTATCATCCTGAAGTCGATCTCTCTTGGTCTTTGGATTTAGCACCCCAAATGCATGATCTGCACTTTTTGATTCCAAACGAGAATAAATCCAGTGAACCCACTGGGGATGAAGTAATCATCTTGGCAAACTTGCAGATTCCCCCACAGCAGACAACATTCACCAAAATGTAGTACTCACAATGGGTAATGTTATTACACCATTTAGACATTCCCTAGATACTCTTGAAAACTGTATTTGCACTGGGGTGGTTCCATCGCTTCAACTTATTTTAAGAAGTGTGAGGATATATGAACTGAAGCCATATGGATTTATTGATCGGACGTAAATTGAAGCATACAAGTTTGGAAAGCAAAATGAGTTAAAAGTTAAAAGACTTAAGAACTGTAGAATTTGGAGCCACAATTAAAATGTCAACTGCGCTGTTGCTGTTTCCAGCAGGAGCAGCAGTTTAGCAGTTTCTCATTAATAAGTGCTTCTAATGTATCTTAAAATTATCCTGTATTACTTTTACAATATATTCCTCAGCTTGGGCTACCTACCTTTTATCTGACTGAATTTGGTGATCACTCTTCAAGTTTTTTAAAGTCGCTTTCATTCAGTCTACTTCTCAGAGGTCTCCATTCTGTTGCTGATCTTAGCATCAACCATGAAAAGATAAACTTTGCCTTCTAAGCCCTCCATGATATCGCTAACAAAAATATTGAGGCGAGCCAGCCCCAGGCCCGATTCCTGAAGCACTCCACTAATCATGTTTCTCCCATTATTACTACTACCCTCTATTGTTTATCACTCAAGCAATTTGTAATCCAGTTCACTATCTTGGCAATGACCCGAGGCTGTTCAGTTTATTAATGAGCCTCTTGTGTGCGACAGAATCTGAAGCTTTGCTGAAATCCAAGTAAACCTCATCCAGCGCACGCCCTCGATCTAGTTTTACAATGAAACAATCAAAGCAATCAGATTGTTTATATGAAAAAGTTTTTATTTATTTTCTTCAAACTTAACAAAATCACTGTTACATCCTCCATAATGATAAAAAGATATCACTCCAATCATCAAAAATAGCAAACAATAATTGCAATAAAGATCGATCTTAATCATAATACACAACTCTGGAAACTCCAAATATGGCCACATTTTCCCTTACCCCTCCCCCCTCTCAAGGATATTTGCTCTGGAATTGGCTCCACAACCTTTGTAGTGGGTCCACTGTGGTTTGGTGAATTCGGCATATGCGTATCACTCTGCATGGGTGATGGGGGCCATGTGCTGAGACTCATTGAGGGGCCTCATTTGCATAAATTTAATTTATTTTATTTTAAAATGTATATGTTGCCCATCTAAAATTTTAGGTGGCTTTCAAAGGAGCTCTTCACAAGCCTCTTTTTTCTCTTGGCAATGGACTTAGGGGCATGTTTACCAAATATTAATGTGTGTTACGTGCCACTGTGCCAGTAGAAATAAATGGGTGTTCCTACACTTACCACACACTAACATTTGTGCAGGCGCATTAACTTTTAGTAAACATGCCTCTTGCTGAGTGTCTGAATATCATTTGCATGGGTAGTGAGGATAAAGAAAGACTACCAGATTTCTACATTAATATACGCCAGTGCCAATGTGTAATCAAACTCTGGAATTTGTTACCAGAGGATGTAGTAAAAGCTGTTAGTGTAGCTGGGTTTAAAAAAGGTTTGGACAAGTTCCTGGAGGAAAGGTCCATAAACCATTATTAAGAAGGGACCCAGGATATCACTGCTTGACCCAGTACAAGCATTGTGGAACCTGTGTCTTTTGGGGAAACTGCTAGGTACGTATGACCTAGATTGGCCACTGTTGGAAACAGGATACTGGGCTTGATGGACCTTGGTCTGACCCAGTATGGCATATCTTATCTTAACTTCCAGGCACATTAGGAAGTACCAAAAACCCTACTCATTGAGAACCCATATAGCAAAACAACTGCATGCCAAAAACCACTAATAATGTAAAAAGATAAATTGTTTTGTGAACAAAAAAAGATTCTTTTGTCAGAATCTTTATTTTGAAAGGCCAAAGTCTCTCAAACAACAAAGTTTCCTTTTTAATTTTATGTGATGAAACAATTGTCAAGAAATGTGTAAACACCACTACGTGAAACACAAATAAGATTTAAAAACAAAAGCTATACTTAGCTCTCATGGTTCAAGGCTTAGTAAATAACGTCCATGACAACAATGCAGATCCAAGCATATAACAGAACACCCATCAAAATCCAATGACCCAGAACAGTGTTTCGAGCTCATGCCCTTCAAATTGAGCTCTGCTTTAGGCTCTGAGGATCTGGGGTTACTATTTCAGACTCCAAGGATCGCATGTGATATTCACAAAGACAATCAGCTGAGAAATGCATGTGAACGAGAAGGCTCTATAAAAAGCGTGAAAAACTTACGTAGAAAAATGAAGACATGGGGACCTGATAACATTACTAAAGAAGACTCCACCAGTCGATCTCTAAATTTAAACCAGAGGGATGGACAGTCCTCAATTTATGAATCCAAGATTGTTCTAAGAATAGCAGTCTGGATTAACAATCCAATCATCGCGGGGACTTTGTTCAGTCGTGATCTATGTTCTGCCAAGCACCGCCTGACAGGTCAAGTTGTCCTTCCAATATACTTCAAAGTGCATGGGCACAACAGCAAATAAACATGTGCTGAATAGGAAATCCCAATAGATGAATCAGTCCAGGTGTCACCAACCAACACTGTGGTGCAAAAATTGCATTGGGAACATGAAAAATGACCAGAAACATGATCGTCATGGGTTCCAGTGAATCGGTCAGATGGCAAAGCCACCTGAACTACATAATCTCTGATATTTCTTCCCTGAGTATAGGCAATGGTCAAGTCCATCTGAAAACATTTATAGAGTATTAAAACATGCCAATGTTTTCACAATAGAGATGTCACATTTGATGAATTAATCATGAAAGGTAAAACCCCCACAATATGATCAGAAGTGTTGTTGGTGGTCGTGTTGTTTCTTTGCAACAACCATTCACGATGGGAGTATCTAGCCCGTTTATAAGTATTTCTGATAACATCCGAGGGATACCCTCATTCAAACAGTCGTTGGAAAAGCTCACACACATGTTTTTAAACTTATGTAAGGTTGTACAAATTAGCTTTAGGCAGAAAAATTGGCCAATAGGTAGATCCCATCGTAAAAGACCAGAGTGATGGCTGTGACATCTAAGCAAGTTATTACATTGAACAGATTTTCTATAAAGAGTGGTAGCCAATTTATTGTCCTGTTTGTAAACCAACAAATCCAAAAATTCAGTCTGAGAACAATGATGTTTGGCTGGAAACTGTATATTGGGTTTAACAGTGTTTACCCAATGTAAAAACTGTCGCAAATCAGACAAGGAAGCATTCCATAAGAAAAAAATATTGTCTAAATAACACACCCAAAAAAGGTATAAAGAAAAACCATGAGGAACAGTAAATGAATTCGGACTGAAAACATCCCATATTTATTGGGGCCACCGAGCTGGCCAACATGCACCCATAGCAACCCCGAAAATTTGCAAATAAAATTGAGTTTCATACATAAAATAATTATGAGTGAGTATCAGTTCTAACAACTGTTGTAGAAAAGACTTCAGCACCCTAGAAAGAAGGTCAATAGAGTAGTCAGCAATGAGTGAGAGAGCTTCCCTTTGTTCTATGTTGTATATAAAGAAACTATATCCATCATGACCAATATTAAAAGCTCACACTCAACTTTCAAAATGTCCGACATGGTAATAAAATGTGTAGAATCACGAATGTAAGAACTGACCTGAGCGGCTGTCCCCTGCAGGAAATGATCACAGAACTTAGACAATGGCTCTAAAATCAAATCCCTGCAGGAGGCAATATGTATGCCCAGAGGGGAAAGCAAAGATTTATGTATCTTTGGAACAGTGTAATTTATCAGGATATGAGGATGATGTTTAATCAAAAAATTGCTTTCTCTGTTAGTAATCCAACCAGCTTGCACCACCCCCGTTATCAAACCATTAATTTCTTCTGACAATAATAGGATCCTGTAGTAATAATTTATAATATTTTGTGTCGTTGAGTTGACTCAACTCAACTCAATGACACAAAATATTATAACCCCTTGTAGGACGCTGCAAGTGGGTCAGGACACAACCCCCATGGAACTAGGCAGAGGGTTAAAGGAAAATGTTTTAATTACAGGAAGCTCACAGCAGTGGTAGCAGAGACACAGTTCTCCCCTCCTCCAAAGTTCCTTCACGCTAGACTTCACAACATTACCAGAGAAACAGCTCTCCCCCAAATTTCTTTCACTTTAGGCTTCACAGCAGTAGCACCACAAACATGCTGATCAACGTGGAAATACCCCAGCTCCTACCTTCCCGTAAGATCTCCTTAGAGGTTGGTGGTCATTCCATACTGTGGAACACCTTGAGCTCTTCTCTCTTCAGGTCCCTTTGCTTCCTGGAATAAAGTCTGGAGCCTGGCCACACCCTTCCCAGGCATTCTCCAGCCTTTCTTCTTAAAGGAACAAGGATTTACAGTGCAATGCCTCACTTGTGCTAGGCTTGACTGGAGAGTTTCACTCTGGGGGATGGGGTGTTTCCCAAACACTCCACCACATCCCACCATCAGCTCATTTCCAGTCCAAGCCCTCCCCATCGGCCATTTCCAGTCCTATCAGCCCATTTCTAGCCCTAGTCTTCCCATCAGCCCACTTCCAGTCTTAGCCCCCAATGAGCTCATTTCCAGTCCTAGCCCTCCATCAGCCATTTTCAGTCCTATCCTTGCCCCCTATCAACCCATTCTGGTTCCCCCAATCAGCCTATTTTCAGTCCTAGCTGCCCATCAGCCATTTTGTCCTATCCTAGCCTCCTCATCAGCCCACTTCTAGCCCTTTCCTACCCCCTCCCCAACCATCAGTCCATTTGCAGTCCTAGCCCCCATCAGCCATTTCCAGTTCTAGTTCCTCCCAATTAGCTCACCTCCAGTCCTAGCCCCCTATCAGCCATTTCCAGTCCTATCCTAGCCCCACATCAGCCCATTTCCAGTCCAAGCTCCCTTAGTCAGCCCATTTCATGCTAGCCCCCCATCAGTCCATTTCCAGTCTTATCCTACCCCCCCATCAGCCCATTTTCAGTCCTAGACTCCCCTTCCCAGGAGAGCCCCATGCCTGCCTAACCGGCTTCAGAAGGAGCTGGGGAGGCCCAAAGCCATGGCTCACCTCTGCACAGCCACCGGAGTAAAGAGTGGCATTTTCCTTCACTCCGTCAGCTGTGTTCTCTTGCATCCCGCCGGCGCGAAGATTGCCGGGAGGTTTATTTATTTATTGTACAAAGTTGCCTGTTCAATGTAAACATTGTTTGAATTGTCTTGAAGTTCCATGTAAACCGCTTTGACCTCTGTGAAAAGTGGTATATAAATCGAGACAAGTCAGGCAGTCGTGGGGCCATGTGCGGGCCGGCCCTGCAAACGGTCGGGAGTCAGGACGCACTCAGTCTATCAGACAGTATGTGCGGCATGAAGATGGTGCGAGACCCCCTGAAGCGTGGGGCCCTGTACAAACAACTTTCTCGCATATACGTTGGGCTGGCCCTGCCTTTACCCAGATCTCTACAAGGAAGGTGCAATCTAGAAAAGCATGTTGGAGGGTCTTCCTGTGCACTTCGCATTTCTTGCAGCTATTTGAGCCCCACATTCTCAGTTGAGCACCCCTCTCCCTAGTAAGATATCACCGGTGGAGGACTTGGTATTGCATTTCCTGGTAGTAAGTATTGCAAAGGATCCTGGGGATCTGTAGAAAATCAGCGCTCAAGGTTATTTTTTTCCACCTTCTCTGCAAGCTCCACTGCCCACTGCCATGTTAATCTTCCCATATAATATACTTGCATCTTATCCCAAAGTATGTGGTACCAGTTGGACAACTTGTTCCAATAGGGGTCTAGATATTGAAAATCACTGTCACCCTTTTGGATTTCATCTTCCCCAGGGTAAGTGATGTTCAGTGTATGACGGTGTCGGATCTGCAGGAAATGCATGAAATGGATCCCTGCAAGCACTCCAAAGATGGGAAGCTACCACCCCCCCAAACTTAAAAAATGCCCTATGTTGCTGGTTCCAGTCCAGGAACTTGCTGCGGTCTTGCCTTGGTTGAAGCTGGAGTTACCGATTACCTGTAAAAGGGAGGTAACCATCCAATTTTGGCAGCTCTTAGTTGCCCACCACTTCCAAGCCCTCCTAAGAGGGTGAAGCAGAACCTGAAATTTGGGTTGTACTAGGTCAATTTGATTATGGTGGAGCACACTTATCAGTCCATATGGCCTGCTCCATTCCTCCAACAGCACTGCAAGGGTATACTTTGCCGCACCCGCAAAGGCTTCATGTATCCATCGCATTTTAGGACTACATTATACGTCCTTAGGTCTGGTAATCCTACCCCTGCCTTCCATGGTCCAGAATCAGATTGGCATAGCTGACACGTACCCACTTCTCTCTTCATATAAATGTGTGTAGTATGCTCTTAAAAAATGTTTCATCCTCTTGTTTTATCCATAGGAGCAACATTTGCAATTGATAAAAGATTTTTGGAATAAGCACTACCCTACTGTACATAGATAATGGTAGTTCCACCCATTTCACAGATAGGTTTTTTAGCTGGTGGATTTTTAGCCTCTCTTCATAGGGGTATCCTTCCATCTCCTTTATCACTTTGGTGGCTCGTCTCTGTACCATTTCTAATAACGCTATATCCTTTTTAAAATACGGTGACCAGAACTGCACACAATATTCAAGGTGCGGTCGCACCATGGAATGATACAGAGGCATTATAATATCCTTTGTTTTATTTTCCATACCTAGTATTCTATTTGCTCTCTTGGCCGCTGCTGCATGCTGGGCGGAGGGTTTTAGCATGTTATCCACGATGACGCCTAAATCTTTTTCCTGGGTGGTGGTTCCTAATGTGGAACCTTGCATCGTGTAACCATAGTTTATTAATTTATTTATTTACATTCTCTTATATACCGCGCTATTCTGCATCAGTGCGGTTTACATTGAACAAACTGAAATTACATTGAACAGGGCATTATAACTTGGAGATAACTATTTTACAGGGAACATGGGCTATGGAGGGTTAAGTGGCTTGCCCAAGACCACAAGGAGCACCTGTGGGACTAGTTTGGGTTGTTCTTCCCTAGGTTCTTCCCTTTGCACTTGTCCACATTAAATTTCATCTTCCATTTTGATGCCCAGTCTTCCAATTTATCAAGATCCTCTTGCAATTTACCACAACCCTCATGCGTTTTAACAACTTTAAATAAATTTGTGTCATCTGCAAATTTGATAACCTCACTCGTTATTCCCTTTTCCAGGTCATTTATGAATATGTCAAAAAGCAGCGGACCCAGCACAGATCCCTGGGGTACTCCACTATTCACCTTTCTCCAATGGGGAAATAGGCCATTTAGCCCTACCCTCTGCTTTCTATCTTTTAACCAGTTTCTGATCCAGAATAGTACACTGCCTCCTATCCCATGACTTTTTATTTTTGCCAAAAGTCTGTCATATGGGATCTTGTCAAAGGCTTTCTGAAAATCCAGATAAACTCTATCAACTGACTCACCTTTGTCTACCTCTTTATTCACACCTTCAAAAAAACATAACAGATTAGTAAGACAAGATCTTCCTTATCTAATGCCATGTTGGTTGTCTCCCATTAAGCCATGACTATCTACATGTTCAGTAATTTTCTTCTTTATGATGGTTTCTACCATTTTTCCCGGTACTGACATCAGGCTCACCGATCTGTAGTTTCCTGGATCACCCCTGGAACCCTTTTTAAAAATTAGTGTTATGTTCGCCATCCTCCAATCTTCAGGTATTACAGCTGATTTTAATGATATAGTTCATAGATTACTAATAGCAGGTCTGTAATCTCATATTTCCGTTCTTTCAATACCCGTGGATGTATACCATCCGGTCCAGGTGATTTGCTACTCTTCAGTGTATCAAATAGTTGTAATACATCTTCCCGGTGTATCAATATTTCTTTCAATTCTTCCACAGTATAACCTTTAAATACCACTTCAGTCATGGGTAACTTCCCTACGTCTTCCTCAGTAAAGACCAAAGCAAAAAATTCATTCAGTCTCTCTGCTATGGCCTTGTCCACTCTTAGTGCCCCTTTTACCCCTCTATCATCTAATGGTCCAACTGACTCTCATAGGTTTTTTGCTACAAATGTACTTGAAAAAGTCTTTATTATGCATTTTTGTTTCCACAACAAGCTTATTCTCAAACTTTCTCATTGCCTGCCTTATCAATGCCTTGCATTTTACTTGCCAGTGCTTGTGCTTTTTCCAGTTTTCGTCATTTGGCTCTTTTTTCCATTTCCTGAAAGATGCTTTTTTGGCAACCACAGCCTCTCTGACCTCACCTTTAAACCATGCTGGCAGTTTTTTGGACTTACTTCCACTTTTCTTAAAGTGTATAATACAGCTGGTCTGGGCTTCCAAGATAGTATTTTTAAACAACACCCAAGCTTGATGTAAGTCTTTAATCTTTGCAATTGCTTCTTTTAGTTTTTTCTTAACTATGTTACTCATTCTATCATAGTCTCCCTTTCGAAATTTAAAAGGTAGTACTGTGGATTTCCTTACCATCCCTCCAGCATTAATTAAATCGAACATGATCATGCAATGATCATTATTGCCAAGTGGCCCCCAACACCCTTATCTCTTGAATCAGATCTGGTGTTCCAATAAGGACTAGGTCCAAAATGGCTTCACCTCTGGTCAGTTCATGAACCAGCTTCTCCAAGTAGCAGTCATTTATTTCATCTAGAAACTTTATCTCCCTAGCATGCCTGCCGTGACACTGACCCACTCAATAGCATGGTAATTGAAATCACCCATTATTATTACTGTGCTGTAACTTTTGTTAGCTTCCAGATGTCATCCCATAACTCTTTTGGAGCTCTGTCATTTGTATCTAAAGCAGTAAATCAATTTTGTGGACAGTCTTTAAATTCTGGTGGTATATTCTCAAGGTCATTTTTTGTTCATTCATGAGTGGTTTGCTCTTTTTCAGCTTTAGCTTGAGTTTGCATACTAGTAGTTGATGATCTGTACCACAGTCAGCTCCAGGTTTTGTCTTTGTTGATGTTATAGAGCTTTTCCATCGTTGACTTCCACAGATGCAGTCAATTTGATTTTTTTACAATCCATTGGGTGAAGTCCATGTGTACAGTCGCCGCTTGTGTTGCTGGAAGAAGGTGTTTGAGATGAATAGATCATTGGTCTTGCAGAATTCTATCAGTCTTTCTCCAGCTTCATTTCTGTTGCCAAGTCCATATTTTCCAACCACTTTGCCTTCTTCTTTGTTGCCAACTTTTGCATTCCAGTCACCCATGACTATCAGGATATCCTGTTTGCATGTTCTGTCAATTTCAGCTTGTACTTGTTCATAGAACTCATCAGCTTCATCCTCTTCTGCAGCTGTCATTGGGGCATATACTTCAATTATAGTTGTGTTGATGGGCATTCCTTGTAGACGAATAGAGATTAAGCGTTCACTGACTGCATTGTATTTTATTACATTCTTGCAAGTTTCTTCTTAATTATAAATGCAACACCATTTCTTCTTTCACTTTCATTTCCAGCATAGTAGACCATGTGATCATCAGATGCAAAGTGCCCCATGCCAGTCCATTTCAGTTCACTGACACCCAACAGATCGAGTTGTAAACGTTCCCTTTCACTCTTGACCACCTCCAACTTCCCTTGGTTCATGCTTCGTATGTTCTATGTCCCAATATGTAAGACATCTTTAAAGCTTCTGACTCTCATTTCATGCGCAGTCTCATCAGCAGTCAGACGTCCCAAAGACTTTAATCCAACTACATCATAAATGCTGGATTTACTCTGAAAAGTCTACAGCTCCTCACCAGTACCAGTTGAGTCTCTTCCGACCTGGGGGGGTCTCATCTTCTGCACAATAGTGCAATTTGTTTTCATCCTGTTTATATCATGATGAATATAGATGCCTAAGTATTTTAAAGGGCCCTCCAACCATCTAAAGGTGCTGCTCACCGTGACCACTATCTTTTTTCTTCCCAAGATCTGGACCTCTGACTTGTTGGCATTTATTTTTAAACCCGAAAAGCCCCTGAAAATGTCCATTTGATTTATCAGTTCTTGCTACCCTTCGTCTGTGTGCTGCATGCTCATCATCAGCATATCATCAGCAAATATGCTAATTTTGCAGATGCTGTCCCCTACTTTAATCTCTTGGATTTTCTCGGATGCCCTCAGCTTAATGGCTAGGGGTTTGAGAGAGAGGATAAAAAGTAGTGGAGAAAGAGGACAACCCTCGGCTGAGTTCAAAAGAATTTGTGAGTCATCCATTGACCAGAATCTGAGTGCAGGGTTGATTATACAGAGCCCTTACCTACTGCAAGAAGTAATCATCCATCCCAAATTTGTCCAGGACCAAAAAATGGTAGTACCAAGCCACACAGTTGAAAGCTTTTTCAGCATCTAATTCACTACTGCCGTGGCTTCATCTGCTGCCTGGCTCTGACAAAACATCATCAGTACAGTACGATTTGCAGATGGCCTGTGGCATTTCTGTCTTTTACGAATCTCGCTTGATCAGGGAGGATTAATGCAGGGATCACTTTGCCTAGCTGCTGGGCCAGTACTGCAGCCAAGATCTTAGGGCTCGATATTCAAAAGGAATTTACATGATTTACAGCCCTGTAAACCATGTAAATACCTCTAACTGGGACATTCAACAGCGCTACCACAGTTAGTGATGCTGAATATCCCCATCCTCTCCCCTACATGCCTCAAAACTAACTGCTTAGCATCGGGGCATGGTGCGGGTGTTCCGGGGAGGAGTGGAGGGAGCGATAGTCGATAACTGGGCAACGGTGATGTTACATGCTGCCCGATTAGCGACCTGCAGTTAGCATCGGGGCATGTTGCGGGTGTTCCGGGGAGGAGTGGAGGGGGCGATAGTCGATAACCGGGCAACGGTGATGTTACATGCTGCCCGATTAGCGACCTGCAGTTAGCATCGGGGCATGGTGCGGGTGTTCCGGGGAGGAGTGGAGGGAGCGATAGTCGATAACTGGGCAACGGTGATGTTACATGCTGCCCGATTAGCGACCTGCAGTTAGCATCGGGGCATGGTGCGGGTGTTCCGGGGAGGAGTGGAGGGGGCGATAGTCGATAACTGGGCAACGGTGATGTTACATGCTGCCCGATTAGCGACCTGCAGTTAGCATTGGGGCATGTTGCGGGTGTTCCGGGGAGGAGTGGAGGGGGCGATAGTCGATAACCGGGCAACGGTGATGTTACATGCTGCCCGATTAGCGACCTGCAGTTAGCATTGGGGCATGTTGCGGGTGTTCCGGGGAGGAGTGGAGGGGGCGATAGTCGATAACTGGGCAACGGTGATGTTACATGCTGCCCGATTAGTGACCTGCAGTTAGCATTGGGGCATGTTGCGGGTGTTCCGGGGAGGAGTGGAGGGGGCGATAGTCGATAACTGGGCAACGGTGATGTTACATGCTGCCCGATTAGTGACCTGCAGTTAGCATCGGGGCATGTTGCGGGTGTTCCGGGGAAGAGTGGAGGGGGCGATAGTCGATAACCGGGCAACGGTGATGTTACATGCTGCCCGATTAGCGACCTGCAGTTAGCATCGGGGCATGTTGCGGGCGTTCCGGGGAGGAGTGGAGGGGGCGATAGTCGATAACCGGGCAACGGTGATGTTACATGCTGCCCGATTAGCGACCTGCAGTTAGCATCGGGGCATGGTGCAGGTGTTCCGGGGAGGAGTGGAGGGGGCGATAGTCGATAACCGGGCAACGGTGATGTTACATGCTGCCCGATTAGCGACCTGCAGTTAGCATCGGGGCATGTTGCGGGCGTTCCGGGGAGGAATGGAGGGGGCGATAGTCGATAACCGGGCAACGGTGATGTTACATGCTGCCCGATTAGCGACCTGCAGTTAGCATCGGGGCATGTTGCGGGTGTTCCGGGGAGGAGTGGAGGGGGCGATAGTCGATAACCGGGCAATGGTGATGTTACATGCTGCCCGATTAGCGACCTGCAGTTAGCATCGGGGCATGGTGCGGGTGTTCCGTGGAGGAGTGGAGGGGGCGATAGTCGATAACTGGGCAACGGTGATGTTACATGCTGCCCGGTTAGCGACCTGCAGTTAGCATCGGGGCATGTTGCGGGTGTTCCGGGGAGGAGTGGAGGGGCGATAGTCGATAACCGGGCAATGGTGATGTTACATGCTGCCCGATTAGTGACCTGCAGTTAGCATCGGGGCATGGTGCGGGTGTTCCGGGGAGGGGTGGAGGGGGCGATAGTCGATAACTGGGCAACGGTGATGTTACATGCTGCCCGATTAGCGACCTGCAGTTAGCATCGGGGCATGGTACGAGTGTTCCGGGGAGGAGTGGAGGGGGCGATAGTCGATAACTGGGCAACGGTGATGTTACATGCTGCCCGATTAGCGACCTGCAGTTAGCATCGGGGCATGGTGCGGGTGTTCCGGGGAGGAGTGGAGGGGGCGATAGTCGATAACTGGGCAACGGTGATGTTACATGCTGCCCGATTAGCGACCTGCAGTTAGCATCGGGGCATGTTGCGGGTGTTCCGGGGAGGAGTGGAGGGGGCGATAGTCGATAACTGGGCAACGGTGATGTTACATGCTGCCCGATTAGCGACCTGCAGCTAGCATCGGGGCATGTTGCGGGTGTTCCGGGAAGAGTGGAGGGAGCGATAGTCGATAACCGGGCAACGGTGATGTTACATGCTGCCCGATTAGCGACCTGCAGTTAGCATCGGGGCATGTTGCGGGCGTTCCGGGGAGGAGTGGAGGGGGCGATAGTCGATAACTGGGCAACGGTGATGTTACATGCTGCCCGATTAGCGACCTGCAGTTAGCATCGGGGCATGTTGCGGGTGTTCCGGGGAGGAGTGGAGGGGGCGATAGTCGATAACTGGGCAACGGTGATGTTACATGCTGCCCGATTAGCGACCTGCAGCTAGCATCGGGGCATGTTGCGGGTTGTTCCGGGAAGAGTGGAGGGAGCGATAGTCGATAACCGGGCAACGGTGATGTTACATGCTGCCCGATTAGCGACCTGCAGTTAGCATCGGGGCATGTTGCGGGCGTTCCGGGGAGGAGTGGAGGGGGCGATAGTCGATAACCGGGCAACGGTGATGTTACATGCTGCCCGATTAGCAACCTGCAGTTAGCATCGGGGCATGTTGCGGGTGTTCCGGGGAGGAGTGGAGGGGGCGATAGTCGATAACCGGGCAACGGTGATGTTACATGCTGCCCGATTAGCGACCTGCAGTTAGCATCGGGGCATGTTGCGGGTGTTCCGGGGAGGAGTGGAGGGGGCGATAGTCGATAACCGGGCAACGGTGATGTTACATGCTGCCCGATTAGCGACCTGCAGTTAGCATTGGGGCATGTTGTGGGCGTTCCGGGGAGGAGTGGAGGGGGCAATAGTCGATAACCGGGCAACGGTGATGTTACATGCTGCCCGATTAGCGACCTGCAGTTAGCATCGGGGCATGTTGCGGGCGTTCCGGGGAGGAGTGGAGGGAGCGATAGTCAATAACCGGGCAACGGTGATGTTACATGCTGCCCGATTAGCGACCTGCAGTTAAAAGATAGATGAAGCAAAAGCTTACCTAACTTTTATCCACAGGAGCTAACCAGGCAGCATGCAATATCGCCACTGTCTGGTTAGCTATTGCAGCTGAGAGGCTGTGTGGCAAACCCGGATATTCAATACCAGAACCACATATGACCCCGGCATTGAATATCTGGGGTGAAGGGTCGGCTCAGATGGCTATGCACCATAGCAGCTCAGCCGACCTAGATGAACATCAGGCCCTTAATGTCTTGATTTAGCTGTGAGATAGGCCTTTAAGAATCTACGTTTCCCGGGTCTCTACCTGGCTTTGATAGCAGCGCCACCAGTGCCTTGTTTGCATAGTCCCCAAAATGGTCTGCTTGGACCGCTGTCTCACCCGTCTCACCCAAAGAGCGTGCTACAGGGTCCCCCAAAATTTTGTCCCCCAGAATTTTGATGCCTGCTGAAAATACCTTCTCGGTTAGCAGTTAGTTCAGGATGGCTTGGTTTTCCTCAATAACCGTGGGGAGGGAGTGTGTACAAGGATTGAAAAAATTGCACAAACCTTTGCACAATTTCATTATCTCCCACTGCCAATGTACCATCCTCTCTCCACAAGCAGGTTACCGTACACTTCACTGTTTTATCTCTCCATTTGTGTAACTTATACTTATAGACTCGGATGCTTCATAAGGCCTGCTGTTGTCGTAAGGCATGAATCCTATTTTTCTGTTCCTGCAACTATAGGCACAGTTGTTCGGTGCCTGCAGCCATGTGCTACAACTGCTTGTGCCGCAGTTCCCGGTTTTGCCTAGTTTGCTGTTGCTTTGTATACCCAGCGATCTTACCCCTGAGCACTCCCTTGGCAGCCTCCTAGTAGGTCACAGGACCCACTTCTCCCTTCTGGTTTTCCTCCAAGCTTTTCTCAAAAACTGTTGAAATTCAGAGTTTTGCATCTAAACTGGGTTCATCTTCCATACCCAGTCACTAGGCTTGCCAGAAAAGAACAGGATCACTCGACCGCAGCATCGTTCGAAACCAGTTGTGGCTTGATAACTGCTTTTGCCAGTTTGCTAAATAGTCTCTCAGATAGCAGTAAGTAGTTAATGTCTATGTGGCCCTGAGTAATGTGTAAACTCCCGAGCAGTAGGATGTAGGTTTCACCACCCATTGATCAATTTGAGTTCCCTGCATAAAAGATTGATCCCTTTGCGTTCCTTATCCCTGCCGGTCAACCTTGGAGGCTAGTGGTCCACAGAAGTGTCTGTCACAGTGTTAAAGTCCCCCCTAGAAGGAGATGACAGTCAGTCTGGTCCGCTAGCTTTGCCAGCAGGTCCAAAAGGTAAGCATGGTGGTATGCATTTGGAGCCTACAGGCTACCTATCAGCACCCTTTTCCCCTGCAGAGTGCCCTAGACCAAAATATAGCTGCCCTCTACATCTTAGATGACTTTGTGTACTTCGACAGTTACTCTTTTCCCAATTAGTATGGGTACCCCCCTTTGGTGAGAATTAAAGGAAGAAAAAAGGACCTCTTGCATCCATCCCCTTTTAAGTGTTAAATGTTCCCGCACAGAGAGGTGCATTTACTGCACAAGTGCCACGTCAGTACCCAGGTGTCTTAAATAAGTAAATAACCTTTCACGCTTTACAGGTGAGTTGAAACCCCCACATTGTGAATTTAACCTCAGCTCTTTCCCCTGTGTGTGTTGTTACAGCTGAACCCAGGAAATATACTGTACTATGCTCCCACTGGGGGCCTCCCAGCCCATCTCACACAAGGTAAATGTCAGAAAGCATCCCCAGTTCCAGCAGCAACATCATAACCCCAACATAGTGAGCAGTCCTCCCCAACCCCCCACACCCCCTTTCAGTCATATATGCCTCTTTCCCTCCCTTCCCTCTACCCCCCCATCCATGCACTCTTAGCTTTACCTTCACACCTTCAGACTGTTCACCCTTTTTCTCTCCCATGCATTTCACTCTAATATCATCACTCCCCTCCTGCTCCCCGCTCCCATGATGACCCCTAGGGTTCGCAGCTCCCTTAGACCTCATTTTCATTGCACATTTCGAACAGATTCCCCAGTCCTTCCATACGATCCTCTTTCCAAACATCCACACACTCACGCTCACTTGCAGCCCCCCACCCCACCCAATAGCAGGTATAGTATATAGACTTAGGGTTAGGCTAATGGGTCGCAAAAAGGAAGCAGTAGCATTAGGGATTAGCTCCAAATCTGCAAAGCGACCCATTAGCAATGTTGATTGTTGCTTCACAGATCAACAGTCTGTCTTCACACTCACAGCTAAGACCATACTCACTAAAAATGGGTAGTTAGGCATGTGCCAGAATCATCAACTGGCTGCAATGTCTCCCTAGGCAGCTGCAACTGACACCTCCCCAGAACCTGCAAATATGCACAGTCAGTACAATGCTCAATGATGGATAATCCAGTACTGAAATGTACTTGAACTGAAACAAATATCCAACTGTTGATAGTTCAACTGTTTTTTATCAAGCACAATTAAGAAACTTTTCACCGTTCCATGGCTAGTTTGGTCCCCCAGCTATGTCCATATCCTGCCACCACCCGGTTTGAGTAGTCATTAAACAGCAGGATGCATTTGTTGCTATACTTCAGCATTTTGAATCAACGAAACTCCTTTAAAAGACGTTCTTTGTCTGCCCACCCTAGGTATCGGGCTATGGCCACCCTCCATTGGTTGTGATCCTCTCTCTTTGGTCCGATGTAATGTGCCCTTTCGCAGCACTACGTGCCCTCCGCTACTTGCAAGCCCAGCTGGTTTTGGAGCCATTTTTGAAAAATAATTATAGAGTTCAGCATCGATCACTCCTTCATCCAGCCCAATCACCCAGAAGTTGTTTCTGCGGACTCTGTTTTCTTGATCCTCGAGTCATTTGAGCACTTGTGCCTTGGTCTAGCACTCTACTTGCGCCCCAAGCCTCTCCATGGTCTCCTCCTGAGTGACCACATGGTTTTCTATCTCTGTCATTCTCTGGAGCTGTGCATCAAATTTCTTTTGAATATCCTCCACTGTTGACTGCTACGTGTTCAGCCTGTCTTCCAGGGCAGCTGTGACTACTGTGAAAATCACTGTGGCTAGATCTATGGCCTTCGGAGAGTTGGTTTTTAAGACCTTGGCAGCCATCTTGAGCTATGCTTGATGTTTTAGTTCACGGCCCGTCTTCAATAGCTTTTTTGGTATACCCCTTGGCGTCACCGAATGTGCGTGGTCTTGCTGTACATCAGCCGATCTGCTTACTCCTTCATCACTCAGGTACACTTTTTAGGGAAGTTTGTTTGCCGAGATAATGCCATTTTGCGAGGCCAGGAGTGGGAGCTCTGATCTCACACGTCCACCCTGCTGCCCTGCATCACATGACCTCAAAGCAACCAGATTTGTTTGCCGCAGTTACCCTCTGATAAAGCTATGCTGCTTCCCATCTTGCAACTTTGCCATTTTATCTCAAGCTTTCGCCTGCATCTCTCAGGTCAACCTTGGAATAGATTTTTAAGACAATTTAGACACATAAGTAGAGTTATGCGGAGACGGACCCCTTTGAACATCTACTACTGCCTGCTGTACATTTGCTGCTCAAATTCTGGCTGGCCCCAGGGCATTGCTGGGTCGGGGGCAGCAACATATCTGACTAGTGCAAATTTTCTGCACTATTTGGACAAGCTCTGTGGCTATCCTTGTGCAAATTTGGAACCACCTCCTTGCTAGGGGTAATTTCATAACAGGCACCTATATGATAAGTCTAAGAAGGTGCCTATTTCATGCCTATCTTACAAAGGCAAAATAGGTGCCTACATTCCTTTATGAAACAGGCTTGACCTGCTTTGAAGAAACTATAGGGGGCTTCATTTAGCCCCCCCCCC
Source organism: Ichthyophis bannanicus (assembly GCA_033557465.1). NCBI lineage: Eukaryota > Metazoa > Chordata > Amphibia > Gymnophiona > Ichthyophiidae > Ichthyophis > Ichthyophis bannanicus. Next base: position 817,563,189 of record CM066033.1, on the reverse strand, counting down.
TCCCCATTGGTTAGTTTGCCACAGAATGCCCCTGAAAACCTGTAACTCCTGATGCCTCATCTGTAGCCCGAGCTCTGCCCTTCCCTCTCGGGGGTGAGTCACGTTATCTCCTTGTGCCTCTGGGACCCAGCTGAAGCATGACACCTACTGGACCATATGGTTTTTATCTCACATCATCCACTATGTTAACATTTATTTTATTTATTTATTTAACCACTTTTATAGACGGCTTTATCTTGGAATCAAAGAGGTTTACTAATAACTTGGACTTTAGATGTTTACATAGAAAGTAATGCACATCAAACTATTATATATTTACATTGAACTCATAACAGTGATCCTAATTTAACAAGGCTAAGATAAGTTCTTCTTATATAAATTAATAGCTTCTAGATGTAAAAGCTTGTATGTTGGCTCTATGGTTAAGTTAGGTTTCATCTCCAGTGCTTTAGGAATAGCTCTGAGTTGTTTATGAAATTCTGTAAGCTCTTGGGGAGCGCATTCCAAATGTTTGGCGCATAGAGTGAGGAAACGCGGGGCTGCTGTTAGCTCCTGAAGCTGGGAAAGAGAAGGCATTTTGTGTACAGAATCTCCTGGGCTGGTTACTTATTGTCTTGAGTAATAAGGACTTTACATAATTGTACGATATGTTGTGTGATACTTTGAAAACAATTATCAAGACCTTGTATTTTATCCGACTCAGTATAGGAAGCCGGTGCGGCTGCTTTAGAGTAAGTGCTATGGGTTCAGATTTCGATACACTGTTTAGATTGCAGCTGCATTGATCTATGCCAATTGTAGTGAGTGGATGGCATATTGTGGTATTCCCTGTAAAATGATATTGCAATAATCGAGGTGAGGAAAAACCATGGCCTGGAATACTGCTCCAGTAGTGGGCGGAGGTGTTCCAGTAGTCTCCTTTTATGATATACAAGCCTTATTGTTTTGCTAATGTGGGATTGTAGAGTTAAGCATTGATCTGGGGTTATTCCTAGATACGGAACCTCAGTTTTCACCTCTAGTTCTGCATCCTTATTGTTTAGGGCTGCTGGAGGGTCAAAAGCTGTGTTTCTGGTTATACAGAGCCTTCCTGTAGTTTACAGCTAGTTTGTGATCAGAAAGCTAGTGTATGACTGCATCAAAGCGTCTTATTGGTGGGGTCTGGATGGATTTTAAATGGAGAAGGGGATGTTAAGCATGATGCCATCTGCATCAGAGTGGCAGGAAACATTATATTCCCGTATAATCAAGCATATTGGTTGGAGCTAAATATTGAACAAAAGAGAAACAGGGCCGGCCCATTCACTAGGTAAACTAGGCGATCACCTAGGATGGCAGGCCCTGGTGAGCAGCATGGTCGCCACTTCAGTGCCGCGTTGGGACTTAACATAGCGGCGCATGTGCACAGGGGTGCGGAGACTCATTGCAGGGTCTCATAAGGATTTGCATATCCGCAGGGCATCATTTGCATAAAATTTGCATAACAACATCAACAACTGAACTTACTTGGTCAGTGCTATGACCTTATTAATAATAAAGAGGGAAGCTATAAAGTGAGAAATTCTAGCAGCTATGAATTCATATCATGGTGCTCAGGCTGGACTCGACTGTGCCGGAGTTCGAAAAGTCCAGAAATCAGCAAGAGTGAAGCATCAGGTCACAAAAGAAATTTAAACGGAGATGTTCTCTTAAAATCTGAATATGAGCTGACAAAATATTTGAAATTTAAGACCAATCCAGCAGCATCAAGAGCACAGAATGGCAAACTGTAAATATTATTCACAGGAAACAAAAAGAAAAAGCAAGAACCACAGCACAGGGCATACAGAGCAAGAAAAAGATCAGAATGGCATTGATTATAAAGGTGCCAGTTGCAAGCAACGAGAGGGAGAAGATCGTCAAGTACCAAAAAATGCAGTCGGAGTCCAAGAAAGATATCAAGCTATTTCCTATTGTGTTGTGTGCCACAGGCTTAATTAAAAAGAATTTCCAAGCACCCTGATAATTACCCATACAAGTAACATCTTACAAACTCCAGAAGGGAGCTGTCTTTGGCATGATGAAAGTACTACGCTGAGCATTAGCACTAAATCTGAAAGACTGAGATCACACTCCACACTCCCTGTCTTAGGAGTGAGGTTCATGACTGCCATTGTATTGCAAAACTCACCCATTAGGAGAAACTGCCCCAAATCTGCCATTGCATAACAGCAATAACTTCTAAAACTCGTACCCAGAAAATGGCAGCACTATAAATATTACTGTGAGCCCTAGAAAATCCTACATCTACCAGGACAACTGAACAAACAAGATTACTAACATTGCTAACATTACCTGGCCTCAGTCTCACATTTAGCACACGCAGTAGGCTCTCACCAAAAATAGAAACATGTAGACAAAAATTCAACCGAACGCCCTAGAAGCCAGGTGCTACATGCAATGCAATACCAAGGACAGCGTGTTAATTAAAAAACTGATATATGCCAAACATAAAATTGAAAATAAAATTATTTTTCCTACTTTTGTTGTCTGACCGCTTTATTTTTTGACTGAATTGGTTTCAATCTCTTTTCCACTTTCCTTATGCCAATTTCTTCTCTCTCCTCCCATCTTCTTTTCTTCCTTCTCTACATGTCTTTAATATTAATCTTTCCTTTTTATCTCTTTTTTAACTTTTCTTTCTCCTCTGCCAGTTGGCCTGACCCCCCCCCCCCTCCAGCCCCACTCCAGCCCCTTTTCAGTCCCATCCTCAGTGTCAGCTCCCATACAGTCTGACCCCCCCCCTTGCAATCCCAATACCATCTTGTGTCAGTTCCCTTACAATAATACAGTAGCCCCCCTCCCCCATTATCTAAGCCCGGTACCAGTCCCAGTCCTAGTCTCAGTATAGGCTCTTTTCCAGTCCTTCCACCCCCACCCACTCCCATCTTCCGCAGTCCCTGCCTGCCTCTCCCCAGCACTGGTCACCACTCGCCGCCTACTTTACAGCCAGGGCAGCACCCTCCTTTGCTGCTGCGGCTGTGCTGCTTTAAGAGCCGCCGGACTGTGGCTTTTGTACTGTAAAGTTAGTACAAGCGCTTCCTGTTTCTTGTGAGAAGCAGGAAATGATTTAAGTTTCTTACTATCTTTAGAAATGCTCTTAAAGCAGCACAACTGCAGGAGCAAAGGAAAATGCTCCCCCAGCTGTGCTCAGCCACATTAAAGGAAGGAGGCTTCAGGCGCCCTTAAATGTTGTGCACCCCAAGCCAGTCCCTCACTGGCCTGCCTATTAAAATGGCAACACGGGCAAAGGGAGGCTCAAACCCTGCGTGGGCGCAGCATGAGGTTGGCAGGACCCTGTGTCAATAACACATGTGTACAGTCACAGAACGCAGCTGCTGCCCCCTCCAACAGGAAGTTGCGTCTGAGGGCGCAGGAGCAGCAGACTGTGAGCATGCGTGCAGCTGCCTTAGGGGTCACTGTGGCTCTGAAGCTGCAGCTACAACGATGGGGAGAAATTGCCATGCTTCCCTCCTCCCCCAGATGAGAAGATGGATGCATGGGGGAGGACCGGTTCGGGGGGGGGGGGGTGGCAAGGGGGGCTGCTTAGGGTGTCAAAAATCCTTGGGCTGGCCCAGAAGAAAGGATAGTGCTGAGCCTTGTAGAACTCCTCATTGTTGAGTTTAGAGGGTAGATTTATATGTCCCTATCTCAACCGTTTATGTAAGAACGGAATAAGTCCGGAACTGTATTATGTATGCCTAAGGATTGTAAGCGTGATAGTAGTGTTATGTGACACACTGAGTCAAACACTGCTGCTATGTCCTGGAATATAAGGATGAATTCCTGTTGTGGTTTTTCAGTGCCCTTCATTGGTCTATCCATGAGTGCTGTTACGTTCTTGAGTATTCTTCTCTTTTCCTTTTCCCTCCCTCTCCCCCACTCTTCCTTCAGGCCCGTCACCTCCTCCAGCACGCTCAGCCCTCCTAATACGCTTCTCCAGTTTCCATCCTCAGACACACTTTTTCCCCAATTTTCATTCACTTTCAGCCGATCATCAGGCCCAATGCTGGGACGCTACACTCTCTTCTGCCTTGGATGAGGTTGCCCCTCTTTGTTCTACCTCTACCACTTGGCGTCATCCTAGCTCCCCCTGGTTCCACCCAGGTCTCCTGATCCATCACTCTTACCTCTGTCGGGCCATACACCTCTGGCGTAAGTGTCCCTCCCCAGCTGCCTTGTCCCACTTCCGTTACTGTCATCAACACTACCGCTCTCTTCTTCACTCAGCCAAACAGGATTATTTCTCCAAGCTTATTTCTTCATCAGCGAATTCGTCACGTCAGTTGTACTGTATTCTTCGTTCTCTTTCCGCTTCCCATTTTCCCTCTTCCACTGTCCCCCCCCTCCATCACTCAAACTTCTGTTGCATTGGCCTTCCATTTTGCTTCTAAAGTACATTCGCCATCTCTTTTCTGCCTGCCCTCCCCCTCTTCCACCCCCTACCCTTCCCCCCACTCCTACCTCACCCCCGGCTCTCCCAGCTGCACTGCCCCTTTCCCATCGTTGGTCCTCTTTTCAACCTTTCACCCTACCAGAGCTGACAAAGGTCCTCTCCGCTACTCGAAAAACCACCTGTCCTTCTGATCCAAGCCACACACATTGGCTTTCTGAGCCCTCGCTAGCTCTGTCCCCCCCCTGATTCTCTCCATTTTCAACACCAGTCTTCTATCCGGTACTTTTCCCTCACATTGGAAACACGCTCTGATTCGACCCCTTCTGAAGAAAGCCTCATTGGACCCTTCTGTACCCGCGAACTGGCGTCCTATCTCCAACCTTCCATTTCTCTCTAAGCTCCTCGAGAGGCTAGTCTTTTCCAAACTTTCTTTACATCTTGAAGCTTCCCTGGCCCTCCACCCCCATCAATCCGGTTTCCATCCTGGCCACAGCACCGAATCCATCCTTATCTCCTTCCTCAATGAGTTACATGTCGCCCATGATCGGGGTTCTATATCTATTGCTGTCTCACTTGATCTCTCTGCCGCTTTTGACGTCATTGATCACCGTACCCTTCTTTCAGATCTAAGTAGCATTGGTCTATCTGGCACAGTTCTTCTCTGGTTTCACTCTTTCCTTTTCAATCGGTCTTTCTCGGTTCTTTCCGGCACTGATTCCTCACTCTCGACATCCCTCCACTGTGGTGTTCCCCAGGGTTCCATATTAGCACCTCTGCTGTTTAATATCTTTTTGGTCCCCCTTTCCCTGCTAATCCAGCAGCATGGCATCTCTGTGTATTATTTCGCAGACGACATCGTTCTTCTCCATCACACTGATTCCACCACTCCTGATATTGGCCCACTTATAAGAACATAAGAACATAAGATATGCCATACTGGGTCAGACCAAGGTCCATCAAGCCCAGTATTCTGTTTCCAACAGTGGCCAATCTAGGTCATATGTACCTAGCAGTTTCCCCAAGGGACACAGGTTACACAATGCTTGTATTGGTTCAAGCATTGATATCCTGGGTCCCTTCTTAATAATGGCTTATGGACCTTTCCTCCAGGAACTTGTCCAAACCTTTTTTAAACCCAGCTACACTAACAGCCTTTACTACATCCTCGGGTAACAAATTCCAGAGTTTCATTACACGTTGAGTGAAAAAATATTTTCTTTTATTAGTCTTAAATAGTTTACCCTGTAGCTTCATTGCATGTCCCCTAGTCTTTCTATATTCTGATAAGGTAAACAATCGATCTACGTTTACCCGTTCCACTCCGCTCATTAATTTGTAGACTTCTATCATATCTCCCCTCAGCCGTCTCTTTTCCAGGTTAAAGAGCCCTAACCTTTTTAGCCTTTCTTCATAGGAGTATCTTTCCATCCCCTTTACCATTTTGGTGGCTCTTCTCTGAACCTTTTCTAAAAACTCTATATCCTTTTTAAGATATGGCGACCAGAATTGCACACAATATTCAAGGTGCGGTCTCACCATGGAACGATATAGAGGCATTATAATATCCTTTGTTTTATTTTCCATTCCTTTCCTTATCATACCTAGCATTCTATTTGCTCTTAATGTCTGTCTCTCCACTGTAGCTTCCTGTTTCTCTGCCAATTTCTTACATGTTAATCTGTCAAAAGCCTCAGCCATTTGGTTCACCGTTGGTAATCCTGCTCCCCCTCTTGTCCCGGTTCTATCAACTGCCCCTATCCCTATTGTCACCTCACTATGATATCTTGGTGTTACTCTTGATTCTGCCTTATCCTTCAAAGATCACATTTCTTCTGTCATTCAGCTCTCTTTCTATACCCTAAGGCAACTTTGTGCGGTCCGCCCTTTCCTTTCCCCATCTTCTCTAACCACGCTGCTTCTCTCTCTTGTTGTTTCACGCTTAGATTACTGTAATGCGTCCTTGGCTGGTCTCCCCCTCACTCAATTGTGTAGACTTCAATTGGTACACAACACTGCTGCCCGTATCTTGACCCATGCTTCACGGTTCGATCATGTCACCCCCCTTCTCATTCATTTTGCACTGGCTTCCTATTCCTTTTCGGATTCAATACAAGATTCTTATTTTCGTGTACAAATCACTTCACACTGGCACCCCGCTGTACCTTTCTGATTTAGTTTATTTTCACTGTCCTTTCAGAATCCTTAGGTCTATTCATGCTAATTGTCGGTTTCTTCCTTTCCCTTCCCAAGCTCACTTGGAGTCTACATGTTCTTCTGCTTTTTTCTTTCTTGGTCCCCGCTTATGGAACTCCCTACCGTCTGCACTTTGTCTCGAGTCCTCTTTTCCCGCCTTTAAAGTTAAACTTAAAACTCATCTTTTTTGCACAGCCTTTGATCTCCCTCCCCCTCCGTCCCCCCCCTCCCCGGCCCCCCCCCCCCCCCCCGCTGATACTTAGTTCTACTGTCTCTATTTTGTTTCTGGCTGTCCCCCCTCTTTCTTTGGCTATTTCTTTCCTGTTTGTAATACGGCGTTCCTTTCTTTTCTTCCTGGCAGTAGCTCTATGGTTTTTTTACCTGTTTTGTAAACCGCTGTATGACTATGGTTCCGGCGGTATATTTAGTTTTAAAATAAAGATAAAGAGGGTCTTGACTCCATGGTGGGGTCTGAAGCCGTGTTGCTGAGAGTCTAATGGTACATGTAAGTTAGTGTAATCTTGGAGATGATGGTGAGCTACTTTTTCAATGATTTTCACCAGGAAACGCAGATTGGATATGGTTCTGTAGGAACTTGGGGTCTTTGTGTCTGGTGAGACTTTCTTTAGTATTGGATGCACAGATGCTCTTTGAGATTGGTGGGCATATAGTCCTGCATAAAGGATAAATGGATGATTCTGGTTAGGATAGGACAGGACCTAGTTCCGCTTGGGCTATCATTAGGGCCGGCCCGTCCATTTTGCGAGAATGTGGTTCGCACAGGACCCTGCACGTCAGGAGGCCCCATGCCAAAAACATCTCGCATATTCGTCACCAGCAGGGTCGGCTTTAGAGGGAGCTGGAAGGGCCCTGACTCACCTCTGACAGCGGCCTTTACTACAACACAGCTGCCGAAGTGAAGAAAAACGGCGCTCTTCACTTCAGCTGCTGTCAGACATGAGTCCCTGGCTCCCTCTAAAGTCTGTCAGATAGCCACGGGGCTCTTTGGGGGGAAAGGGGGCTAGGACTGGAAAAAGCAGATGGGGGGGGGCTTGGAATGGAAATGAGCTGAGTGAAAGGGGGAGCTAGAAATGGGCTGATGGGGGACTAGGATAGGACTGGAAATGGATTGGGGAGCTAGGACTGGAAATGGGTTGATGGAGGGGCTAGGATAGGACTGGAAAGGGCTGATGGGGGAGCTAGGACTGAAAATGGGCTAATGGGGGCTAGGATAGGATTGGAAATGGGCTGATGGAGAGGCTAGGGTTGGAAATAGACTGATGGGGGGCAGGATAGGACTCGAAATAGCTGATGGGAGGGCTAGGATTGGAAATGGCTGATGGTGGGCTAGGACTGGAAATGGGCTGTTGGGAGGGCTGAGACTGGAAATGGGCTGATACGGGGGGATTGGAGAATGGGACTAGAAGGGAGCGGATGCTGGATGGGGCTGGAAGTAGAAAGGAGCTGATGCTGGGGGAGGACTAGAGTGGGGTGGGGCTGGGGGAGTGTGGATGGATAGGGGAAAATATATTTTGTGTGGGAGGGAAGAAAAATATATGATTGGCTGGGTATTGGGAAAGTAAGTGGGGATTGAGGATGGGGGGTGAAATTTGAGTGGATGAAAAAGGAATAAAGAAAGAAATGGAGGAAAGATCAAAAGGGGAAAGGTCAGTATGTTAAAGTAGATGTAGAGAGAGAATGGAAAAAAAACTAGGAGAGAAGAAAGGACAAATGGACAGTAGACAATGGAGAGTTAGCAGAAGACACGAAGAAACCAGAAGAAAGTTACTAGAGCAATTGCAACTGAAAAATAAAATGCACAAACAACAAAAGTTAGAAAAATACTTTTTCATTTTGAATTTATTAACTGGAATATGTCAGCTCTGGGAAATGTGCATTGTTAACATCTGTGTTTTGTTTAGATTAAATTAATTTATAGTTTTATTTCTCCAGTGTTGCACATTCCCAGTTTGGCTTTTGCGGTTCACATTTAATTATTGTCTTCCTATTTCTAAATTGTGATCCCTTGTTCTTTGTTTGGTGACGGTCTATGTTCTGCATGTAGTTTCTGTTTGACATTGCCACTTGTTCTCTTTCCCCAGTAGGTCATGTATTGTTGTTCTCTGAGATGTATTGGTTTAATATTTGCACTGTTGCTTTTTGATAGGTAGGGTTTGGTGCTTTGTGAGTCCTGGTAGTGCTGTTAGGATACGGCGGGTTTGCTATGGGTTCTAAATGGGCAGTGTTTGTAGTAGTTCCTAATGTGTCTGGCGGTTGGCACTGGAGTATAGTAATGTAGAAATCTTTTAGTCTTTCTTTATCCAGACACTAATTAAGAGGCAGGTTTACTAAAAGTTTGTGCATGTTAGCATCATGCAAATGTGTATGCAAATGAGGTCCATTATGCAAATGAGGCCCTGCAATGAGTCTCCACACATGGCCCCACATCCCCCTTGGGCCGCTCCTGGCTTTCGTGATCCAGCTGACTGGGCATGGATCAAGTGGGGATGTAGTGTTATTGAGCTTTATAATGATGTTTTCTAACTTTCTTGAGAGACAGAGTCAAAGCACTACAAAGATTTGATAGCGAGACTATTGTTTGGCATTATTAGTATGCCATTGTCCTTGCATATCTTCCTGTGAAAGTAGTTGGCCAATGCCTGTGGGCAGAAGTGGTTGTCTTTGTTCTTTGAGCATGGTCTTTGACTACAGATTTTACAATATTGAATACTTCTGTACAGTGGTTTACAGAACTCATGATAAGCTTTGTGTGGTATTCCTTTTTTCGTGTCACAGAATTCTTGTAATTTAGACATGTAGAGCCCGATATTCAGCGGAGGCGACTAACGTGAGTACAGTGCCTACCCATTGCCGCTGAAGAGTTAATGCCCAGACCATATCCAGCTACCGGCATTGAATATCTGGGTTTGGTGCAGAAGGTAACTGGGCAGTGGCAATGCAATATTCAGTGACTGCCCAGTTAGCTTCAGCGGGAAAGGTTAGGACAGCTGAATATCGCCGCTGACCAGTTATCCCCAGGTGCCGCCCCTGGAATGCCTCCAATATGCCCCGATGCTAAGCGGTTAGCATCGGGGCGTTTAGTGGCGTTACTCTGGAATATTTAGCCGAATATCCCGCTTAGGGGCATTTACGTGGTTTATAAACTGTGTAAATAAATGCCTTGCGATATCGGGCCTGTAGTTATTTCGATCACGTGAGTCTTTTCACTTCATCTGTCTGCGTTTACGTTTAATATCTCTTAGCTCCGCTGTATAGCACATGGTACTCTGGTGTCTTCTTGTGGCCCTCTTAGTTTGTGATACTTGTGCGGCTTCGCTTTGTGCCATTTGTTAACTAGTGTTTCAATATTGCATGCATTTGGCTCCATTTCAGGCATAGTTTCTTTGAGCAATGTTTGCCTGTCAGAGTTCTGAAAACGATGGTTCATTAGCCGTATGTGATTATCTTCAATGTGTTTTTCCTATGGGGTAATAGGAATGCTATTATGCTATGTCAGACCATGGGACTAGGAATAATTGGGGTGAGGGATGGTCATTCCATCTTACGATTTCTTTAGGAGCCAATATGAGATCTAATGTGTTTCCTTTTAATTGCGTGGGCTGGTTGACAATTTGTTTTTATTCTAAGGCTTCCATGGCCTCAAAAAAAGACTTACAAGCTGATGCAGAAAGCCGGCATTGAAGTCGCACGCTATTAACTGTGTACACATTTTCATAGTGCACCGGTAGTGCGAGACTTCAGCGCCAGTGTGCAGCAAAGGGTGTGCATGCAAATGAGCTGTGTGCAAACTTTAGTGTAAAGTTGAAGGGAGTGGAGCCAACACATGCGCAAATGTCCATGTGTGCATGTGCGTAAATGTCCATGTGTGCATGCGCATAAATGTCAAACTCTTACGCTATACGCACAAGACATGCAGGTTCTGTTGGCACTCACCCCATATTAATCAACACTACTTCACCAAAAAACATTTTTTTAATGAAATCACAACAAAAAGACCTAAAATAACAGATAAGTAACACACATGGATAAGAAGAAAAAAACATTTCTTCTTGAACGCCGAACGATGCGCTGAAAGATACACACAGATAATTTTCACGTTGAAGGCAACTGTTCACAGGTCCATCCCTGAAACAATCTTTCCCTGCATGCCCAAAATGTTTAAGCCACCTCAGGCCAGGCATAGAGATATTGGAGCTCCTGGTTATGTAATCCTCTATGTGTTTCTCTGCATCGGACGCAGACCTTATTATCATTCCATTTTAATACATGCAGCTCATTTGCATATTATTAAATATACTTGGCGTTGCTGCGTGCACATATTTTTCTTTTGCTGTTTACGTGTGCATCAATCTCTTTTCTCCAGGACCAAGCAGGAAGTCAGTCCTCACATATGGGTGACATCGACGTCGATGGAGCCCTTGCGGAGCATTTCCCCAGCTTTCCATGAAAGCCTTTGGGAATGCAGGCACGCATGCGCGGTTCCCTTCCCGCCTAAAGGTGCCATCTTGCTCAGTCTCTCTTTTTCCGTGAAGTCCACCGGACATGTGTCCTAGTCCTCCCGGAAAATAGTCAGATTTCTTTGGCGATCCTTCGCTATTTTTTTCTCCGGTTCAATGCCGGTTCCCCTCCCGCCGGGTTCGGTACACCGGTATCGAGCCCGATCTTCTTTTTTCGGGTTTTGCCCTTCGTGGCTGGCGTTCGCGTCCTTTTTTCTTTTTCCCTGGAAGGCCGGTCCTTTGACTTCGCGGGGACTCGTTTTTCCCCGATGGCTTCCAATGGGTTTAAAAAGTGTGATCGGTGCAAGAAGCTGAGGTCTCTCACCGACACACACGAATGCTGACTTCGGTGCCTCGGTCCTGACCACGATCCTAAGACATGTGGACCATGTGGAAAGATGTCTTCCAAGGCACTCCGAAGTCGTCAGCACAAAAAGGAAAGGCTTTTTTCTGACTCGGCCTCCGGCCGGGCCCGGACCTCGTTTGAGGCTTCGACATCTCGGGAATCGGATCCCGAGCACCGTCGGGGCTCCTCGGACAGGGGGTCCCCCGACCGGGAACGAAAGAGGAAGAAGTGGCTCATGAGGGTGTCGTCGGAAGAGGTCCCTGACTCCTCGAGAGCTAGGTCTCAGACCCCCGACCGTCGCCCCGGGTCCGTGGAACAGGAGAAGCCTTCCAAAGTACCTCGAGTGGAGCCGGAGTCTGCTGGACACGTAAGTCCTGTAGTCCTCGTGGACTCTCCTCCCAGAGAGCCAATGTCGGGCCCGGCGCCACCGGGGCCCGAGTCAGGGGCTGCTGAGTCTCCTGAGCTGGGTCTCAGGCTGACAGCCTTGGAGAGCAGACTGTCTGCCTTCATGGAACAGCAGCGGGCACTGATGGCCAGCCTGTCTGGCGCATCTGCCCCGACCACTGGGACATCGACATCGAAGTCGACCCCGGAGACCGAGCCGATACTCGAGACCATAAAGACTCGAGGTCGACCTCAGTCGCGGTCTCCCTTGACCTCCCATTCGGGACCGAGGGTGTCGACGCCGGTGACTTCGGCGTCGGGGCGGGTGCTCACAGGCCCCGCGTGGTCAGACCCTGATTCCTCATCGGACGAGTCCGCCTGGGAGACAGAGGACGAGGAGTCCCCCGACACCTTCCGGACTCGGTGCGTCCCGTCGGACTCACCGCAGTCTGATCCCCGGAGTAGATCCCCCCCCGGAGGATACCCGGTTCTCGGAGTTCATCCGGGATATGGCCACCACGTTGGCTATCCCTGTGGACCCCGAGGAGGAGCCTCGAGCCGAGGAGCTCAAGGCCCTACAGTACAATTCTCCTCCGAAGGAGGCCTTTACTGTTCCGGTTCCTCCAATGCTGGAATGGCTCCTCTTCCGCATGTGGGAGGCACCGGCCTCGGCGCCAGTTCTAAGCAAGCGGGTCGATTCGATCTATCAACTCTGGAAGAGTCCTGGCTTTCAAAAGGCGCAGCTACCACACCATTCCATGGTGGTGGAATCAACCATGCATCGCCTGAAAAGTCAGACGATGCACTCCGCGGTGCCCCCTGGCAGGGAGGCCCGGAACCTCGATGGTTTTGGTAGAAAGTGCTTCCAGGGCTCGATGCTTGCTTGCCGTGTCCAGTCTTACCAGCTGTAGATGGGCATGTACTTGCGAGACCTGGCCAAGGAGCTGGCCGGGTTCTCTGCTGGTCTCTCCGGGGAACCCTTGCAGAGATTCAAGTCCTTGTCCTCGGAAATCCGGGAATGCTCCAAGTTTATGTCCCGCGCTGCCTACTATGGCTTCGAGGCTTCGGCTCGTGTTGCGGCAGCCGGCATTGCGGCTCGACGCCAGGCATGGCTGCAGTCATCGGACCTCGAGCCATGGGTTCAGGACAAGTTGGTTGATGTCCCTTGCCGAGGTGAGAACCTTTTTGGCAAGCCCATGACCGAGAAGGCCGTACAGCTCGAGACCGAGCACCTCACAAGGACAAGGCTGTCTAGGAAGACTTCTGCCCCTTCTCACAAAAAGAAGGGCTTGGGTAAAAAGCCCTTTTACCCGAGGAAGGGCACTGCCTACAAACAGTACCCAAAATACCAGGCTGCCCAAGCTGCCCCTCAGGGTCAGCAAGCCAAGGGGCAGGGTAATGGGCCCCGTAGGCAGAGGACCCCCAAGCCTCCGGCCCCTGCTCCCACTCAGCAGGGTGGGGATTTTTGACTCCTTAGGCATAGCCTCTCTGTGTCTGCTCTCCCAACCCTGCACAGGAGGTCACCTCGCCCTGTTTGCCCACCAGTTGCCACTCATCACTGGAGACAGTTGGGTGTTAAGTATAGTCCACAAGGGCTATCTACTACACTTCCAACAACTGCCTCCTCCATACTTTCCAGGGGAGCCTCCAAGGCCTCCCCTGCCCACAGATCTTCTCCTTCAGGACTCCAAGGTCTGTTGGTGGACCGGGTGGTGGAGCCTGTGCCTCCCTACTTGCAAGGTCAAGGGTTCTACTCCAGGTATTTCCTGGTACCCAAAAGAACCGGTGGCCTTTGGCCTATTCTAGACCTCAGAAATCTCAAGAAATCCCTAGAGAAGGAAACGTTCAAGATGCTTACTCTTGGAACACTTCTGCCCTACCTCCAGCAGGGAGATTGGCTCTGCTCTTTAGATCTAAAGGATGCGTACACTCACATCCTCATTCATCCAGACCACAGAAAGTACCTCAGGTTCATTGTGGGAGGAAACCATTATCAGTACAGAGTACTGCCTTTTGGCCTCACCTCCGCTCCCAGGGTTTTTACTAAATGCCTGGCAGTGGTGGCAGCCTACTTAAGAAATCAGGGAATCTTTGTCTTCCCCTATCTGGCCGACTGGCTCATAAGGGGCCAGACGTGCCAGGAGGCCCGACAGGCCACCCTCAGAACTATTGCTCTTCTTCAAAGCTTGGGATTTGTAATAAACTTTGCAAAGTCCACTTTGCTCCCCTCCCAGAACTTGAAGTTCATAGGAGCAAGGTTGGACTCTCTGCTGGCAAAGGCTTTCTTGCCAGAAGACAGAGCCCAAAGACTGATAGACTTAGCAAACCAGTTTCTCAGCAGGTCACTGGTCTCTGCCAGACTCTGCCTGAGGCTTCTTCGCCATATGGCTTCGACAGTACATGTGACCCCCAATGCCAGGCTCCATATGAGGCCTGCACAGTGGTGTCTTCGGACTCAGTGGTCACAGGCCACAGGCAGCCTCAGAGACAGGATAAGGGTGTCCAGACAATTTTTGAACTCAACTGGTGGTTGCACCCACCCAATCTGCTGCAAGGGGTATCTTTTCAGATTCCTTGGTTCACAGTGGTCTTGACTACGGACGCCTCCCTGCAGGGCTGGGGAGCACATTGTCTAGGCAAGTGCACCCAGGGCCTATGGTCTCCCTGGGAAGCTGCACAGCAGATCAATCTACTGGAACTCAGGGCTATTCGGTTAGCCCTCAAGACTTTCTCTCCTACCCTGGCTCATCAGTCTGTCCTAGTTCAAACAGACAACCAGGTAGCCATGTTTTATGTGAACAAGCAGTGCGGAACTGGATCCAGGCTCCTTTGTCAGGAAGCACAGGACCTTTGCTTATTTGCTCTCAAGCACAACATGCTCCTCAAGGCTGTGTACCTCCCCGGCCAGGAAAACTACCTGGCCGACAGGTTGAGCAGGATTCTGCAGCCCCACGAGTGGCAGCTCCACCCACTTCCTGTTTGGCTGTCGTATTGAGAGGATCAGTTGTGCAGAGCTCCTGCTAGGGAGCAGTTCCTGTTTCTGCCTGTGCCTGGATGTCGGGCCCTGGGCCACCTCCAGCAAGGGAGGCCCAGGCCCAGAGGCCTGCCAAGCCTGGTGGGCCTCCTACTCGGACAGTGGATGGAGAAACTGGCAACCTGGAACAGCTGGAGCCCCAGGAGGGGGACTCCCCAGGTAGGACTGCACCTGGTCAGGAAGGAGGGACCCACAGGTATGGAGGTTTGGGCCCGCTACCCCAGGGAGGAGGCTCCTGTCTCCTCCCCAGGCAGGGTGTGGAGGCTGGGTGGCAGCAGGGAGAGGCCCTGGGGAGACCCTGGAGGACCGTGGAGTATAGAACTGGAGGAGGCAGGTTCCCCCCTCCACTTTGGGTCCTGGAGGAGGCCTCTACCTCCTCCAGTGAGGATGAGGACGGGGGGTCGGGCCTGCCGTCCTACCAGCAGTCAGCTAGGGCCCCAGATGACATCGTGGCGGCAGTGCGACGGCTTCGGGGTCTCCAGGAGGAGGCGGCCCAGCTGCAAGCCCAGCTCTCCCACCTGGAGAGCCTGCAGGCCTCCATTCCAGGGGAGGAATGGGTGGCCTATGCTACCTATCGGAAGGGGGTAAAGCGGGCCCTGAAGGCCAAGTACTTGGAGATTGAGTACTATCAGAACCAGGGTTGTGGGTCCCTTGCCGAAGTTTACCAGAATTATAATCGTTGGAAGATACCTGCAGTCCAGGGGAGGCCCCCGGGGGTGGGTCAGCAGGGGGGTCCATCCTCCTCTAGAAGTATGCCCTCTCCCATTCTAGTTCCTGGGAAGTCTACCACCCGTTCCCTGCCTTCCTCTTCTAAAGCATTTCCTGGATGTCCTGTGTCTTACCTGCAGCAGGGTGATGGTTGTGATGTTGTGAATGCGCTGGTTCCTCCCTCCGAAATGCTGTCTGCCCAGATTGTTCCTGCACGTCCCCAGGGTGCTCCGTTGATCCTGGTGGCTCACCAACAGTTGTGTAACACTGAAGGGACCATCCAAGATGGCCGCCGGGGTCTTTCTGATGACGTCACTAAGGAAGTGAGGTCGTTGCAGGAGCTGCCTGTAGGACTTCCCCCAGCCAGCTTACAATCGCAAGATGGCCGCCGGGGTCTTTCTGATGACGTCATTACGGAAGTGAGGTTGTTGCAGGAGCTGCCTGTAGGACTTCCCCCAGCCAGATTACAATCACAAGATGGCCGCCGAGTAATGGGTACTGACGCTTCCGGGAAACCCAGGAAGTCTGCAGAACGACCTTCCCCATCTTCTGATTTGCTGCGGGATTTTCGACGGCACTCTTTAAGCACAGAGGGAGCTTCTTTTTCATGCCCCTCGATTGGAGGGGGTGTTGTAGAGAGGCAGCAGTATTCGGCGGTTCCTTTTCAGCATACTGCTGATCCACTGTCTTTGGATGTTTCCGGCTCTGAGGGGTTTACTGCACGGGATCCCCGGCGGTGGAAGACTGGTTGGCCTCAGTCGTTTGATTCTGCTGTACCACTTGAGGATCCACGGGTGGCGGATTTCTCCACCTGTAATAGGAATCCTGCTCCTTCAGCTACGATGACTGTCCAGGTTACTGGGAAGGGGTTTGGTAGGGGGATGGCTGGTGGGCAGGACTCCCCTATTGTGGCTGCCCTCCCGGCCCCTAGAAAGCTACAGGGCACTCGCCCAGTATGTTCTAAAGTGGCTGACTGGGGCCGGAGGGGTGCTGGAAGGAGGAGAAAGGGGCAGGATGGGGGCTGCTCTTTCTTTTCTGCAGTCCCCGGGGGGGAGAGGGGGAAGAAAAGTGCTAGTCAGCTGTCACTGCGGCCGGGGGTAGAGGAGCGGGATGCGCAGCTGCCTTTGTTGTCTGTTATTGCGGCCGACGGAGACCTGGCTCGCAGGGGGGTGTCCGCCCTTTCTGTTGGAGCCCTGACTACCGGCCAAACTTTTCTGGATCCTTGTGCCACGTCTGGCACCGACAACCAGGTAGGACCTGGGAGGGACAAGGGGCAGGGGGGTGGGGGTGTGGGGGAGGTGCTGGGTGGGGGATCTGCCCTGTTGTCTCGGGCGGGTCCTGCCTTGTTGTCGATAGCCATACAGGGGGTGGCGGATGATGGGCTACAGGACGGGCTGATGGAGGAAGGGGGGGAGCGGACGACTGGTTATATAGTGGGGAAGGAGGTAGTGGCTGCTTCAGGACGAGGGAAGGACTTGTTCTCCGTAGGGTCAGGGGGGGCGGTGGTCCCCTTGGAACCCGGGAATGAAGGGGAGCGGGGTCCGTCCCCGGTAGTGGTGGCCGAAACCCAGGAGCCTTGCGCTGGGTCGGGAATGCGGGAAGGAGGTTTGGGGGAGCCTTCCGGTTCCCTGGGTGTTACCGAGAACCAGGTCTGTGATGCCCTACGATTGGCTTTGGAGGCCCCGTTGGGCCCTCCCGGGGCTTTTACTGCCTTTCGGCAGCCGGAGGTAGAGATAAGTGGTGGTCCAGGGGTTCTCGGTGGCACTCAGGGATCCGGAGGAGGTAGCATCCCGGACTCTGTCTTTGCGGAGTTGACCTTCCCCAGTCCTCCGGTTGATCTAAGTGAGGAGGTTACGGATCCTGCGGTCCAGCAGCAGGATCCCCCGCAGATGGATGCAGGAACAGATCAAGGAGGGCAGGAGATGGGGGCTGGGGGGCCGGCTCCCCCCCTCCGTACCTTTGCGGAGGCTCTGAAGGGGTCAGGCACCACTCCAGGGCCGTCGGGTGAGGGTAGGGGGAGGGGAGGTTTTCAGGGGAATGGTCCCGCAGGAGGGGAAGGAGGAGGAGGAGGGGGAGGGTTTCAAAGAGGAGTAGGGGGTGAGGTCCGACGGCGCAACGTGGCGCAGATCCGATGGGCTGGGGAGGGGTCCCCTCCAGCCAGGGAACAGGTCTTGAGGATGGTCCTTGGGCTGGGGTTTCTCCCAGGAGATCTCTACGCCTTTATCCACATGAACAACACCATTGAATATGATGTTAGTTTCATGCTGAGACGGGGGCTGGAGATTTTCTGGGACCGATACCAGCAGCAGAGGGGGCAGGGAGGGTGGGCTGACTTTCGTGTTGTGCCTATCTCTCGCCAGGGGACGGTACCTGTGACCATCCTATCCAGGAATGAGTCGCTCCCAGGGCAGGACATCCAGTTTTGGTTGTCGCGCCATGCGGTGCTTCTCGCACCCCTGGTTAAGGGCGCTGGGCCCCTAGGGGTGTGGGACGGGTCGTGGAAGGGCAGGATCCGTTTGCATGAGGTGGGAAACGTGGTGCAGCACGTGCCCTCGGCCGGTTTCCTCGGTCGGGATCGCATCTTGTGCTATTACCCTGGGCAACCCCGCGAGTGTCACCGCTGTGGCTCATTCCGCCATTTGAGCATGAACTGTCCCGAGCAGGTCTGCACCCGTTGTGGTGGACGGGGTCACGCTTCGGCCGGGTGTCTGCTAATTCGGTGTAACCTTTGCGGGGAGTTGGGCCACCCCTTTGCCCGCTGCCCCTCCGCGTCACACCATGGACCGGGGGGGGTTGCCGTCACTCCACCTCGGGCTCCTGTGCGGGAGGAGGCTATGGAGGCCCCTCTCCCTCAGGAGGAGACCGGGGGCCCTAGTGCAGAGGAGTCCATCGAGCCGAGGGAGCCACCAGGGGGAGGGGATTCGGGTAGGAAGGAGGAGAGGGTTGATGTGGTGGAGGTTAATGTAGCACGGCAGGATAGTGGGTTGAGGGTGGTGCCACCTGAGGAATGGACTACGGTCCCTTCCAAGGGTGGCAAGTCCAAAAGGAAGAAACGGGAGACATCCCCGTTGCTGGATGCAGAGCCCGTGTTGGACATCAACCGTTTCGTCTTTTTGGCCGCTGATGCGGCTGAGGCGGATGAGGGCTTGCCTGTGGAAGCAGGGCTTCCTGTGCGGCGCTCGGAGCGGCGGTTAGCGGCGGGGGCGGCCCCTCTTCCTCAGCGGCGACCTTCAAAGGTGCAGAAGGCGCGCCGCAGTCAGGGTCCTCCAATCAAGGGGGATACTGGCGCCCGACGGGTGAGGGAGGATGGCCTTGTACCCCCGCAGTTGGGTTCGGGGCCTTCGCAGGAGCCCCCTGCTGACCCGGCCGCCCTGGCCTCCCCCGCAGGGGTGGGCACTGTCGTATTGTCTCAGTCTTTGTCCGGGGAGGGGGGGGCTGCACAGGTGGTGGACCCCACGGAGGAGGTCATTCCTCCGACCCCTGACCCGTTTGTGCCTCCTCATCCCGTGGGGGCTGGGTCTGCCCTCGCGACAGCTTTGCCTGGTGGTCCCGGGGGCGCCAGCACCTCCTGGGGTGATAGGGTTGAGCGGGAGGAGGAGGAGATCCTTGAGGTGGTCGACGTGGACCAGGAGGAGTCGCTCCAGCTCGCGGGCTTGTCCTGCAAGCGGGATTCTGGGGATCCCAGGGTTGGTGAGAAGAGGAGGAAAGGGTCACTGCACTCGAAATAGGCATGGCGTGCACTCCTGCGTTCTCGTGCGCCACCATCAACGTGGCCAGCATTTTCTCAGACCAGGCGCGGGCTACGGCCTATGATTTTCTTTCTACGAGTGGGCTGGATGTCATCTTCTTGCAGGAGACCAGGCTCACCTCGCTCGCTAGCCTTCATCGAGCGAAGCGGGAGTGGAGGTGGGGCCCTTCGTACTGGTCCCTTGCGGCGCAGCCCTACGCAGGAGTGGCGGTTTTGTTCACGTCTAACCGATTTCAGGTGCAGTACGTGTGGGAACTGGAGCAGGGCCGGTGTCTGCTTTTAGATGGCTACTGCGGGCCCCATCGGTTTCGTTTCGTGGTGGTCTACGGCCCCCAGTCTAAGTTGGCGCGGAAGACCCTGTTCGGGGTTATCCGCCCCTACTTACACACCTCCCGTTTGGTGGTCCTTGCCGGGGATTTTAACACCACCATCTTTTTGCAGGACCGAGGGGGGGAGCGTTGCCCACCCAGTTACGAGGGCCTCTTTTTGGCCGAGATGACCCGGACGGCTGACCTCGTGGATGTTTTCCACCGGGCCTTTCCTAGGTCGCCGGGGTTCACCTACTACCATGGGACCTGCAGGAGTCGTATCGATCGGATATATGTGAGTGCCCGGGTGGAGTGTTCCCCTCCGCAGTTGCAGGCGGTTGACTTTTCGGACCACCGCGTCCTCTCTGTGTCCTTCCTGGCCAACCATGAGGAGCTTAGCAGGGGTCCTGGCCTGTGGCGACTGAATGTGCAGTTGTTGGCAACATCAGAGGTGGTCCAGGAGTTCTTGGCCTTTCTCGCAGACCAGGAGACCCTGCTGAGTGTTTTTCCTTCCCGTGGCGCCTGGTGGGATGAGGTGAAGACGCATGCCCGACAACTCTTCCGTTCCCGGGGTACCTCCATGGCTCGATCCCGCTACCTCACCTACACTGTCCTCCGGAGGTCGCTGGATCGTTTGGTATCCCGAGGGGCAGCGCGGGAGGAGGTTGAAGAGGTGCGTGTCCAGCTCCGTGGCCTGCTTTACGATCGCCATGCCTCCCTATGCTTCGAGGGGGCGGCCGGTGGGGGCGCCACTCCAGACCCTTTCCGGACTTGCAGGGAGAGGGTTCAGCGTCGGGAGGTCATGGCCCTGCGGGGCGAGGACGGTACCATTCATACCTCCCAGGAGGACCTTTTGCGGATAGTGGGGGAATACTTCTCGTACCTGTTTGGGGATCACCCCGTGGACCTCACCCATATCCGAACGTACCTGGGCCTTCCCCCGGTGTATTCGGCTGTGGTCCAGGCACAGGTTGATGCACTCGCTGCTCCGATTCAGCAGGTGGAGGTGGAGAGGGCGATTCGTGCCATGCCGTTGGGGAAGGTGCCTGGGCGCGATGGGCTCCCTGTGGAGTTCTATCGCACTTTCATTGCCCAGCTGGAACCCCCTTCCTGACCTCCCTGTTTCAGGAGATCATGGACACGGGGTATCTCCCGCGGTCATTTCGCGAGTCTGTCCTGCTGCTGCTCTCCAAGGGGAAGGACGATAGCTCCTTGGACTTCTGGCGGCCGCTCTCTCTCTCTTCTGAACGCAGACCGGAAGATCCTGGCCAAGTGTTTGGCCAACCGACTGGTGGAGGTGTCGGGCGATTTGCTGTCCCCTTCCCAGTATTGTTCCGTTCGGGGGAGAGGGGTTCTGGACGCTGTCGCCACAGTCCGGGAGATGGTGGAAAGAGGCCGGTCGCTCCAACGGGACCACTGGTTGGTCTCCTTGGATCAGTCCAAAGCCTTTGATCGAGTCAGTCACCGGTACCTGTGGGTGGTGCTCCAGCACTTCGGCCTCCCCGCAGGTTTCCTCTTCGTCGTGCAGGCGCTGTACCGAGGGGGGGTGAGCTTCCCGTTTATTAACGGGTGGCTCGGACGGCCATTTGGTGTCGCCTCGGGGGTGCGGCAGGGGTGCCCTTTGAGCCCCCTGCTGTATGTTTTCTCCCTCGACCCCTTCCTCCGGAGATTGTCCTCAGGTGGGTTGCGGGGCCTGGAGGCGCCCGGTGCGCCCCCGGTGTCCGTCGTTGCTTACGCTGACGACATCTCAGTTTACGTGGACGGCACTGATGGGGTAGAGGCCCTGCGAGAGGCCGTGGAGGAGTACTCGGAGGTAGCCCATTCTGTTGTAAACCACAGCAAGTGCCAGACGCTGTGGTTGGGCTCCTCGGAGGCCTCCCCGCCTTCCTGCGCCCCCTTTCCTCCTCCCGTGGGGGAGGTCCGCATTTTGGGCCTCGTCTTCGGGTCGGAGGACTGTGCGGAGTCCAATTGGGACCGTTGTCTCGAGACTGCACGGTGTCGGGTGCTGCGGTGGAGGGGGTGGAGGTGTACGTAGGAGGAGAAGATCAAACTCCTCGGGACGTTTCTGCTTCCTCTCTTTCTGCACGTGGCCACGGTCTTCGTTCTTCCGTTGTCCCGTCAGGCGTCTGTTTGTGCCGTCTTTTTCTGTTTTCTGTGGGGTAACCGCTTGAACCCTGTCCAGCGCAACATCGTCTGCCTGGATCGGGCAGAGGGTGGTTTGGGTATGTTGCACCCCCTTGTCTTCCTGTCAGTCTTGTCTATGGCGTTTCACTTAGGTAGGATGAGGGAAGGGGGTGGGGTTTGGTGGGTGGCCTCCTATCGGGAATGGTTCTCCCGCTTCTGGGAGCAGTGGGAGGGGGCGTCCTCGGTCCCACGTGTGCGCCGGAGAGGGGAACAGGCCCCATCGTACGTATTTGTGATGGTGGGGCTCATTCGGCGGTGGGGGGTGACCGACCCGCTCGCCCAGTCCTTGGGGCGGAAAGGATTATACCGGCTGGTACTTACCTCTCACTATCAACCACGGTGGGCCCTGCGGGACTGTCCGGCGGATGTGATGCAGCGGGGCCTTCGGCTGTTGAACTCCCCTCGGCTACCGAAGAAGGTTCGGGATGTAGCCTGGTTGTCTTTCCACGGGCGTTTGTACATGAGGGACAACCTCAAGTACAGGTCACAGGCCGAGCGGGTCTGTCCGAGGGCCGGGTGTGAGGGGCATGCGGAGACCATGGACCATTTCCTCCGGCAGTGCCCCTTCAACGTGGAGGCCTGCCGGTTGGTGTCCGCTGCTCTTCACCTGCGCGACCTTTCCCTCCTCACGTATGCGGAGTGGGTGTACGGGGCCTGGTCCTTTCCTCTAAGGCAGGACTCCGGGACCCTCTACCTAGTCACGGCTGTAGTGCGCTACCACCTGTGGCAAGCGCGCTGTCATGTCTCGACCCGGGGGTTGGTCCTGCCCCTCGACGAGGTGGTGCGGGACATTCTGGAGGAAGTGTCCAGCATGGCGCAACGCGAAAGGCGGGTGGTGGAGGTCCATCGTTGGGAGCGTCTGTGGCGTCACCTCACCCTCCGCCCCCCATGAGGGGGAGGGGTTCCCTGGGGTTTTTCTTCCCTGTTAGAGGTTAGGGGTTTTGTTTTTGTCTCCCGGGTGGAGGAGGGAGGTGAGACAGGAGGGGGAGGGGGTTTAGTCCCTGGGGTTTCTTCCTAGGTTTAGGGATCTGGGGTTGCTTTCCTTCCGGTGGGGGGGAGGGGGGTTTGCACTAGGGCTGGGGGGGTTGTTGGCCACTTGTCCTCTCTCCCTCTCTCTCCCTGGGGGATGTTTGTTTTCGTTTTCTCCCTGGAGCAGGTGTGTGTTTGTTTTGTTTTTGTTTTTGTTTTTGTGTTTCTACGCATCCCGCTCCGCTGTTTCGGCCGATAGGGTTGGGTTTTTGTGTTCATTTATTGATTTGTATTATGGTTTTGTTTCTGGTGGGTTTTCGTTGGGGACGGCACATGCCTGTATGTTTCTGTTTAGGGGGTGGGGGTTTTCTTTATTTATGGGGAGGGTGGGGGTGGGGTAGGGATTGGGGTGGGGGCGGAGGAGATGTTGCTCCTTTGTGGGGACGGGGGTGGGAAAGGGGGAATGCGTTTTGTTTTTGTGGGTGTGAGTGAGGGCTTGGCAGCCCTGATGGACATTTGGGACATTGGACTGTGCTGGGATTGTTGTGGGTGGTTGGGGGGGGGGGGTTGGGATGGACATTGCATTTCTGTTGGACTGCTGCGGGTTGCTGTTGGGGGGTTGGGACAGACATTGGACATACTGAACTATTGCGGGTTGATGATGTCGGGGGGAAGGGGCACGTGTGCTGGTTGTTGGGTTTGGTGGTGGGGAGGTGGGTCACGGGGGGGTGGAGATACTTGTTTTGTGCTATGTCGGGGGGTGGGGGTTTTTGGGGGGGTGTGGGATTTGGTTGGGGTGCTTGTTATTGTTTTTGTTTTTGCTTTTTGGTATGTCTTTTGTTGCTTGTTTAATAAATTCAAAATTTCCATCCTTTGGTGGTTCAGAGGATTTTCCTGAAATGGGGACTTCCATCCATAGATCTGTTTGCCAGTCCACTGAACAAACAGCTGCAAACGTTCTGCTCCAGACAACCGCATCCTTTGCGGCTGGCGGCAGATGCTTTTCTGATCCCATGGTCTCAGGGCCTCCTGTATGCGTTTCCTCCCACGCCCTTGGTGGCCCGAACCCTGTTCAAGATTCTAAAGGACAAGGCCTCGGTCCTGCTGGTAGCTCCCAGGTGGCCAAGACAGCCTTGGTTTCCATTTCTACTTCAGCTGGCGGTGTATGCAACCAGACCTTCTCTCTCAGGATCAGGGTTCCCTTCTGCACCCCATCTCAAATCCCTCAATTTGATGGCCTGGAGGCTGCAAGGGTAGTTTTAGCTCCCTGGGGCCTACCCCCAGAAGTTGAAGAGGTTGTCCTAGCCTCTAGGAAACAGTCCACTAGGAAAACCTATGCTCTCAAATGGAAAAGGTTTTCTGTGTGGTGTCAGCTCCGTACAGAGGATCCCTTCTCCTGTACTGTACCAGTAGTGCTTCAGTACTTGCTGCACTTATCTAATCAGGGACTTAAGTCCAATTCTGTTCGGGTCCACCTCTCAGCTCTAGCAGCTCACCACTCAATAGTGGAAGGACATTCTCTCTCGGTTCACGCCTTGGTGTCCCGGTTTCTCAGAGGCTTGCTATTGCTCAAGCCTCCAATCCATCCTTCTGCTCCTGAGTGGGAGTTGAATGTGGTCTTGCAGCAACTGACTCGCCCATCTTTTGAGCCGATGGCTACTTGCCCTCTACGCTTCCTGTCCTGGAAGACGCTCTTTTTGGTAGCCCTAACCTCGGCCAGGCGAGTGAGTGAGCTTCAGGCCCTGGTCTGTGACAGGCCTTACTCCCGCTTCTATAGGAACAGAGTAGTCCTTAGGACTCATCCGAAGTTCCTCCCAAAAGTTGTCTCCTCCTTCCACCTTAACCAAGAGGTGGTTCTTCCAACATTCTTCCCTAGGCCTCATGCAAGCCAGGCTGAAGCAGTTCTGCATACCCTGGACTGTAGGAGGGCCTTATCCTTCTACCTTGACCGTATGCAGGGACATAGAAGGGCTACTCAGCTCTTCATATCTTTTGACCCTAATAATTTATGGTTAGCTGTGTCCAAGCATACCTTGTCCATCTGGGTGGCTGACTGTATCACCTGGGCTCACAGGGCGGCTGACCTTCCTTTGCAGGGTCGGGTCATGGCCCATCGTGTCAGGGCAATGGCTGCCTCAGTGGCTCATCTCCGCTCTGTACCATTGATAGACATCTGCAGGGCTGCAACTTGGTCCTCATGCCAGACTTTTGTGGCCCATTACTGTCTGGAGAGGGAGTCCCGTAGGGACAGTGCTTTTGGCCAGGCAGTACTCCGGAATCTCTTTGAGGTTTAGGCAACTCCTGCCCTCCAGCCCTCCGTTGGGCTACCGGTGGAGGTTCTTTCAGTGAAAAGCCTTTTTCTTGATGCTGGGACTAGAGGAAGTTCTCTTGTTCAGCTTGGGTTCCCTGGTAGCCCAGAGCTAGGGAGTCACCCATATGTGAGGACTGACTTCCTGCTTGGTCCTGGAGAAAGTGTAGTTACTCACCTGTAACAGGTGTTCTCCAGGAGCAGCAGGAATCAGTCCTCACAACCCTCCCTCCTCCCCTGGGAGTTGCAGTTGTACATAGTTTATTTTTATATTTTTGTGTGCTGTTTTTAGCTATGTCATTTGACTGAGCAAGATGGCACCTTTAGGCGGGAAGGGAACCGTGCATGCGTGCCTGCATTCCCAAAGGCTTTCATGGAAAGCTGGGGAAATGCTCCGCAAGGGCTCCATCAACGTCGATGTCACCCATATGTGAGGACTGATTCCTGCTGCTCCTGGAGAACACCTGTTACAGGTGAGTAACTACTCTTTCTGCATTTGGCGTGATTGAACTGGCGCGTAGAAGTTGCATTATCTGAACGCAAAGGGTGCGCTAGTCTTTCTGCACAGGCCCGTTAGATTGCTTGGGGGGAGACTGATGAGAGATTTAGGTTGTCTAGAAATATAATTTGCTTCCCTTACGTATTCACATATTGCCTGGAGAAGGATTGATAGCTCTTCAGTTTTGCAGATGGTGGTGGTCTCTAAGCCAGGCATAGTATTAAGTTTTTATTTGCCATTATGATCATATCTAGATCGTTTGTGTTGCTGGATGCTGTGCTGTTGAATTTTAGGTTACTTTTAACTAGAATACAGACACCTCCACCTGTACGACTGATTCTAGGCAGTTGAAGAGATCATAATTTGGTCCAATTAATTGATCTATTAGTAGGTTGTTGGTGTTAGCGAACTTTGTTTCTGCCACATACATGATGAAATCAGACTTTTGTACTTTGAGATTCTCAGTAAGTAGTGGGACCTTGTTTCAGACTGAATATGCATTGATGAGAATGCATTTTAGGTTTTGATCATGGTATTTTGTTTTGTTATAAGTCGTTACTGGATCAAGCGGTTTAATTCTAAGTAGCCCAGGGACCCCTGGACCTTGGTTTCACACTTCTACTACTACTACTACTACTATTTAGCACTTATATAGTGCCGAGCACGCAGTGCTGTACAGGTAAGACATGCATATAAAGATATACATATAATAGACAGTCCCTGCTCATCAGAGTCGTGCTCATCTGAGCTTACAATCTAATACTCATCCGAGTTTACAATCTAATACAACAATACAAAGCGATAGTCACTTTGGTGCAAAGCATAATATGGTCTGTGTAATTCGGTCATGGGAGATTGATGGGAATCGGGTTAGGATAAGGGTGGAGGTCAGGATCTGAAGGCAACAGTGAAAAGGTGGGTTTTCAACTTGGATATGAAGAGGGCCAGTGAGGGTGCTTGGCATATAGACATAGGTAGGTTGTTCCAGGCGTAGGGTGCAGCGAGGTGAAAGGAGCGAAGGCATGAGTTAGCTGTGCGAGTAAAAGGCCTAAATAGAAGTAGTTTGTTAGCAGAGCGAAGTTCCCGAGAGGGGATGTAGGGAGAGATAAGGGATGAGAGGTATTGAGGGGCCGCAGAGTGGATGCATTTATAGGTCAGTATGAGAAGTTTGAACTGTATGCGGAATTGGATGGGGAGCCAATGAAGTGACTTGAGAAGAGGAGTAATGTGGGCATCGCGAGACTGGCAGAATATTAGTCGAGCAGCATAATTTTCTATAGCTTGAAGGGGAAAGAGATGATTCGCCGGGAGACCGGTAAGGTTGCAGTAATCTAGGCGAGAGGAAATTAAGGAGTGGATAAACGTTTTGGTAGTGTGTTCAGAAAGGAAGGGGTGGATTTTGCTAATGTTGAAGAGGAAGAAGCGGCAGGTCTTATCTACGAGCTGGATGTGTGTGGAGAAGGAGAGAGAGGTGTCAAAAATAACTCCCAGATTGCGGGCTGAGGGAACAGGAAGGATCGTAGATCCATCCACTGAGACTAAGAAAGGGGAAAGAGGAGGGGCAGAGTTGGGGGGAAAGACGAGGAGTTCAGTCTTGGCAATGTTCAGTTTCAAGCGGCGATGGGACATCCAGGCAGCGATGTTGGAAAGGCAGGCTGAGATCTTGGTCTGGATTGCTGGAGAGATATTATTTTATTTATTTATTTTTTATTTATTTAACACTTATTTATATACCGCATCTTCCAGCGATCAGTTGCGGTGTACAATCAACAACAGTCAACAATGCAGAGCTTGTTTTATATAGAACAATGATAACTTTTTACATAGAACATCTTAACTTACACAACAACGGGTTTAAAAACTAAGCGGAATAATTCAATAATTCAACTAAGACAGAATGTGTAACAGTTAAAACAAAAGTACTGTCCCTATAACATAGGCAGATTATGACAGTTGTAACTATATACAGATTATGACAGTTGTAACTATATACAGGTAGAATTTCAATGCATAGGAATGGAATGATTATACATTTAAGTTTTGTATGTATTGTTTGTAGTAGGGAGTATAAACTTTATTTTGGGCAGGTTCATGTTTAGCCATTATCTAAGTTGAGTGGAAGGTTTTCCATGGTATTATAGTGTTTAGTGAATAAGTATGTTTTCAATTTTTTTCTGAATTCTGTTATCTCTGTTAGTGATCGTAAGTCCTCTGGTAATGAGTTCCAGACTGTTGGGGCTATGTGGGAAAAGGCTCTATTATTTGTTAATTTGTGAGTTCTTATATTCTTTCGGCATTTTAAGTTTATTTGATTGTCCTTTTCTATGAGTGGGCTTAGGTGGTTCTTTGCTTATTAGGTTACAGAGTGTCTTCGGGGCCATGTCATTTAGGGCTTTGAATGTAGTTATTATTGTTTTGTATGTTATCCTGCTTTGTATTGGTAACCAGTGAAGGGATGCTAGTATCGGTGTAATGTGTTGGAGTGAATTTATCTTTAATATAATTCTAGCTGTTGCATTTTGCGCAAGTTGGATCCTTTTGATGTTTTGTTTAGAAATGCCTATAAGTATTAAGTTGGCGAAATCGAAGTGGGGAGTTATGGTAGCCTGTATTATATTGATAAAATCTTGTATAAATACAAGGGGGCGTAATTGTTTGAGGATTTTAAGTTTGAAGTAGATTTTCTTTAATGTATTTCTAATGTGCGTTTCCATAGTAAGGTGTGTATCTAAGATAACACCTAGATATCTTATTTCATTTTTTATTTTTATTTCTTGGTTTTGTAGTGTTATGTGGGTTGGAGGAGTGAATGAATGGTTTTTTGTTACAATTAAGACTTCAGTTTTAGCGTGGTTAATATGGAGGTTTTGTGTTTTTAGCCAGTATGTAATTTCATTGTAGCAGTCAGATAGAAGTTGAATCGGTAGGTTAGGAACTGTGAAAGGTATGTACATCATGATATCATCCGCATAAAGGTGATATTGTACTCCAAATTTTTTAAAAATATTGCAAACCGGTTTTATATAGATATTAAAGAGTAGGGCTGACAGTGCTGAACCTTGTGGTAAACCTATTTCTTATTTGTATGTGTTTGATGTTTGATTACCTGTTCTTACATTTTGTGTTCTGTTATGTAAATATGAAGTGAACCATTTATGTACGGTGGAATTTATGCCTAACTGTTTTAAGTTGTTGAGCAGTATTGAGTGATGCACGCTATCAAAAGCTGCTGATATGTCAATGAAAAGGAGAATGAATGCCTGTTTGTGATTGTCAATTCCTTTTAGGAGCGTGTCTATTAATACTGCTAGGAGTGTTTCTACTCCGTGGCGAGGTCGGAAACCATATTGTTGTTCATCGAGTGGGTAAGATAAGTCTATAAATTCCTGTGTCTGTAGTTGTACTACCTTTTCAATTACTTTGGCCAAGAATGGTATGCTAGAGATGGGCCTATATGATGTTGGCGATGTTTTATCTAGTTTGGAGTTCTTTAAAATTGGACGTATTTGTGCATGTTTGAGCGGGGATGGAAGGTATCCTTGGGTGAGTGAGAGGTTTAGGAGAAGAGAGGTAGATTTGGGAGTTGTCGGCATAGAGATGGTACTGAAAGCCATGGGAGGAGATGTGCGCCAAGGGATTGGGTATAAAGGGAGAAAAGGAGGGGGCCCAAGACGGATCCCTGTGGAACACCAACATGGAGCGGGGTAGGGGAGGAGGAGGAGCCCCCAGAGCATACACTAAAGGAGCGATGGGAGAGGTAGGAGGAGAACCAGGATAGCACGGAGTCCTTGAAGTCAAGCGAGGAGAGGGTGTTAAGGAGGATATTGTGGTCAACAGTGTCAAAGGCCGTGGAGAGGTCGAGAAGGATGAGGACAGCCGTGTGTGTGGATAGTAGGGTAGGACCCAGTGACTGAGGCGTTGATGCTTCAGTAAGTAAGAGCAGAAATATCATATATAGAAGCATATGTACAGAAGGTTGATAGAGTGAGGACATGATTGGTTTAAATGTGGAAAGTTGTCTAATGAGTTGTTTATAAGTGCACAACTGAAGTGAAGGCAGACGAGTTAAAGGATTCCTTTCGCTAATGGAATGATGGATTTCATGCAGATTCTGATTATTCTGTTTTATGATTAAGTGTAATCATGAATATTTCTGTCTTTGGAATAAGAGATATATGTTAAAGTCGTTGTTAGGAATTGGTTGTTACTGCTTACCTCTTTGAGTTGTACATCTGGTGGTACAAATTTCTGTTGCTTGCACCACTTTCTGCTAGACTGAGGATCAATTTTACTAGATTAAGAGCTTCTAGGGGAAGGTGTTACCAGGATGATTTTCTGTCATTCAACACTCCATGCTTATCGGCCATGCCTAAGGGACAATTGTTGCAGATCTGGTGTGTGTTGCCTGGAGATGATGCCACTGTCTGGGTGGAGCTTACCGCTGCATGTGCAGGCCTCTTCACGGAGATGGAGAGCCAGAAATGGAAAGCTGGGTTGTGGTTGCAAAGGGTCTCTGACGTGGATCAGGCCAGCAGTAGGGTGAGTGATGCTATGTGCCGCTCTTCCTCAGGCCAGGAGCTGACCAATCAAAATTTGGTGGGCACCCCCAGGAAATGATTCAGCTGTTGGGGTGGAGCTTACTGCCACACGTGCAGTCCTCTTCGGGGAGGTGGAGAGCCAGAAATGAATTTAAGAATATAAGATATGCAAAACTGGGTCAGACCAAGGGTCCATCGAGCCCAGTATCCTGTCTCCAATAGTGGCCAATCTAGGTCACAAGTCTAGGTCAGTCAGGTTCAAATGGAGAATTTGAATGTTACTATGCTACTCTCAGCTAGTTTTTCTAGTCAACAAATTGGAACTCATTCACTAACTTCCATTAATGTGTTAATGCACATTAATATCTATTAAAATGATTGAATGCATATTAAAGTACTCAATCCCATTATTCTCTATGGAACCTAACTAACTATCCCCTTAAATGAACATCCATTAATATGTATTAACTCAAGCTAGTTTGTTTAGTTAATTGATCTTCTTGATAAATCGCCCTTTGTAGGTCATCAGACTGGATTGCGATATTATGAGATGAAATAAGATAAAGAATAAACAGCGAGAGCATAGGAAAAAAGGGAGGGTGAAGGGGAGGAGAGCAGGATCTCTGGCAGGCAAAAACGTGGCGCGGCCCACTTCTAGGCAAGATTCATTCCTGAGGTTAAAAGCAGTCTCCTAATCAAAGGTTTTCAAAGGGGGTTTTCAGACCTTTTTTGAATTTTTTTAATAGAGAAAAGGGGCCAGGTAGAAAAAGATGAGTTGTCCAAAATCTGGACGGGCTGGATTTGCACCTGATTCTTGCCTGCAGCACATCCAGGTACTTCCCTGGCTAGCTCAACCTGGGCTCCTGCATGGAGCTGCGGTGCCATGGCGTCCCGTCTCCATGGCACTACGGCTCCATGCCAGAGTCCCCATTGCCAGCGCTGCATGAAATGGCTTGTTCCCCTTCGCCCGACCCTCTATCGGGTCTTCCGAGGTCAGGATCGGGCTGCGGCTGAACTTGCCCCTGCTCACCTTCTCTCCTGGGCCCTCCACTGTCTGCTGCGAACCTTGGGCAAACTTATTCCACCTCCGAGGTGGAACAAGTTCCCCCTGTAGATGAATGATCCCGGACATACAGGGCTGACATCGAAATTGTCCCTGTACGTCTGGGATCATGGTCATTCCTCCGGCCCAATCTCACTCCTCCCCAGACCCGCCCCTCCCACCCTTGTACTGAGCTCCTCGCACATCCCTGCAGTATGTTTGGGAGCTCATTTGTCAGCATAGCATCCGGGCACTTAGCGTGGAATGTATGTCTGCTCTGGATGTATATCTCTGCTAAACGCGAGTCAGAATGACCCCCATTGTGTTTTGAAATTTAGAAGTCACAAGAAGGTTTGCATTTTGAGACTCAAAAGAATTATGCAGGACATAAAGAATGAGCTGATAATTTATTTTTACAGGTTTTATATACCACTATCATTTTAGTCAAAGCGGTTTACATTGTAACTTAAACTTGGTAATGTACATTAAACAGGAGCATTGATAACTTGGATTTTTTTCTGAGGCAATGAAGTGTTAAGTGACTTGCCCAAGGCCACAAGGAGTGCTAGTGGGAAATGAACCCTGCTCTAGCCATTAGGCTACTCCTGGAATAAAGACTGGAATGTAAAGTTTTGTGGGCTGGAATTAGGGTTGTCAACTTACTACTGTAAGTTATTGGGAGCCAGTGTTTGTCTATGAGAAGTGAGGATATGTGGTCATACTTTTTTTGCATATACAGCAGAGTTTGATGGTTGTGTTTTGTATGGACTGAAGTCTAGCAATATCCGAGGAGCTGATACCTTTATACATTGTGATACATTAGTCGACTTTGGAAATATTTAAAGTAAGAATCAGAGTGTGAAAGGATGCTGAGTCAAGATATTTTTTAATAGCTTGTAGATTACAGAGGGAAAAGAAAGGATTTTACTGCTGTGGAGACCTACTGTAAAGGGAGAAACTTAGCTGGTGATCAAATAAGCAGCCTAGGTTTTTAATGAAGTCTGTCGGCATGATAGGGGAATCATCTAATATTGGTGGGATCTTATTTATTTATTTATTGTTCTTATATACCGCACTCTTAAAAATCAGCGCGGTTTACATAAAACGGTTCTGTGCCGAATAGGTTCCTATTAGGTACTTACAAACAACAGGAAGTTAAACTTGGGTTTCAACTGGGGGAACTATGTACATCAATTTCAATTTATCTACAGTATGTACATGCGTTGACAGTACAGGTGAGCTATTTTGACTGGTCATCCACATGGATTCTAATTTGGAAAGATTTAAGTTTAATTGGTTCTTTGTGAGCCCTTAGCTAATGGCATCAAGACGCAGGCTGAGTTTAGGTAAATCTGGGGTGACTGGGCTGGTGTAAGTAATGGATCAGAGAGATATGGTAGATGTTTCTTTTCTGGTCTATGGAAAAACTTAATGAAGGCTTATTTGTGCCCAAGTAGAACAGCCTAACCTGGGCCTGCATCTGCAGACCGTTAAGCCTGCCACCCATTTGTTTAATTAGGGTCCTTTCACACACTAATTTTCAGTCATCTCTGCTCTGTTTTCTTCAAACTATTCAACAGATGCTAATTGTGTTTTGAAGAGGGCTTTGTGTGGTGCTGCCATTGGGATTTTGTCTCCCTACACATCAGTCTGAGGAACATTTTGGGGCTCTGATACAAAGAGCTACATTTATTTATTTATTTAGACAAATTTGTATAGCACCTTATCCTTATAATACTTATACTTTTAGCTCTGAAGTTCATTTTCCAAACCTTCCTTTCATTTTTTGTTCACCCCTTTTTTGCAAGTCTACTTTGCTATAGATTTTAGTATCATCTTCAAATAAGCAGGCTTTCGCCTCAGGTCCCTCAAATATATTGCTAATGAATATATTGAATAGAACTGATCTTGTATCAAACTTTGGGGTACCCAGTGGTCACTTTACCATCTCTCTAGTGGACTACATTGGCCACCACCTACTGCATTCTGTCACTCAACAAATTCCTCACCCGATTTACAACTCTCTGTCCTACTCCCAGACCATCAAACTTGTTTAAAAGTCTTCCATGGGAAACAGTGTCAAAGCCTTTCTGTAAACAAGATAAGCGATGTCTACCACATCTCCCTGATCCACCACTTCTCTCACCTCATTAAAGATCTCAATCACATTTGTTTGAAAAGATCTTCCCTTTGTGAAGCCACGTTGTCTGGGGTTTCAAGGTGCAGCACTATCAGTAATCTTAGGATCAGTTTCATAGATTTGCCCACTATTAAAGTTAGACTAACTGCTCAGTAGTTGCCCTCCTCCCTTCTGCCCCCACTTGTGGGTAATGCGACCAAATTCCCTCTCTTCCCATCCTATTCTTCTGTTAATGCTCAGCTAAAGAATTTAACGAGCTGATATTTAACTGCAGCAGTCGGAGGTTTTTATACAGTAAATGCTGGACGCCATGATTTAATATAATTCAGATATTCAGCACTGATATCCGCATGCTGACTAGTGCTGAATGTCCAGATGCTTTGGTAAGTGCCAGTTCCATCCAGATAGCGCTTAGGCCGGCTTTCGTGCTGTCCTAACTTATGCAGATTGTGATCCAGAGAGTGGCGCTGAAAATCACCACTCTCTGAATAACTCCTGGCATCACATCACCCATGCCCTGCTACTAGAAAGACTGGCACTATCTGGATAGTACCGAGGTGACCTGTAAGGAAGGATGTCCAGCAGCACTATCTGCATTATGCCACTGACCTTCTGTCTCGGTGGGACTTACCCAGTTAGCTGGTGCTACTACGTAGCTGGATTACTCCTAAATACGAGGTCCTAAGGTTTCTGTCTGTGATCACTGCTCCTTTTCTGTGCAGATCCCATATCCCCCCTTCATCATAGCTGTTCCCCTTTGCTTTTTCACTTCTTCTTTACATATTTCCAGAAGGTTTTGCTGATTGGGTCTTTTCGCTTTCATTTGGGTTTTGCTCTTCTCCCTTAGTTTTTCATGACAATTCTTTCTTTCCTCCTCTGCCCATGGTTCCGTTTATTTCTGGCACCCGCCTCTGTTTTTCCTAGTTGTGGATCCTCATTAGATTCAGATACAATGAATGTATCTGCTTTCTCTGTAATACTTGGTCATCCAACTAGTTTAATAAGATAGGTATATCCATGACCCAAGCCATCTTGGGAAAGGTGATGTCAAGGATGTTCACACAGTGTCCTACCTGCCTCTTACTAGTATTACTACTACTACTACTAGACCCCCCCTCCTCCTACCCATAGCATAGAGGATGTGTCTATCTCAGGATTATGTCTGTACATAGGTTTTTTCTGACACCCCTAGCTTCACCCAGTTAGTATGCAGGATGTTCTTTTCAAGTTATTGCAAATTTTCCATGTACATTACTGTTGACTTGTTCCTTGTAAACTGCCTTTACATTCTGAAAGGCAGGGCTGATGTGGTACCCCTTCACAAAAGTGGTAAAAGGGAAGAAGTGACAAACTACAGGCCAGTAAACCTTACCTTGGTGGTGGGAAAAGTAATGGAGGCGCTCCTGAAAGAGAGAATTGTGGGCTTTCTTGAAACGAATAGATTGAATGATTCAAGGCAACATGGTTTTACCAAAGGACAATCATGCCAAACAAATCTGATTGAGTTCTTTGATTGGGTGACTAAAGAATTAGATCAAATGGCATACAATGGATGTGATCTAAATTTGCAA
This sequence comes from Ichthyophis bannanicus, assembly GCA_033557465.1. NCBI lineage: Eukaryota > Metazoa > Chordata > Amphibia > Gymnophiona > Ichthyophiidae > Ichthyophis > Ichthyophis bannanicus. The sequence goes on along the minus strand of CM066033.1, from coordinate 817,528,265 downwards.
CAGAGTGGACTCCCCTGAGTGAGTGGATAACACGAGGAAAGATCTACAAAAGCTGGAAGAATGGTCTAATGCTTGGCAGTTAAGATTTAATGTGAAGAAGTGCAGTGTCATGCACTTGGGAAGCAGAAATAGAAGAAAATTGTATACGATAGGGGACGAGAGGTTAGCTTGCACGATCCAGGAGAAGGACCTCGGAGTGAATATTTCTGAGGATCTCAAGGTGGCAAAATAGTGTGACAAGATGGTGGCCAATGCCAGAAGGATGCTGGGTTGCATACAGAGAGGAATTACCAGCAGAAAGGAGGAGGTACAAGCCTCTGTTGAGGCCTCACTTGGAATACTGTGTTTAGTTTTGGAGACAATATCTCACAAAGGATATAAAAAGACTGGAAACAGTTCAGAGGAAGGCGGCCAAAATTATTTGAAGCTTGCATCTGAAGATGTATGAGAAGAGACTTGAAGACTTAAATATGTATATACTAGAGTAGAGGAGGGACAGGGGAGATATGATACAGACCTTTAAATAACTAAAGGATATTAATGAACAAACAAACATTTTTCAAAAATGGTGAAGCTGTAAAACTAGAGGGCATAACATGAAGCTGCAAGGGGGAAAACTGAAAGGCAATGTCAGGAAATACTTTTTCACTGAAAGGGTGGTGGATGCTTGGAATACCCTCCCAATGGAAGTGGTGGGGACAAATACAGTGACAGAATTGAAAATGGCATGGGACAGACACGGTGGATCTCTTTATGGCAACAGGATAAAATCAAAATAACCTTAACTCGTGAGGCGAGCTACCGCCTGTCCCAGCCCCTGCCTCTCGGCGCCTCCCCGATGCTCTTGACTGAGTGTCCCGGGGGCCCGAAAGGCCAAGGAATACCCCAAGGATCAGCCCTCTCCGCCCTCCTATTTAACCTGTACCTACAACCTATAACAAACATATTTAAAAAACACAAGATTAACCACTTTATATATGCTGACGACATCATGCTTGCTGTCCCCATAACCACTAAAAACCATTCATATGACACACTATCAGAATGCATGACCGAGACCTCCTCCTGGTTAGAATCTAACTACCTCAGCATCAACCTCAAAAAAACGGAAGCAATGTTCGTAACAAAGTCATCAACCACTGAGAACACCTTCCCAGATACTATCACAATCAACAAAACATCCATACCTGTCAGAAAAGAGGTAAAATATTTAGGTGTAATAATAGATCACACACTTACCATGCTACCACACATAAAACAAACCGTAAAAACCATCTACTGTAAACTTAAAACTATTCAGCACCTAAGACCACTCCTCGAAACACAAGATTTTAGATCTGTAGTAAATACACTAATCACCCCCCACTTCGACTACTGCAATAGTCTATTAATAGGCCTCCCTCTCTAAAAAACACTTACCTCCTCCAAAGAGCCCAGAACATCTGTGCAAAAGTAATAGCTAAAGCTCGTCTAACGGACCACGTAACCCCAATACTGCTAGAACTACACTGGCTCCCAATAAACAGCCGAATCAGATACAAAATTATCCTAACAACCTTTAAACTCATAAAAGACATAGCCCCCTCACACCTATCCACACTACTGCATTCACCAACCGAAACTAGATCACACAGACAAAACGCAGCCCACTCCCTTATCACACCAAAAGCTTTCAGGAAGACAAAGAAAACCACTAGCTCCAGAGCTTTCACATTCACTGCCCCTACGATCTGGAACGACCTCCCAATAGACCTTCGCATCATAAAAGACCTCTCTCAGTTCAGGAAAGAACTAAAAACTTACCTATTTACTGAACACTTTGAAATCCCATATTCCCCCAAAACACCTCCATAACAACCATGGACTTACACGCACAAAACCCCCATACTCAAAACTAAATACCTCTAATTCCCTGTCTGCCACCCCCACACACACTCCCGACTTACGACATAAAAGGAAATAAATTCCAATACCTAACTACACATGCCCTACACACAACACTCAACCACTGTAAATATCCAATGTAAATAATTTAATGGTTGTTTGTATTTTTAATATATCATAACGTTTAAGTTTATTGTTCAATGTAAATAGTTGAACCTGACCGTTCAATGTAAATAGTTGAATCCGATTGTTCAATGTAAATGTATACAACTGTGTACAACTGTTAAGATGTTTCATGTAAACCGCCCTTGATCGCTGGAAGGGGCGGTACAGAAGAAAATAGATAAATAAAATAAATAAATAAATAAATAAATTAGCTGTCTCTGCTATCTCAACACATAGGGGTGACCAGCACAGAGCAGTGCGTATACCCCTAAACAAAGACATGAGTAGGGGTGACCCGCATGAAGCAGCAGGTGCACCTACTCTTGCCACCTTGCTGGGCAGACTGGGTGGACCATACTGTCATATACTATGTTACTATGTCAGAAAGCCAGCTAAATAAAATAAAAATAAATACTACTACTATTTATTTGTACCTAGACATAGGCAGCACTGTACATATAGATGTAAGACACATTTCCTACTCATCAGAGCTTACGCGACAAAACATGTGGAACCCGATTCCATAATGTGCACTTCTGGCCCGCGGACACATTTAAATGAAAAATGGGCCCCTGTTTGAACCTAATTCCACATCTATGGGTCTGGGTGTGAATTGAGGAGATAGATGTGTTTGGCATGGGACAGGCAAGCGCTATTTAGCTGGCCCATGCACACATCCAGGGTGCAGCCCACACACAGCTGTAGGCATGGGCCATGTGATATAATGGAGAAACATGTCCTCGTCAATATTAGTGTAAAGATTTGGACGTCCCTGTGGTCACTGTATTCTGAAAAGTTACACGTTTCAGATCCTGCCTATCTCCAGGATGCACCCGGGGACACCATGCCCCCTCGGGAAAAACGTGCATCTCCTAAGCTGCCCTTCACACTGACAGTAGTTTGCTGATGCAGACTATTTATTTATTTGTTACAGTTTTCTATACCACCCCTTCCAGAGATCAGGGGCGGTTTACAAATAACATGTTACATGGAACAGTTTTGGAACTTTTACATTATAACATTTGAACTTTTATGTTAAAACTATTTACATTGTATTTTTGAACAGTTTGGAGTCTTAACATGTTCGAACTATGTACAGTCAGGTTGTGGCAAGGGATGCCTGGTTTGTAGTAGGGTGGGGTTCAGCTCTGGGAGAGGTTAGGTGGTAATCCGTCAGGACTATGTGTGAGGCTAGTTGCCTATGGGTTTGAGTGGTGTTGAGTCGTGTTCTGTGTTCCATAGTGTGCAGTGAGAGATTTTTTAAACAGCTGGAGGTCTTTAATTGAACGGATTGATAGTGGTAGGGAGTTCCAGAGGGAGGGTGCTGTGTATGTGAATGCCCTTGAGCTCGTGGCCTGTTTTGTTTTCCTGATTGTGGTGGGGATTACAAGGGAATGAGGTGCATTTTCTCTTCTACTTCTTGTGTCTGAGAAATGACTGCTGTTGCAACCTAGACCTCATACCAGTCCTCCACAGGCCCTGAAAAGTGCTAGGTAATCCCAGTGCACCTTAATATGGTATAAGAGAATGCAAATATGAACATGTATGTCAGGACATACCTTGCACCAAATGGTTCGTGGCATTAGGAACTGGCCCCAGTGATTCCTGCCCTGGTCATCTCTACAAACACGCTGCCAACTGCTAGGGATGGACCCTTAACAAGTGCACAAACCCCAGAACTAACATTGCTGTTCCCAAAAGGATGCATATTTTTGCTGAGCTATAAATGTATGCCCTTTTCATGCCTATGGCCTATAAGTGCACTCATTCTGCTGCTCCGCACTACCATTCTCCTCTTATCTCTCCCCTACACCCCTCCCCTGAACGCCACTCCTCGTCAGATTGCTTCTATCTGTGCCCTTCTCTTCCACTGCCAAATCCAGAATTCACTCCTTTCACCTTGCTGCTCCTTATGCCTGGAACAAACTACCTGAGTCTGTGCGTCCAGCTTCTTCTCTGGCCCCTCTCAAATCCAGGCTGAGCGCTCGCCTTTTCGCTGCCTCTATTGGTTCTGATCCACCTAAATCTCCCTTGTGTTTCCTGACCATTCCCCCTGGATGTATCCTGTGCACAGCTGCCGTGTTGTCTCTCTTGACTAGATTGTAACCTCCGCTGAGCAGAGACAATCTGTTACATGAGTCTGTGCAGTGCTGCGTACGCCTTGTAGCGCTATACAAATTATCAGTAGTAGTAGTAGTAATAGTTGTAGTTGGGCCTTCTGGCTATGGCATCAGAGATCCACCTATCTGGGTACTGGTACTTCTCACAGCAGCTGCACCTGTCCCATCATAGTGTATGTTGGTCTGAATACATCTGCTATCTGTGGGGCACCCTGTTGCCTTCCCACAGTCTGCTTTGCGGCACTGCTCCCCTGGTCAGGTATATGTGGGCATGGGGGGAGGGGGATCCCTGTGCAAGCATACCAAGTAGCCAGACTTCAGATATATCACCAGTCTCGCAGCTCTCATAGATCCTGGCCTGGGTAGGGATGTAGGACATATAGTATAATCCGGGGAATATCGGCACATCAGTCATGTCTCCTAGTGCCTGGCACAGCAGTAATATGGCTGCCCTATCATACTGCCAACAATATCTGATTTTATTAGAGCACCCTATGCAAAATAATCCAGAAGGAATCAGCATAGGTTCCCTAGGGCTAAATGTCAAAACATATCCCTGTCAATTATAAGGGAACCTCAGAATAAGGGCATTCAGCAGTGCAAACAGCACTAAGACATGCTAAACAGCAACAACATTGGTCCCACAAAATGTGCATTATGGGCATGCATTAGTGCTGTTTTCACTGTTGAGTGTCCTTATTCTGAGGATCCCTTATTATTGACAGGGATATGTTGTAACATTTAGTTATTGTGAACCCTCTCTGATTTTGACTGCCCAATCACACAGGCACCTGGTGACGCTGCGGTCATCCATATGCTCCAGGTACTAGCCAGGCATTCCTGTCCCCCCAGAGGTGTAGACATTTGATCCCCCTGTGCACCCCTCAAACCACACACACACACACACACACACAAACACACACAAACACACACACACTCTCACTTTCTGTCACAAAAACAAACTTCTGCCAAAAAGATGCCCTGAACCTATACATAACAGCTATGATATCCTCATCAGACATACATTAAGGACCTGAGATTAATTAAGCTTCAGCTGAACAAAGTACATTAAATGTATTAGGTATAGTTTTATTAGTATAAGTATCCCTAGCAACCCTTAGTAAGTTAAGAACTTAAATACGTAAACACAACCTTAAAACTGAGATGCAGACAGCAGTCCAGCAGCGAGATGGGGGTTTTCCAATCTTTTGCATTGAATGACACATGTATGATTTTCTCCCAGTTGGTGAGGGGTCCTTCGTGCGCACTAGGTGCAAGGAGCTCTTTGCTTTCAGGGAACGAGTCCGATCTCTGGAGGCTCGAGTAGCAAACTTAGAGGATGTAAGGAAGACAGAGAAGTACATAGACGAGACCTACAAGGATATAGTACTGAAGTCCCACCTCCAGAATGACATCCCTGTTGCCATGGAGGAGAGAGGTCACGTGACAGGAGAGCATCACCCTGTAGCTAGGACCTGTTCTCCAGGTGATGTAAAACCCTCTTGCACTGAGGAGGTTTCTCCAGGGCCATGTGCCCACGAGGGAATGGTTAGGACAGCTGTTATAGTTGGTGATTCGATCATTAGGCATGTAGATAGATGGGTGGCTGCTGGAAGTGAGGATCGCCTGGTAACATGCTTGCCTGGTGCGAAGGTAGTGGACCTCATGCGTCACCTAGACAGATAGTGCTGCGAAGGAGTCTGTTGTCTTGGTATATGTCGGTACCAATGACATAGGAAAGTGTGGCAGGAAGGTTCTGGAGGCTAAATTTAGGCTTTTAGGTAGGAAGTTGAAATCCAGAACTTCCAGGTAGAATTCTCTGAAATGCTTCCCATTCCATGTGCAGGACCCAAAATGCAGGCAGAGCTCCGGAGTCTCAATGTGTGGATGAGACAATGGTGCAGAGATGAGGGTTTTGGATTTGTTAGGAACTGGGGAACATTCTGGAGAAAGGAGGGGCTCATCCAAAGGTATGGGCTCCACCTTAACTGGAACAGAACCAGGCTGCTGACATTGACCATTAAAAAGGAGATAGAGAAGCTTTTAAACTAGATAATAGGGGAAAGCCGACAGTCACCCAAGAACACATGGTTCAGAACAATGTATCCTTGAAGGATACTAGCAAAAGATTGAAGTTAGGGCATATCAGTAAAGAGGTTCCAATAAAGACATAAGTATCCCAAATGCCCTTGAGCAGACAGAGTAGACAGAGCTTAAAGACTGCAAATTACCCCTTCCTACCGATAACCAGATTAATATGCATAAAATACAGCCTCTAAAATGCTTGTATGCCAATGCTAGAAGTCTAAAAAATAAGATGGGAGAGTTAGAATATATAGTACTAAATGAGAGGTTAGATATGATTGGTATCTCAGAGACATGGTGGAAGGAAGACAACCAGTGGGACACTGTGATACCTGGGTACAAACTATATTGTAATGATAGAGAAGATCAAATTGGTGGAGGGGTTGTGCTCTATGTTAGAGAGAGCATTGAGTCACAAAAGATTAAAGTTTTGCAGGAAACAAAATTCAATGTAGAATCTCTATAGATTAAAATTCCGTGTAAAAAGGGGAAGGGGAAAGCGATGGCAGTGGGTGTGTACTATCGACCGCCTGGCCAGAATGAACAAATGGATGATGAAATGCTCAAAGAAATCAGGGAAGCTAATAAAAGTTACAACACAGTAATAATAATGGGTGATTTCAATTACCCCAGTATCTGCTGGGTCATGGCAGGACATGCTAGGGAGATAAAATTTCTAGATGAAATAAATGACTGCTTCTTGGAGCAGCAGATTCATGAACCAACCAGAGGGGAAGTCATTTTGGACCTAGTCCTTAGTGGAACACAAGACCTGGTGCAAGAGATAAGGGTGTTGGGGCCACTTGGCAATAGTGACCATAGCATGATTGCGTTTGATTTAATAAATGAAGGAAGGACGCTAAGGAAATCCACAGTACTACCTTTTAACTTTCAAAAGGGAGACTATGATAAAATGAGGAAAACAGTTAAGAAAAAACGAAAAGGAGCAGTTGCAAAGGTTAAAGATTTAAATTAAACTTGGGTGTTGTTTAAAAATACTATCTTGGAAGCCCAGACCAGCTGTATTCCACGCTTTAGGAAAAGTGGAAGGAAGTCCAAAAAACTGCCATCATGGTTTAAAGGTGAGGTCAGAGAGGCTGTTGCTGCCAAAAAAAGCATCTTTCAGGAAATGGAAAAAGGAGCCAAATGACAAAAACTGGAAACAACAAATACACTGGCAAGTTAGATGCAAGGCATTGATAAGGCAGGCAAAGAGAGAATTTGAGAAGAAGCTTGCGGTGGAAGCAAAAATGTATACTAAAGACTTTTTCAAGTATATTCGTAGCAAAAAAACTGTGAGAAAGTCAGTTGGACCATTAGATGATAGAGGGGTAAAAGGGGCACTAAGAGGGGACAAGGCCATAGTGGAGAGACTGAATGAATTCTTTGATTTGGTCTTTACTGAGGAAGATGTAGGAATGCTACCCATGACTGAAATGGTATTTAAAGGAGATGCTGTGGAAGAATTGAAAGAAATATTGATACACCGGGAAGATGTATTACAACTATTTGATAAATTGAAGAGTAGCAAATCATCTGGACCGGATGGTGTACATCCAAGGGTGTTGAAAGAACTGAAATATGAGATTGTAGACCTACTATTAGTAATCTGTGAACTATCATTAAAATCATCTGTAATACCCGAAGACTGGAGGATGGCCAATGTAACACCAATTTTTAAAAAGGGTTCCAAGGATGATCCGGGAAACTACAGACTGGTGAGCCTGACATCAATACAGGGAAAAATGGTAGAAACCATCGTAAAGAACAAAATTACTGAACATGGCTTAATGGGGGACAGCCAACATGGCTTTAGCCAAGGAAGGTCTTGTCTTACTAATCTGTTATGTTTTTTTGAAGGTGTGAATAATCAGGTAGACAAAGGTGAGTTGGTTAATATAGTGTATCTGGACTTTCAGAAAGCCTTTGACAAGGTCCCTCATGAGAGACTTTTGGCAAAATTAAAAAGTCATAGGATAAAAAACAGTGTACTATTGTGGATCAGGAACTGGTTAAAAGATAGAAAGCAGAGGGCAGGGCTAAATGGCTAATTTTCCCAGTGGAGACAGGTGAATAGTGGAGTTCCCCAGGGATCTGTGCTGGGTCCGCTGCTTTTTAACATTTTAATAAATGTCCTGGAAATGGGAATAACGAGTGAGGTTATCAAATTTGCAGATGACACAAAGTTATTCAAAGTTGTTAAAACTCATGAGGATTGTGGAAAATTGCAAGAGGATCTTGATAAATTGGAAGACTGGGCATCCAAATGGCAGATGAAATTTAATGTGGACAAGTGCAAAGTTATCCACCTAGGAAAGAAAAACCCAAACTATGGCTACACGATGCAAGATTCCATATTAGGAACCACCACCCAGGAAAAAGATTTAAGCGTCATCATGGATAACATGTTAAAACCCTCTGATCAGTGTGCAGCGGCGGCCAAGAGAGCAATTAGAATACTAGGTATCATAAGGAAAGGAATGGAGAATAAAAGAAAGAATATTTTAATGCCTCTATATTGTTCCGTGACACCTTGAATATTTTGTGAAATTCTGGTTGCCGTATCTTAAAAAGGATATAGCGTTATTAGAAAAGGTACAGAAAAGAGCCACCAAAATGGTAAAGGGGATGGAAGGATATCCCTATGAAGAGAGCTAAGAAGGCTAGGGCTCTTCAACCTGGAAAAGAGATGGCTGAGTGGAGATATGATAGGGGTCTATAAATTAATGAATGGAGTGGAATGGGTAAATGTAGATCGATTGTTTACGCCATCAAAATATAGAAAGACTAGGGGACATGCAATGAAGCTAAAGGGTAACCTATTTAAGACTAATAAGATAAAATATTTTTTCACTCACCGTGTAATCAAACTCTGAAATTTGCTACCAGAGGATGTAGTAAAAGCTGTTAGAGGAGCCGGGTTTAAAAAAGGTTTGGGTAAGTTCCTGGAGGAAAGGTCCATAAATCATTATTAAAGTGGACCCAGAATATCCACTGCTTTCCCCAATACAAGCATTGTGGAACCTGTGTCTTTTGGGGAAACTGCTACATACTTTGACCTAGATTGGCCACTGTTGGAAACAGGATACTGGACTTGATGGACATTGGTCTAACCCAGTATGGCATATCTTATGTTGTTATGACATGACCTGGGGAAATCTCATGATGTGCAAATAGCACCGGCCAATCAAGACACAGATCAGAAGACCTCCCTAGAGACATAACTCTCCCACTGACCCAAAACCCACCGAAGAAACGACAGACATGTTCAACAAGATGTTTATCAACATGCTTTCCAATCAATAAACTCATTCAATCCTCCCAGTTTTACTGTATCAAAATAAAAAATCCAATACTGTTCTCTACAAATAAGTCTAGAAGCATAAACAACTCCTCATTTAATGGGGGGAACATGGTCCCGCACTAAGCACTTAAAATCAGCAAAAATATGATTGGCTGAAATACTATGCTGCACTAACGGATCGCCCTCAACACCCCGTTTCAGTTTGCTCCGATGTTCAACCAGCTATGTTCTAAGTTGACAAGTGGTCTTGCCAATGTAAGCTGAGCCACAAGGACAAAGAAGCATATACACCACATATTCAGACCTACAATTCATTCGCCAACGCAACTTCCATTGCAGTTCGTGGTATGAAAAAATAGTGGTATTAACCATCATTGTGCAAAATGAACATGACCCACAACTAGTATGCCCCATCAAGGACAACAACTCATCACTTGCTCTGGGAACAGTCAGACATAATACATTCTGTAGGTTTTGACCCCAAGAATACACCAACATGGGTTCAAAACCAGAAAAGCCAGGGAGTGTAGAGAGCACCTTAAAGTGAGAACGGACTGTCCATTGTAAATGACGGCTCAAGGGGGAGTAATGTGTGATCAAATGTATATCTTAGGCATCCTCAAAATCTCTCTTCGAGCCCACAGGGAAAAGAAGTCATATCCGGTCATTACAAAGTGCATGTTTACATGCCCTCTTAATCACATGAGATGGATAATCCCGCTCTCTGAAAGCCTCAGTTAGCTTATGCGATTGGTCAAGATAATCTGACACAGAACTACAATTCCTGCGATATCGCAGAAATTGAGAAAAAGGAAGCTCTTTCTTCAAAACTATTGGATATGTACTATCATAATGTAAAAATGCATTTCTATCAGTACTTTTTCTAAATATTGATGTACTGAATCCATCTGGATCTTTCGTTACTTGTACATCCAAAAAGGCAATGTAATTCCGCTCGTAAGACATTGAAAACTGGATGTGAGGGTCCTGCTGCTAAAGCCATTGATGCAAATTCAAAAGGTATACTTCAGACCCACTCCATAAAACAAACACATCATCGATGTAGCAGACCCACATATGTATAAATTGTAAATATGTGGAGGCCAATTCCGATCGGGGCACATCCGGGCCTCCCTACATCCACAATCTGGATGGCCTGGATATGCACCCGATTCTGTCCCTCGACTAGCTCAGTCTGGGCTCCTGTATGGAGCCGCAGTGCAGTGGCATCCCATCACCATGGCACTGTGGCTCCATGCAGGAGCCCCGATCATCCATGCAACACCAAAATGCCCTTTTCCTCACTGCCTGACCCCCGGCCTTCCGGGGCTGGGATTGGGCTGTGGGGAACCCCCTGCCCCTCCCACCTCCTCTGGTGGTCCCGGGCTGGAAGGCTACTGGCATCCGGGAGGGGGATTTATTTCACCTCCAAGTTAGAATAAGTCCCCCATCTAAGTAACCCAAGCCAAACGTACAGGGCCATCACCAAAATTAGCCCTGTACGTCCGGGGTCAGGGTCACGCCTCCGGCCTGCTCCCCGCTCCTCCTTCGGAATGCTCCCTCCCACTCTGGTACAGAGCTCGCCGCTCATCTCAGCTGTATGCACAGGGAGCTCTATGTTGGTAATTGCAGCTAAGCGTTTAGCGGGAATTATACATCCGAATGAGACATATATCCCCGCCAAACATGGGTCAGAATCTACCCCATAGTATCTGGAGGCCAAGCTGACTCAAAACGTGCCATGTAAAGATTCGCTTTCAAAGTGGCCATCGTGACCCCCATGACCACTCTGAAACATTGCTGGTAGAGACCTCTATCATAGCAGAAGAAGGTTTCATATAACGCTAGTCGGGCTAGTTGAATCATAAAACATAATAGTTAATGGCTCACATTTTCTCTCTCACCAAGCACTCTCTCAATAACTTCCAGTGCACGCTCCTGAACTATATTAGTATACAGAGAGTTCACATCAAATGTGACCAGCCAGCCCTCTAGTGAAAGACCCTGCAAACTGTGAAAGGTTCAAAAAAGTGTATCGTGTCTTTAACAAACGAAGGAATCAATGGCATTAAAGGGTGAAAAAAGTGAGTCAAGATAGACATAAATAAGGCCCTCTGGATGAAATAATAGGCCATCCAGGTGGAGCTCATAGGCTTTTACGTATTTTAGGTAGAATGTACAGTAGAGGCGCAGTACCTTAGATGCTTTAAGATTCAGGAAGTCACATTCTTTTTGAGTAACTAATTTGTTATTCGGTGCAGTCGTTGTCACCCACTTTAATCTCCAATATCAAACGCTCCATCAGGTCAGTCTCCAATACACGATAAGTGTTACTGTCTGAAAGTTGGCACCTAATCTCCTGGTGGTAATAAACTGAATCCAACATCACAACAGCACCTCCTTTGTCCGCTTTTTTAATAATAATGTTTGCATTAGTGCACCAACCAATGACAAACGTCTTTATGCCAAAAGGCTTCCAAGGGTTTCAAGTCACTCAAAATGAAATCCTTAAACACCTGCAGTGCAGGAGGAGGAGGTGTCAGCGGAACCCAAGTATATCGTAAAGGAAGTATAATCCCATTCTGAGATAGTGTCACAGGTGGTACAGAAATTGCATCACACAATGTTTATCCCTCACTTCTCCTCTACTATGGCCCCACATCATATTGTCCTTCTCCTCCTCATATACCCCAACTGCTTCCCCTTCTACTAGCACCCTCACTCCTCTTCCCCCTATCTCCCCTCCACCTTCCTCACTTCTCCCTCCATTCTGTCTTCTAACCTAGCATCTGTTCTCGAGTTTCATCACACCCTCCCCCTCATTCAACCTGCCCCTCTCTCTTTAAGGCAACCCCACCCTCGCTTCCGCTGTACTACCTCCACCTTACCCCGCTCTCTACTACTCCTTCTCCTTCTCTCATCAGGTAATGTCAACCCCAACCCTGGCCCCCCTAGATTCCTTTCTCACTCTAAGAAGAGTTCCTCGCGTACCCTATCTAATCTCATCCATATCCCTCTCCTTTCCCCTTCCACCCTCCCTCACTCACACCCCAATCACTCATCCAGAGTTATCACCCCCAACCCTACCCCCCATAGAGTTCTGTCTTGCTTTAAGAAGAGAGCCTTGCATAACCCATCTAACATCATTGATATCCCCCTTCCACTCCCCCTCCCTCATGTCCCTCACAATGGGCACACTCATAAGAACATAAGAACATAAGATATGCCATACTGGGTCAGACCAAGGTCCATCAAGCCCAGTATCCTGTTTCCAACAGAGGCCAATCTAGGTCATACGTACCTAGCAGTTTCCCCAAAAGACACAGGTTCCGCAATGCTTGTATTAGGTCAAGCATTGATATCCTGGGTCCCTTCTTAATAATGGTTTATGGACCTTTCCTCCAGGAACTTGTCCAAACCTTTTTTAAACCCAGCTACACTAACAGCCTTTACTACATCCTCCGGTAACAAATTCCAGAGTTTGATAACACGTTGAGTGAAAAAATATTTTCTTTTATTGGTCTTAAATAGTTTACCCTGTAGCTTCATTGCATGTCCCCTAGTCTTTCTATATTCTGATAACGTAAACAGTCAATCTATGTTTACCCGTTCCACTCCGTTCATTAATTTATAGACTTCTATCATATCTCCCCTCAGCCGTCTCTTTTCCAGGTTAAAGAGCCCTCATCCAGAGGCACCCTCCCATTCCCTGCCCCCTCTAGATCTCTGTATCTCTCTGAAAATAGATCCTCATGCAATGGCCCTCCCAGACCACTGACTTACTCTAGAAAGAAATCCTCATGTAACTTATCCAACCTTATCCATATCCCTCTCCTTTCCCCTTCCTCTCTCCCATTCTCTTGCGCCCTATGGAACGCATGCTCAGTCTCCAGCAAGCTTGATTTTACTCACGATCTCTTTATCTTGAATGCACTACACCTACTTGCCCTCACCGAAACATGGCTCCTCCCTGATGATACCGCATCCATTGCTGCTCTCTGCCACAGGGGCTACTAGTTCTCCCATACACCTCGCTCCACTGGCCGCGGTGGTGGTGTTGGGCTTCTACTTTCTCCCTCCTGCCAATTCCAACCCCTCCTGTTGCCTCAGGCACACCTCCCCCTCTCTTTTGAAGTACACTCCACTCGCCTCTTCACACCACTTCCCCTACGAATAGCTGTTATCTATCGCCCACCTGACAATCCCAAATTGACCTTCCTTACTGACTTCGACTCCTGGCTTTCCGGATTTTGGGATCCCTCTTGCCCCACTCTTATCCTTGCCGATTTTAACATTCACGTTGATAACCCCTCTGATCCCCATGCTTTAAAGTTCCTCGTCCTCACTTCCTCATTCGACCTCCAACTTTGCTCCACTGCCCCCACCCACCTGCATGGCCACTGCCTTGACCTGATACTCTTCTCCAATGCCTCTCCCTCAAACTTCCGCAACACATTCCTGCCCTCATCTGACCATCACCGCTTAACCTTCAATCTTCAACTTCCATTGTCTCAACCTCGTCCTATCTCCTCAGACCTATTTAGAAACCTCCACAATATTGATCCCTTGACTCTCTCCTCCACAATTTCTCCATCTCTTCCCTCCATTATGTCCTCCAAGTCCATCGACGATGCAGTTTCCTCTTATAATGCTGCACTATCCTTGGCTCTTGACACTCTCGCCCCACCCACCCCTCATCCGGTCAGACGTTCGGCCCCCCAGCCCTGGCTCTCATCCACAATCCGCTATCTATGCATCTGTGCCCGTTCTACTGAACGTGCCTGCTCCAAATCCCGCTCCCCTGAAGACCTCCTACATTTCAAATTCATGCTTGGCTCTTTCCAATCAGCCATAGCACTAGTCAAACAAGAATACTACATCCATCTGACCAACTCCCTTGCCTCCGATCCTCGCCGCCTCTTTAATACCCTCAATTCTCTCCTCAAGGTCCCCCCGCCCCCGGTCCCCCCTCCCTCTCTGCCCAAGCCCTAGCCAACTACTTCCACGACAAAATACACAAGATTACCCTCCAGTTTCCCACATCATCTACCTCCCCCCTCCCCAAATCCCCCTCCCATCCATACCCCCTATGCTACCCTTTCCTCCTTCCTTACAATCTCTGAAGAAGAAACCACACTCCTTCTCTCCTCCTCCAAACCCACCACCTGTTCCTCTGACCCTATCCCCACCCATCTCCTTCTCCCCATCTCCCCCACTGTTTTCTCCTCCATCTCTCATATTCTCAACCTTTCACTCTCCACTGCTACTGTTCTCATAGACTTCAAACATGCTGTTGTCACACCTCGCCTCAAAAACCCCTCACTTGATCCCTCCTGTCCTTCTAACTACCGACCCATCTCCCTCCTTCCTTTCATATCTAAACTACTGGAACGAGCAGTCCATCGTCGCTGCGTTGACTTCCTCACCTCCCAGACCCTCCTGGACCCACTACAATCTGGCTTCCGTCCCCTACACTCCACTGAAACGGCTCTTGCTAAAGTCTCCAATGACTTATTCCTCACTAAATCTAAAGGCCTCTACTCAGTCCTCATCCTCCTAGACCTCTCCTCTGCCTTTGACACTGTTGACCACAATCTTCTCCTCACCATCCTCTCCTTGATTGGTTTCACAGGCTCCGTACCATCCTGGTTCTCCTCCTACCTCTCCATCGCTCCTTTAGTGTATGCTCTGGTGGCTCCTCCTCCTCTCCCACCCCGCTCCATGTTGGTGTACCCCAAGGATCTGTCTTGGGCTTCCTCCTTTTCTCTCTTTATACCCAATCCCTTGGCGCCCTTATTTCCTCCCATGGCTTTCAGTACCATCTCTATGCCGACGACTCCAAAATCTACCTCTCTACACCTAATATCTCCCCAGCAATCCAAACCAGGATTTCTGCCTGCTTTTCTGACATCGCGGCCTGGATGTCTCATCACCGCTTGAAAGTGAACATGGCCAAGACTGAACTCCTTGTCTTCCCCCCCAACTCGTCCCCTCCTCTTCCCCCCTTCTCAGTCTCCGTGGATGGATCTACGATCCTTCCTGTTCCCTCAGCCCGCAATCTGGGGGCTATCTTTGATTCCTCTCTCTCCTTCTCCACACATATCCAACTCACAGCTAAGACCTGCCGCTTCTTTCTCTACAACATTAGCAAAATCCGCCCCTTCCTTTCTGATCACACTACCAAAACACTTATCCACTCCCTGATCTCCTCTCGCTTTGACTACTGCAACCTAATCCTTGCTGGTCTCCCCATGAGCCATCTCCTTCCCCTTCAATCTATACAAAATCATGCTGCTTGACTAATCTTCCATCAGTCTCGCCATGCCCACACTACTCCCCTTCTCAAATTGCTTCACTGGCTCCCTATCCAATTCCGTATCCAATTCAAACTTCTCCTGTTGACCTATAAATGCATTCACTCTATGGCCCCTCAATACCTCTCATCTCTCCTTACACCCCCTCTCACGATCTTCGCTCTGCCAACAAATCGCTTCTATCTAGGCCTTTCACTCGCACCGCTAACTCCCGACTTTGCTCCTTTCGCCTTGCTGCACCTCAGGCCTGGAACAACTTACCTGTGTCTGTACGCCAGGCACCCTCCCTGGCTGTCTTCAAATCCAGATTGAAGACACACCTCTTCACTGTCGCTTTCAGATCCTGACTTCCTTCCTTTATCTCATCCTCCTGTCAATTTTCATGACTGAATTATAAACATCATACTGTGCTTTGCACCAAATTGACTAATGCTTTGTATTGTCTCAATTAGATTGTAAGCTCTGACAAGCATGACTCTGACGAGCAGGAACTGTCTCTTGTATGCATGCCTGTACTGCGCTGCATGCGTGGCACTATATAAGTGCTTAATAGCAGTAGTAGTAGTAGAAGCATCAAGAAAGGCAGAAGCTGAGGAAGAAAAAAAACACTTTAAGATGAATTTTACGCAAAGATTTCTCAAAATCAACTCAAAAAGAAAAAGGGTCGTACTGTCATATTAACTTTCATTGCAGATCACCTTGGCACCATTTGGATAGTACCAGGGCAATCCTGGAGAGGAGTTGGGGGTGGAGACAGAGTTTATCCAGATAGCGGCGATTTTCCACTCCACTATCTAGATAACGTTGGACAGCAAAAAGCTGCCACAGGTGCTATCTGAATATGTTACTAGGATAGCGGCTGAATATCACTGCTGTCCAGGTAATAGCAGTGACTGGATTTTGATAAAGTAGTGGGGTTGAAGGTTAGTTAGATGAAAGGAGAAATAAAAGAAGGTAGCACCTTTTTATTGGACTAACTTTATACATTATTATTTATTGAACAGGTTTTTAATACAACTTTATCATTTAATCAAAGCCATTTACACTGCAACTTAAACTTGGTAATATACATTAAACAGGGACATTAATGACTTGGCTTCTTCTGCAGCAATGGAGGGTTAAGTGACTTGCCCAAGGCCACAAGGAGTGCTAGTGGGACTCTAATCCTGGTCTCTGTTCTCAAGCCAGTGATCTAACCATTTGGCTACTTCTCCACTCTGTCATTAGACTAGCTTGCGAACATTAAAACCTTCTTCAGAGCTAAATAGTAAGAGTAACTGAGGACAAAATATCCTAATATATAGGTGAATCGCAGAAGGCTCTCAATGGAATGCTCTTTGTGATTCACTTACATATTCTGACATTGTTATCCGTTGCTCTTACTGTCCTGACCTGAAGAAGAAGTTTAACCTTCAAAAGCTAGTCCAATAGAAGGTGACATCTTATTTGTTTTTTGTTTCTCTTGTATCTAAGTATATTTGGATAGTGCCTGCATAAACTGCATATTCACTGGTAACCATGATCCAGGTATTGCCGCTGAATATCTGGATTTTTTTACCCATGGTGCCAGTGTTTACAAAAACGCGCCACCACCGATTGAATATTACCTCCAATTTGCATAGAAACATGACAGCAGAAAAAGACCACATGGCCTATCTAGACTGCCCTTCCATATCAACTACAACAGTCTCCTTTTTACCTTTAGAGATCCTCTGTGTTTGCCCCATGCTTTTTTTAATTCAGATACTGTCCTTGTGTCTACCACCTTCAATTGAAAGAGACCCTCCTGTGCATTTATACCATGGAGGTATTTAAATGTCTCTTATGATATCACCCCTATCCTGCCTTTCCTCTAAAGTATACATATTAAGATCTTTGAGTCTGTCCTCATTTACTTCATAATGAAGACCACTAACCATTTTAGTAGCCACCTTCTGCATTGACTCCAACCTGCTTATATCCTTTTGAAGGTGTGGTCTCCAGAATTGCACACAATACTCCAAATGAGGTCACACCAGAGACTTATACAGAGGCATTATCACCACTTTATTTCTGCTGGCCATTCCTATCCCCATACACCCAAGCATCTTCTGTCTTTCGCAGTCACTTTTCTACTTGTTTAGCTACTTTAAGATCATCAGACACAATTACACCCAGGTCCCGCTCGTCTTTTGACGACAGAAGTACCTCACCCTTTACATTGTACTGCTCCTTTGGATTTTGCAGCCCGAATGCATGACCTTGCATTTTTTAGCATTAAATTTCAGCTGCCAAATTATAGGCCATTTTTCAAGCTTAGCTAAATCCCTTCTCAAGTTACCTACTCCTTACTGGGTGTCTACTCTATTGCAGATGTTGGTATCATCCGCAAACAAGTAAACCTTACCTGACAGTCCTTCTGCAATATCACTAACAAAGATGTTGAAAAGAATTGGACCAAGGACAGATCCCTGTGGCACACCATTGGTAACCTCCTACTCAGAGTGAGCTCCATTTACCTGTACCCTTTGTCAACTCCCACTCAACCAATTTCTAACTCAATCAGTAACTTTAGAGTCCATCCCTAGGGGGCTCAATTTATTTATAAGTTGACTTTGTGGAACGATGACAAAGGCTTTACTAAAATCTAAATACACCACATCTAGGGCTCTCCCTCGGTCCAACTCCCTGGTCACCCAATCAAAAAATCAATCTGATTTGTCTGACAAGACCTGCCCCTAGTGAATCCATGCTGCCTCGGATCCTGCAATCCATTGGACTCCAGAAACCTCACAATTCTCTCTTTTAGTAGTCTTTCCAATAATTTACTAACCACAGAGGTCAGACTAAACAGCCTGTAGTTCTTAATGTCATCCTTACTTCCATTTTTGTGTAGAGGGACCACATGTGCCTTTCTTCAGTCTTCTGGCACCACTCCCAACTCCAAAGAGGCATTGCAAAAGGTCAGACAGTGGAGCTGCTAGAACATCCCCAAGTTCCCTCAGTATTCTTGGATGTATCCCATCTGGATCCATGGCTTTGTTTACTTTTAGTTTAGCTAGTTCCTCACGAACACAATCTTCAGAAAATCATTCGAGCTCCCCATCACTTTGGTTCCTATTTGTGGGTGTTTTCTGAGGTCCTGCTCCTGGCCCTTCATCTGTGAACACACAACAGAAATATTTGTTAAGCAATTCCACTTTATCCTCATCAGTTTCTTCATAGAGTCTGACAATACCACTTTTGTCCTCACAAGTTCTAATCCAGGAACTGGTTAAAAGATAGAAAGCAGAGGGTAGGGCTAAATGGCCAATTTTCCCAATGGAGAAAGGTGAATAGTGGTGTACCCCAGGGATCTGTGCTGGGTCCGCTGCTTTTTGACATATTCATAAATGACCTGGAAAAGGGAATAATGAGTGAGGTTATCAAATTTGCAGATGACACAAAACTATTTAAAGTTGTTAAACCCAAGAGGATTGTGGAAAATTGCAAGAGGATCTTGATAAATTGGAAGACTGGGCATCCATATGGCAGATGAAATTTAATGTGGACAAGTGCAAAGTTATGCACCTAGGAAAGAACAACCCAAACTATGGTTACACGATGCAAGGTTCCACATTAGGAAAAGATTTAGGCGTCATTGTGGATACCATGTTAAAACCCTCGGCCCAGTGTGCAGCGGCAGCCAAGACAGCAAATAGAATGCTAGGTATCATAAGGAAAGGAATGGAAAATAAAACAAAAGATATTATAATGCCTCTATACCGTTCCATGGTGAGACCGCACCTTGAATATTGTGTGCAATTCTGGTCGCCGTATCTTAAAAAGGATATAGCGTTATTAGAAAAGGTTCAGAGAAGAGCCACCAAAATGGTAAAGGGGATGGAAGGATACCCCTATGAAGAAAGGCTAAAAAGGTTAGGGTTCTTTAACCTGGAAAAGAGACGGCTGAAGGGAGATATGATAGAAGTCTATAAATTAATGAACGGAGTGGAACGGGTAAACGTAGATCGATTGTTTACGTTATCAGAATATAGAAAGACTAGGGGACATGCAATGAAGCTACAGGGTAAACTATTTAAGACTAATAAAAGAAAATATTTTTTCACTCAACGTGTAATCAAACGCTGGAATTTGTTACCTGAGGATGTAGTAAAGGCTGTTAGTGTAGCTGGGTTTAAAAAAGGTTTGGACAAGTTCCTGGAGGAAAGGTCCATAAACCATTATTAAGAAGGGACCCAGGATATCAATGCTTGACCCAGTACAAGCACTGCGGCACCTGTGTCTTTTGGGGAAACTGCTAGGTACGTATGGCCTAGATTGGCCACTGTTGGAAACAGGATACTGGGCTTGATGGATCTTGGTCTGACCCAGTATGGCATATCTTATGTTCTTATGTTCTTATGTACTCCTATGTATTATCAGTACCTTATGAGTATGTGGACTGACCGTCCTGTTAAATGAATGTGACCATTTCCTTTTCTGAGGCTTGGCGTTGGAATAAAGTGCAGGCTTCTATCCAGGGTTGCCGACTCCAGAGCTCTGCGTTCTTTAGTTGAGTTTTAAGTACATGTTTTATTTCTTATACTAGACATCACCCTGATTAGCATATAAGTAGTTGATCTTGTAATTATTTGTTTGAATCATTTTCTGAAAAAACTCCAGCTTGCTAATCCTGTTGTAAAGTTTAGAAATAGGAGGGGGCGGGTGTACTCAGTGGCCATCACTGCTGAATTTTAAACCTGGATATTCAATGCCAGGGCCATAATTGGCTCCTGCATTGAATAGCCAGGTTGCTCAGATTGCCCATGTTAGCTTCCATGGCTTGCCGCTGCCCAGTTATTTATTTATTTATTTATCCAACAGAATTTGATATACTGCCATGTGGGTTATACATCATGGCAGTTTACAGTTGAGGAACATAGACAAAGGCAAAGGTACCACAAAACATAGTTAATAATAACAGAGTTTAAAATAAATTAAAACAATTATAAAGTTCAAAAAATTTAATTTGAATAAAAATACAATAAAATCAAAGACAATGGCACAAGAGGAGGGAATGAGTATAGAACAACAGTAGTATCTAAAAGCATATGTGCAAACAAGGAAACTGATGGGAAGAAGAAATCAAATTGTAATAATTTAGCTAAATGCCTGAGAGAAAAGCCATTGATTAAATTGTAAGCTCTAGGACTGTGTCTTGCATCCTTATGTACAACGCTGCGTATGCCTTGTGTTGTTGTTGTTGTTGTTAAGTGCCGTCGAGTTGGTGTTGACTTATGGTGACCCTCTCAATAGCTGACCTAAACTGTGTTCGGTGTTTAGTCAGGTGGCTCATTGTTGATAGAGTGGCATCCATAGCTGCTGTTGTATCGATACATCTCATTGCTGATCTGCCTCTTTTGCATTAACCTTCTTCTACCTTACCAAGCATTATGTCTTTCTCTAATGATCTCTTTCTTCCTATGATGAAAGTATGAAAGTCGAAGTCTTGTCATCTGGGCTTCTAAAGAAAGCTTTAGTTTGATCTCCTCTAGTACTGACTGGTTTGTTCTTCAGGCAGTCCATGGTATAGACAGTATTCATAGCCAGCACCATAATTCAAAGGCATCGATTTTCTTCCTGTCTATCTTTTTCACTGTCCAACTTTCGCATCCATGTGATATTATTGAAAATATCATGGCTTGGACAAGTCAAATCTTTGTACGGAGAGAGACATCTCTGCTCTTGAGAATCCTCTCTAGGTCGTTCATAGCCATTCTGCCAAGAGCAATGCATCGTTGGATTTCTTGACTGCTTGTCGTTTCTTTATAGTTGATCCAAGTAGGTTAAAGTTGTCCACTATTTCAATTTCTTGTTCATCAATGCTTCCGCTGCTCTCCTTTGGTTTTTTTGTTTGTTTGTTTTTTTTAACATATTGATTTTGCCAGTTATCAGAATCTTTGTCTTCTTTACATTATGGTGCAGGCCTATTTTAAGATTATAGTAACATAGTAAATGATGGCAGATAAAGACCAGCATGGTCCATCCAGTCTGCACGCAATATGGCAAGAGTAGGTGCACCTCTCGGTCCCTGCAGGCCACACCTCCCCATGTCCTCATCTAGGGGTGAATCCACCACTCCATGTAGGACAGCCCTATTTGTTGAGATGTTAGATGGTTCCGTTTATTTTGGTTTTATCCTGTTGCTGTAAAGGGATCCGCTGTGCTTGCCCCATGCTGTTTTGAATTCCGTCACCGTGTTTGCCCCCACCACTTCCATCGGGAGGGCATTCCAAGCATCCACCACCCTTTCAGTGAAAAAATATTTCCTGACATTGCCTTTCAATTTTCCACCTTGCAGCTTCATGTTATGCCCTCTAGTTTTACAGCTTCCCCGTCTTTGGAAGAGGTTTGTTTGTTCATCATTTCTCTTTAAGTATTTAAAGGTCTGAATCATATCTCCCCTGTCCCTCCTCTCCTCCAAAGTGTACATATTTATCTCTTCAAGTCTCTTCTCATAAGGCTTCTGATGCAGGCTGCAAATCATTTTGGTCGCCTTCCTCTAAACAGTTTCCAGTCTTTTTACATCTTTTGCAAGATATGGTCTCCAAAACTGAACACAGTATTCCAAGTGAGGCCTCACCAGTGACCAGTACTGTGGCATAAGTACCTCTTCCTTTCTGCTGGTAATCCCTCTTTGTATGCAGCCCAACATCCTCCTGGCTTTTGCCACTGCCTTGTCACACTGTGTTGCCACCTTGAGATCATCAGAGATAATCACACCAACGTCTTTCTCCTGAACCATGCACACCAACCTCTTGCCCCCTATTGCATACATTTCCCTTGGATTTCTGCTACATAAGTGCATGACACTGCACTTTTTAGTGTTAAATCGTAATTGCCAAGCATTAGACCATTCTTCCAGCTTTTGTAGATCTTTCCTCATGTTAAGGACTCCCTCGGGAGAGTCCACTCTGTTGCAAATTTTTGTGTCCTCTGCAAAAAGACAGACTTTTCCATTCAGTCCTTCAGCAATATCACTCACAAATACATTGAACAGTGCCGGGCCCAGGACCGAACCCCGGGGCACCCCGCTAATCACCTTCCTTTCATCCGAGTGAGTTCCATGTACCATCACCTTCTGTCGTCTGTTGGTCAACCAACTTCTAATCCAGTTTACCATCTTAGGACCCATCCCCATGCTACTGAGTTTATTGACAAGCTTCCTATAAGGAACAGTATCAAAGGCTTTGAGGAAATCCAGGTAGATGACATCTATCGCATGCCCCTGATCTAGCTCCCTGGTCACCCGGTCAAAGAACTCAATCAGATTTGTTTGGCAAGACCGTCCTTCAGTAAAACCATGTTGCCTTGGATCTTGCAACCTGTTGGTTTTGAGAAAGTTCACTATTCCCTCTTTCAGGAGTGCCTCCATTACTTTTACCGCCACCAAGGTAAGGCTCACGGGCCTGTAGTTTGACACGTCTTCCCTGTCACCACTTTTGTGTAGAGGTACGAAATCAGCCATTCTCCAATCCTGAGGAACCTCTCCCTTTTCCAAGGATCTGTTGAATACATCCTTTAACGGCCCTGCAAGAACCTCTCTGAGCTCTTTCAGTATCCTGGGATGTATCCCATCCGGTCCCATGGCTTTGTCCACTTTCAGTTTAGCAAGTTGTTCCAACACCTCGACTTCTGTGAATGGTGTGGTATCTACTTCATTCCCATTTTTATATTTGGGAGTCCCAGCTGGTCCATCTCCTGGATTTTCTTTAGTAAAAACAGAGCAGAAGTATTTGTTTAGCAATTTCACTTTTTCAATGTCACGTTCCACGAGTCCTTTCCCAGCACTTCTGAGTCCTGCAATTCCAATTCTGATCTTCTTCCTTTCCCGAATATGTCTGAAGAAAGTTTTGTTGCCACCCTTAACATCCTTAGCCATCTTTTCCTCTACCTTTGATTTTGCTATCCTTATTTCTCTTTTTGACTCTTTGAGTTTGATCCTGTATTCATTTCTGTGTTCTTCTGTTTGCAAGCTTTTGAATTTTGTGAAAGCTGTGTTTTTTGCTTTTATTTGAGCAGCAACTTCTTTGGAAAACCAAATAGGTTTCCTTCTCCTCTTGTTTTTATTTACTTTTCTTACATATTTATCTGTTGCCCCTTTTATTGCCACCTTTAGTTTAGCCCATTGCAATTCCTCTTCCCCTTTCTCCTTCCACCCCGTCATCTCCTTTTTTAGGTACTCAACCATTTTATTGAAGTCATTGTTTTTGAAGTTTAGGACTTTGAGCTTGCTATGTTTGGCGTGTACCTTGGCTTTGATCTCAAACCACACCGTAACCCAATCCACATCAGGTAGATTAAAGTCACCCAAAATGATTGCTTCCCCCTTTGTGGCTATCTTGGTAATATCTACAATCAATTCATTATCTATCTCTTCAATTTGAGTCGGAGGTCTGTAGACTACAGCAGTATGGATAACAGTGCCATCTCCTCTTTCCAATGCAATCCAGAGCGCTTCTTCTTTTCCCCATGTCCCCTGCATTTCAGTAGCTTTAATATTGCTTTTGACATACAAAGGCTACTCCTCCTCCTTTTCCATTTTCTCTGTCTCTTCTGAATAGATTATAGCCAGCTATGGATATATCCCAATCATGTGATTCATTAAACCATGTTTCTGTAATGGCCACAATGTCCAAATCCATTTCCACCATTAGGGCTTCGAGGTCTGGAATTTTTTTGGCTAAGCTTCGAGCATTTGTGCTCATTGCTTTCCAGCATTTACCTGGCTTGTGTGTATTTTGCATTGATTTTGTTCTGCCCACTTCTTCCCACTTGTTTTTGATGTGTGGTTTAAAAGTGTGGCTGCTTCTGATGTTATTCTGCTTTTGCAGGGGATGGTGTGCAGATCTTGACTTTCCACATCCGTCACCCCCTTTTCCTAGTTTAAATGCATATCCACATACTGCCTGAATTTTTCACTTAGGATTCTTTTCCCTGCGACAGAGAGATGTAGTCCATCAGCACAGTATAGTCTCTTGTTGGTCCATCTGTTTCCCCAGTCGCTAATAAATCTGAATCCTTCTTGTTTGCACCAGGTCTGGAGCCATGTATTAAAACTGTTAATGCGATGCAGCCTTTTTGTCCCCTTACCAAGAACAGGTAGAACTTCTGAGAATGCAATAGTGTTAACAATGGGCTTGAGTTTCTCTCAAAGAGAGTGGAAATCCTTTTGGACTGTAGAGGCACTGTTTCTAGCCAGGTCATTTGTGCCCAAGTGGATAACAACATCAAGTTTGGAGTGTTCACTTTTTGCACTAAGTACTTCACCAACTTTGTTTGTATTCCTGCTGGCTGACGAGCCTGGTAGGCACATGACTATCTTCTCTCTTTTGAACTGTATTCCCAAGTTGGTGCCTCTGATGATGGAATCTCCAAGTAGTAGTAGTTTTCTGTTTGGTGAGGTTTTCTTCATATTTGGTACTTTAGCAGGAGATTGGGCATTGTCTGACTCATTTAAGGGCCCTTCAGTTTCTTTGGATTGGGCATCCTCATTAGCCAAGGCAGAGAAGGCTTTATCTCTTGATGTATAGGATGTCTCTGCATTACAGGTTGCAATCTACCAGAACCCACTGTGATCCATTTGTTCCTGGGGTGTTTGATTCTTTGTGGGAGCGGTGGTGGACTTTGTTCAGTTTGTATCCTAGAAGAGGTGTGTTTCATTGCAGCCATTTCCTCCCTCAGTTGAGTCACTTCTTTATGCATGGCAGCTAGGTCTTTCCTTAGTAGAGTGAGTTCATCATGCATGGCAGCTGACCTGAGGCACATAGGGCATGCTCTAAGGCTCCAAATGATTCATCTTGGAATGAAAGTACCGCAGTTATTGCACTGAATACACGACATGTTGATTAAGCAGTCCCAGAAGAGGAAGAAGAAGAAGAAAGGATGAAGAAGATGTGGGCTTTTAACCCAAGTAAGAAAGGATAGATGGCATATATGTGACCACTATATAAGCAATGTAGCCCCTGGGGTGGGTGGGGAGAGGGGTAGGGTGTGTGGGAACCTAAGTGTCTCTGGCAAGTAGGCTGTTCCTGAACAGTAGGCACACACAGATATCTGATTTAAGTCTATACAAGGAAAGCAGTCTAAATGTCCCCAAGCTTAATCTAAAACCACAGTTTAAAGCTATATTAGTAATATCCACAAAAATCAACAGTTAGAATTTATATTTTTAAACCCGCAGAGAAAGTAAAAAGGTTTATTCTTAGCTTAATGGATGCTTCCCTTGATCTTGAGGAGCAAATGTTTGAGATCATCTTCATTTTCAACCAGTAATGCAGTATCATCACATAGCAAAGGTTGTTGATGAATCTTCAATCAATCTTCACATCTCAGTTGTCTTCATAGAATCCTGCTTCTCTGATGATTTGTTCTGCATATAAATTAAACAGGTAAGGGGGAAGTATGCAGCCTTGTCTTACACCTTTTCTTATTTTAAGACATTCTGTGTCTCCTTGTTCCATTCAAACTGTTGCTTCTTGATCAATGTAAAGTTTGTGCAAGAGAACGATCAGGTGTTCTGGAATACCCATGCTTCTTAATGTGGCCCAGAGTTTCTCATGGTTTACACAGTCAAAAGCCTTGCAGTAGTCAATAAAACACATATAGATATCCTTTTGGCATTCTTTAGTCTTTTCAAGGATCCATCTCACATCCGCAATGATGTCTCTCGTTCCTCGTCCTTTCCTGAACTCTGCTTGCCCTTCAGGCAGTTCTCGTTCCAGGTATGGTTGTAGTCTCTGCTGGATGATCTTGTGTAGAATCTTGCTGGCACTGGGGATCAGAGCGATTGTGCGATAATTCCACAGTCAGTCAGATCACCTTTCTTCAGTATTGATATAAACACAGATCTTTTCCAGTCAGTAGTAGTAGTAGTAGTAATAGTATGATATTGATCGGTGCCACCCCCAGAATGTCCCTGGCATGCCCTGAAGCTAACCAGTTAGCACTGGGCCATGCAGCAATGGCACCCACAGATATTCAGTGGAACTAACATGAATATCCCTGATAAGGGGGTATTGAATATCCTTTCTATAGATTATTGGGCCAGCTGGGTTGGGGATGCTGAAAGTTTCTTTGGTTAAGGAATTATCAAATCCCTCATTGTTCCATGGTGACTAGAGACAGGGTGCACATATAACGAGTTCCAGAGAGAGTGAAAGTCTATGACTTCCGACCAAGGAGTCTTCCTGTCATGGCTGGGCTTGGCAAATTTATAACATAGAACACTATGACAGATAAAAACCATATGGCCTATCCAGTCTGCCCTTCCATAAGAACTATTACGTTCTACAAACCCTTCCTCTTACTCAGGTACCCCAGGTAGCTATGAATAAAGATAATAATATCCTGCCCAATAAAGACTGCTGCAGTCTGTCTGAAAGCCAAAAACAATAGGAGGAAACAGCTGATCCAAAAATATAGTTAAAGAAATGACGACAGATAAGTATTGTAAGGTGCATTTGTCAGTATTTCCTTCCGGTGGCTACACCGCACATGCTCCTTATAAATCTCTTTGAAGTGGTGTATTGTTCCTGTTCAGTTGTAACCATGCCTTGAGTGGGAAGGCTGGCTCATGTACCTCTGATGTCTCATTTGAACTATTTTTGGCTGAATGTACTACAGTAGAGACAGAGAAAGGGGAGAGCGTAACCAGCAGTGTTAGGACCACCTCTGACACACTGTCTGTTTTTCTTATAAAAGCCATCTATAAACAGTAAGTCATCCTGACCAAATTGTATCCTCCACACACAGGCAAAAAAAAAAAATGTTTCTAAGAGGAGTAATAATTCTTCCCTGCAAATATTTTCCCCAATGATATCCCATGAACTGGAATATTACAGATGGTGCAGTCCCACAGTTCAAGGTGAATTACGGGAAAATATGGCAAGCTATGCAAATAAGAATTATACTAGCAGGCTGTCTCCCACTTTTTCTCTTTTTAGACCTCCCACCATAGTCAGTATGCCCAGGTGACTGCAGGAAACCTTGCCAGCTTCAAGAGCTAGATAAATAAGTCTCCTCCAAAACGCTCTCTCTCTGCTCTGTGTGCCTGGCAGTACCAACCATCCCAGCAATACTGTCTATCTTCCTTCCCAGGATTAAATGTGTTGCCTCAGGGGTGTAGAGCGGCCCAGGAAAATCCATTTTTTATGGGACTCGATTATTGCTAAGCTCTTGCAGCAGAAGGTAAATTTATCCAACGTGTTCTTCCAGGGTTGATAAGCCCTTAAAAATGTTCCAGCTGGAAGAGGCAGGAAGGAGCCAAGAGGTGCCCTAGGTTATAAAACACCCTGTTTTGTAGGGAAAAGGGTCTTTGCTTATCCTTGCATGGCCTTAATACCTGGTCTTTGTTTGTTCGGGTCTTGACCAGTGACGGTTCCTTTTGGCCAGGTTGACTAGGGACCCAACATCTGGAGTCAGTGGAGTCTCTAGTGCTGTCCAAGACCAGAGACAAATAAAAGAGAGCAAGGAAGAGGACTGTTTAATCCTCACCAGAAAGGAAAATCCAAGAAAGAATCTGGAAGCTTTCCTCAGGAAGTTATCCTGCCACCCAGATCCAGTGAGGAGCCCAGTGATACAGGACTGGATTCTTATTGAAGGGTGGGGGGGGGGGAGGAATCATCTAGGACTGTGGTCCAAGGAATGCAGTAACCTTCAATAGCCTTGGAAGGAGTTGGGAGAGTATGCTGAGAATTGAGAAGTTGTAGTGTTGCAGAAGTTGTGAAGAAAGGCACAAGCATCTCCGTGTGTGTGTGTGGAGAAACACATGAAAGTGTACAAAAGTAACCGCTACATCAGTAGTGAAATAGTTAGAAATATTGCTTCATATACTGTCCATTGCAAGCATTTAGAGCAGCTTATACCTAGATAGGTTTGCCAGATTTTTTGCAAGTAAATCTAGGACACCTGGGCAGGGCTGAGCTGGTCTAGGAGGCGCAGCGGTCATCCTTCCTTGGACATTTTTTCCCCATGTATTTTAAAATGGCCAATCTAGGAAGCATTTAGTAATTTCAAAAATTTCAAAAAGACAGTAGCAGCCATTCTGGAGTTATAAGCACGCATAAATACATATATGTTTAAACTTTATTTTAGACGTATGTGGGGGGGAGGGGGAGGGGAGCGGGGGTGGGGATGTTCACTGCCAGGGCCATATCTGGCCACCAGCATTGACTATCTTGGTCACTGCAGAAGACGGAAACTAATCCTGCAAGGCCTACCAGCATCCAAAACGCACCCTTGCAGGTGGCTGAGAACACTGCTGCCCGAGTCTTACATGGTGCTTCCATCAAAGAGCACATAACGCCCATACTACAAGACCTACATTGGCTGCCTATCACATCATGCTTCAAATAAAAGGCCATCATCACAACCTTCAAGGCACACCACAACCTCTCCTCCACTGGTCAACAATGTTTTACAAAAGTCATGTTACTGAAATGAAAATAGTCATTTCTTATCAATTTTTATATGCTGAACACGAATATGCAGTGAAATTGCAAAGTTGGCTCTCGATTTTTTGTAATATACAAGAATTAATGTTTACATCACAAAATGCATGTCAATAGTAAATATAATAGGCCTTCGGTTAATACCTGTAAAAAAACAAGTCATAGACTACTTCTTAGATTTTTTCGCCTGTCTCTTGTACAGCTGTTCAGGAGCTTCTCTGGGGAGTGTCCAGCAGTAGTCAGCCAGCATTGTAGTGGACCATTTTCCCTGATATCTTTGCTCCATCGTTGCGATATCCTGGTGAAAACTTTCACCCTGTTCATCACTAACCATACCACAGTTGTCAGGAAAGAAATCGAGATGGGAATCAAGGAAATGGATCTTTAGAGACATATTGCAGCCAAGTTTCTGATACTGCATCAACATGTCTTCTACTAGTTCCTTGTAGTTTTCTGCCCTAACATTCCTGAGAAAGTTTGTTGACACTAGGCAAAAAGCATTCCATGCTTGTTTCGCATCACCCTGCAGCACGTTGTTGAACCGGTCATCTTTGAAGAGCTCTCAAATCTGAGGACCCACAAAATCTCCCTCTTTAATCTTTGCTTCACTGAGTCAAGGGAATTTTTCATGCAGGTATCGGAAAGCTGGCGAAGTGCGGTCCATGGCTTTCACAAAGTTTTTCAACAAACCTAGTTTGATGTGAAGGGGTGGTAGCAGGATTTTGTGAGCCTCAACCAGAGCTGGGTGCTGGGTATTCTTCTCTCCAACTGTTACATTTTGTCTGTGATCCCATTCCTTCCGCAAGTAGTGCCAATCCCTTGCTCGGCTATCCCACTCACATACGAAACACATGTATTTTATATATCCCTGCTGCAGTCCCATTAAAAGGGCAACTACCTTCAAGTCACCACAGAGGTGCCAGCTGTACTTGTTATAGTTAATGGAAGTCAGTAGATGCTTTACGTTATCGTATGTCTCTTTCATGTGGACGGCATGTGCTACTGGAATAGATGGAAGACGGTTTCCATTATTCAAAAGCACAGCCTTCAGACTCAGTTTTGAAGAGTCTATAAATAGTCTCCAGTCTTGTGGGTCATGAGTGATTTTTAAGGCATTCATGAGGCTTTCAATATCGGAACAGAATACCAGATCACTTTCCTTTCTGACTGCTTATAGTACACTGCTGACGTCAGATGGCAGTAGTATTGCATTGCATCTGAAAATGATGCAATCAACTCTGGATGATGTGTGCATGCTGGTATTATGCAATGTGATGCAATATTACATCATTCAAGGCTTATTTGGGATGTTGTTGATGTCCTACTGGATAAATTTACACGGTGAAACGTCAAAAATGAACTACATGCAATATCTTCAAAACGAGAGCCAACAACATTTTTTTAATGTTATATTCATGTTCAGCTCATCAAGATACTACAGATTAGGGCCTTTTAAAGTCCGTAACGATTTCAATGTTGACCAGTGTTAAGTTCTCTAATCCAGAAAGCACTGGATGATAGACCGAGGAGAACCAATGCACAGTCTACACTAATCATCCCTTCAACACGCAGAGAAAGCACTCAAAAAACTTCAAGCACAGCTCCACACCTCTGGAATGCTCTACCACCTGATATCTGCACCACAAGAGACCTACAAGACTTCAGAAAAAAGCTAAAGACTCAACTATTTAAGGAACATTACGGTGAAAACGCTACCTAACCTCAATCCTCCCACCCCTAATCACCCATTCACACCCACCCTCTCCCTCTCCTCTATCCTCCATCCTATCTACAGACCAAAACGACAATGCTTCAGCACTTTCTGTTCCATGTGTGCTAACCTAGCCTAATCCAGTAATTCAAGTTATACCACAATGTTCCATGTAAAGTAAAGTTACGTTATAAATGTTCCATGTAAGCTGCCTGATGTCTTGATAAGGGGGTATATAAAACCAGCTAAATAAATAAATATTAAAATAAATAACTAGGCAGCAGCGGTATTGAGCTGCTGCCCAGTTAGATTCCACGGGGAAAGTTAGACCAGCCGTTGCCACGCTGGACTTTACCCACTTGTCGCTAACCAGGTAGTTCGCCTCTGCTTCTCCCCAAAACTGCCCTGGCATGCCCTGAAGCTAAGCACTTGGGCATCGGGGTGTGTAGCAATGACAGCCATGGATATTCCGCGGTGCTTACTGTCTTAATGCCTCTGAATATCCCCCCCCCCCCCCGATAAATATTCTATACATTTCTAAAGACGTTCATTTTACATCTGCTTCTTTCAGGATCGAGAAGATCGTATTAGAGGGGAGGGCAAGAGAAGCAAAGGCCTTTGCCTCTGTCCCCACAGAAATCAGGGCAGGATGTGGTTATTGTCCATGGAGTCGGGGACACTATTTCAAAATCAGGGACATCTAGAAACCTTACAACTAAAACAGTACAGAAGACAAGATGGAAAGGAAGTCCACGTTACAGACAGGAAAGTGGATGGAGAGAGGTCAAGTGGACACAGCCAGGATAACTCCGGAGATCAGTCCTGACCCTGAAGCATGTTCAAAGAGTTCAAAGAAATAGGCCTTTAAAGAGGTTTTGGATTTTTTGTAGGTTGGCTCAGGGTGGGTATGGGAAGAAAGGTTGTTCCATAGGGAAGCGTGACGAAAAAGAAAGCAGAGTGTCTGGTGAATTCATAATTCCTGACTTTGGGATCTGACTTAGGGAGAACCAACTGTTCATCACATTTTTTGACCCATGTTTATATATTAAGAAAATTAAATTTTTTTAAAATCCAAGTATGCAATAACATTTTTGGTAAACACGAGACAGGGACTAACGTGTGAAGAGGAGGCTGGTTGCTGACTGGATGCTCACAGTATGGTCTTCCTCTCGCATCCTCTGGACCCATAGAAATTCAAAATTTGCTCTGAATCCCACGGATTTGTCTCACCAGAAAGAGGGGATTCACAGAGACTCCTTAATTGCAAAAGAAAGTGTCTAGGAGGGACTTGTTGTGATTAGAGTCTTGAGAGTCAGTTTAGCAAAACTTTCTTTGACCAAAGAGATGGTAAACAGTTTGTCAGCACATTATAACAGAGAGGGAGGAGCACTGGCGAAGAAGGGGGTGTCCCTCCCAGAATGCATTGCAATTGGGAGAACCTGCTATTAAACCATTCCTGGGTGACTTGATTGGTTCATTTTATTTTACAGACTATAATTTTAATTCAGTCATGGGTATCATTTGCTGGAGAATCCAAACACTGCTGAAGTATTCCAGCAGCTGTAAGAGATGGGGAAATCCTGACTAATGGCTCTTGCGCATTTCAAGGGATGGGACCTTCATTCGTCTTTTCATACATGTGCATTTGGCAAGGAGTGTCTGCACTGCACTCCTTACTTCCAGCCTTCCTCCTCCTGTAAGGTTACCAGATGTCCCCGATTTTCGGGGATTGACCCTGATTTTAGAGCTGTGTCCCCAACTCCCACCTGGATGGCAGCTTCC
Source organism: Ichthyophis bannanicus (assembly GCA_033557465.1). Classification (NCBI taxonomy): domain Eukaryota; kingdom Metazoa; phylum Chordata; class Amphibia; order Gymnophiona; family Ichthyophiidae; genus Ichthyophis; species Ichthyophis bannanicus. The sequence goes on along the minus strand of CM066033.1, from coordinate 817,495,428 downwards.
TGTCCCAGTTCCAGCAATGGGGACATAGGGTAGACAAAACAATTATTTTCAATATAGTGACTGAAATATGCCAGTTTTTAGACTTTCCATCCATTATCTTTATATTCTGCGCAGTATGGGGGGATGCATCATTGTTTCTAGTTCTGTCGATATGTCTGCTTGGAAGTGATATTGTTGCTGTTGTGGCATAAACAAGTGGGGGGGGGGGCAGGGTAATGACTCCTCTTCCCTCCTCCACGCCTTGTTGCTCATACCTGGAACTAAGGTGTCCCTTCCTCCCTTCGGATAACAAGTGTCCCAGATTTTCCCGAAAACAAGTTGGTCACCTTATCCTCCTGCCTTCTGGCATTTTTTCAGGACCTCATCTCCAGCTGTCAAATCTCCTAAACTTTCTTTGGGCATGTCCAGTTGAGCACCACACCAACTGCAAATGTTCATGGAGAGGAAATGGGACCTGCAGAGAATGGAGGGAGGACTGAGCCCTGGTTGATCTTGGATGTTGTTAAGGTGCTATACTAGAGGACCCAGCTACTACTGAAATGAAATTATATTAAAGGCCTGTGGCTTGTGGCTGTTTGCAAGTTTAGACAATGCTGTTGCTGGCACCTATGATCTTTGCACCCTTGTGGCTTTCCTGAGAGCAGTGTACACTTCCTAGTGTTGTATGCATTGAGCCGCTCTGTCTGGGCAAGACCAGCAAGCATAGAGATTGTTAATCTGTAGCCGGGGACTTTGTTCTCCACATAAGAGATGAAAGTGGTCTAATTTGCTTTGCCAGCCAAGATCCATATCTGTGTCTGGTTCCCACCACAGCCTCACAGCAGTGGTGTGAAGGAACAAGGTATAGATGTCAGACTGCAGCCACAGACACTGCAGACGATATCCTGCGGCCTGCTGCATAGGGGAGCTGGTGAGCTGCTTCCAGAAACACCTGTCATCTGTAAGGCAAACAGACAGATCGTTCATTATCCCTCAGGGTGCTGACAGCAGGAGACTTCCAGGAGGGGCTGGTTGCAGATGGGAGTCAGGAGGACAACACCAGCATCAGCACAGGGGGTTGTTCAGCTCGTTTTCTAGTGGGATGTTTCTCGGTAGATAACGGAGAAAGATGCGACGCCTGCATTGTACTGGAGCTGCCCTCAGATCAAAGCTAGGATATGAGATGGAATTTAGCAATTCTGGTATTCAAAAACGATGAACCTGATAAATTGCCTTGGAATTCTGATCATCATCATCATTATCATAATAATAGATCAATATTCAGCCACTCTCCGGATAGCGAAACCACATAAAGTTAGAACAGCCTTTCAGGTAGCTTAACTTTCAGGCTGATGCAGAAAGCTGGTGTTAGACCTGCGCTGAAGCGATTTTTTACATTTCTGACAATACACACATTTTAACATGTGATACAGGAAGGATAGGCTATGCAAATGACCCCCACATTAACCGTGCGCATGCAAATGAGCCACAGCAGCATTAAACTGGGAGAACAAGCCAAACACATGCGAACAAGAAGCCTGCGCTAATTTGGCTTGCTCTCCGGGCCCCGCATGACTAATTTGCTTATTAGCCCTGACAGTATTTTGATGGCATCGGGGACAATCGCAGCATCTGCAAAAAGCCCCCGATGCCATCAAAATACTGTCCAGTGTCGGTTCCCCAACAATAAAATAATCCCTGGTGGTCCAGTGACCCCGATTCCCGATAGTATTTTGATGACAATCACGGCATCAGGAAAGGTCCCCAAAGACATCAAAATACTGTCGCAGGCCAGTGCCCCTATAATAAAATAATCTCTGGTGGTTTAGTGGCCCCTGTAGCCCCACCTCCCCATTAAATACAAATAAACCCCAACCCTGTTGTCTAGTGGCCCCTAAATTCAGCCCCTCCCACCTGGTACCTTAAAATAAGCAGGAGCACTGCCTACGTGTTCCCGCTCTTGTGTCCACCATATTGAAAAATGGCAGCATCCGGCCCTGTGTGGCGCATCCTTTTGGTGCTATGGTTGGTTGCAAAATCATCTACGCCTGTCTCTGCATCAGGTGTACCATGGTATGAATACCATGCAGCTGATTAAAATACATTTAAATGCATTTAAATACGCATGCCGTTAATTGGGCATTAGTTTTTCCATAGGGCTTTACGTCTATTTTCTGCAATCAAGAAGTTGTGAAGTGTGCTTAAACGTGGCGTTATGTGTGCTTAAAGACCACGCTAGCTTTCTGCATTGGCCGTTTATGCAGATTGAAAATCGCTGCTGCCCGCTCTTGCCCCACACATGGAGTTCCCCGGCACTGCCTGTTAATGCCGCAGAATATCCCTCTCAATGGGGTTCATCCAGCTGCAGGTCCTGTTAACTGGACAAACCCCTCGGAATATCGGCCCGACTGATTTTGATAACACTACTCAGTGTATGCAATGTTGTACAGTGGCAATAAGCATGCAGGCACAACATGTCTCTTCTCCAAAGAGCTGACCATCTAAGTGGGTACCTGAGGCAGTGAAAGTGACAAGAAGCATTGGTGAGAGACCCCTGTCTACCCTGGTTCTCAGCACTAGATTACTGGCAGCTTGCAGCCTGACGCTTGCAGCCTGACGCGTGCAGTCCTACCTCTCTGTATGACTGGTGAATCCAGTTTATCTCCCATTACCTCAAGTGCCAATGTAGACGTGTCATCTCTGAATCCTTAGCAGCACCGTACAGTGCTGTGTTCATTCAAGGATACCCGCTACTGTTACTAGAATATGAGCCTATGATGTCTGTTCCTCTCTGGCTGGAAAGAAAGATGAGGCAGAAACTCAAGCTGTCATGACTTGGAAGATGAGAAAGGAAATCAATAAAAGCTTTGTACTGTCTGCTGCCGCCGACACTCCCTTTGGAGGGCTGTCATTAGACTTCAGCGCCTTCACTTTAAAGATTTTGTTAGGAGAGAAACCAGCAGATGCCCATCAGTCCTGCATTTATCTGCCAGGCTGTAATCCTCGTCGCTTGAAGGACTCTCACATCACACACAGAGACTTCTTTTTCAGCTTGTCTGACATGCCGTTTTCTATCGCTTTGAAGCAGAGTCAGTAGCGCTGATCAACTGCATCTAGCCGGGCTGCCAGGTTTCTATCTCACTGACAGCCTTAGTGATCTGCCTTTCTCTGGCATCTTCTTGCCAGGGGGAATGGAGGCAGAGGAGGAATCATTGCAAGGCCCTGTCGCCAGTGGCGCTGCCTGCGAGTAAGATTTTGATCTGTGCCGGTGGCTAGGGGCACATACCCCACCAGCCACTTTATGCTCAGTTTATTCAGGCTGACAGGAGGAGTGAGGGGGGATCGAGGCTCTCCAGAGGTGGAGGGAAGTGGAGCAGGAGAAGGGGCGCCATAACCATAACCATAACCATAACCATAACCATAACTCAAGGGACTCCCGGGTCTCCTTCAGTCAGGAACTTGCTTCAAAGCCCTTAGGAATAGGCACCTTCACTTGAGGTCCTCTCCCAAAAAATAGCCCGGTATTTAGCCACAGCCATGGCATTTTAAAAGTACATATATCTGCATAGGTGGCAGCGCTTGCTGTCAGTCACTATAAGCCTGATTCTGTCCCAGACGTACAAGCCCTCTGTACGCCCGGTCTGAACCAGATGTATAGAGGGCATCATGATTCTGACCCCGCAGGACTATAATTCAGTCCGGCCTGCACGTACAGGCCCTGCCCGACTAACTCAGTCAGGGCAGTTCAATGGAGCCATGGCATCTGGTTGCCATGGCACTGCAGCTCCATTGAAGAGCTGCGATCCCGGCCGTCGGTACCAGCATCGATTTCCCCGCAGCCCGACCCCTGATCTGGCCTCCTAAGGCCAGGGTCGAGCTGTGGGATATGTCCTCGGCCCCATCTGCCTCATCTGTGCCCCGGGCCACCGATCCCTGTTGTCTAGGGAAGTTATTCTACCTCGGAGATGGAATAACTTCCTCGTACAGGTTGCCGGCCCTAGATGTACAGGGCCAACATTAGAATCGGCCCTGTATGTCCAGGACTGATGACCACGAAACCTAACTCCGCTCCCGGTCTGCCCTTTCCCCTCCCCCAACTAACTTCCCCGTACAACTGGAGGGGAAGTTAGCTGCCGGCAGGAAGGGGCACGAATAGCGGGGATGGACGTCTCATTGGGACATCCATCCCCGCTATCCGTGGGTTGGAGCGAAGCATTTTAACTTAAGACAGATCTTTTTCTGTCCTAGCTGTATGGATAGTGGCTAACTATCAGAATTATCCTTATAGCTGTATGAAACACCCTCACTCCACCCCAGTGCTATGGTAAAACGTTTATAAACATCAAAATATAGCTCAGCTCTAAAGTTCAACAGCATCTTTATACGTATAATCCACACACAGCATTTCAAACGCTGTTACACCACATGCTTTATATATAAGGGACCCTCAGTCTGGGAAGCAGTCTAAATTGCATCTATTTACACGGTCACGGATAAGTTTTAATGAATTGCAATAAAAGTGTTTTTGGGACCGATGATGACATTGGAAAGGGGTGGGCAACACAGGCCCTAGCCCTACCAATAATTCTCTGCTGAACTGTGGGGAAGGCACTGATTGTGGCCCAGCATGCCCACGGAGAACCCTTTCCCCATGGGTGGAAGAGCACCACGATTGCGGCGAAGACCCCTCCTGTCTGCCTGTGGAAGAACAGGAGAGGGAGCCATGATTGTGGCCTCATACAGGTTGTCTGGCTGCAGGCCTAGGAGCGGAGCTAGGGGAGAGCTTGGGCCCCCCCAAAGGCATTCTTCTGCCCCTGCTCTACCCCACATGTATTCTTGCTCTTCATTATTGCCCTCAGTTCTTGTTCCCTCTCTCTCCCTCTCCCCCTCCCCCATGCTTGCTCCCCTCTCCTGTTTTGTCCTTACTCTTTTCTCTTACTCAGCCCCACATTCTTGATCTTTCCCCTTTTCTCTTTTACTAGGGTTGCCAACTTTTTCACAGAGAAAAACCCGACACCTGTGGCTCGCCATTCCCCACCCATTCTCCGCCCCTAGCCCCGCCCCTGCCCTGCCCCCAGTCCCACCCATGCTGCACCCCAGCCCCACCCACAAAAATTACCAAGGATATAGGCTAACTCCCTTGGTCAGATAATAATTAAACTGGGAACCACAAAAGCCAAACATGAAATGTACAACACTGGAGAAATAAAACTATAAAGTAATTTCCTCTTCCACTAAACAAAAACACAAAGATATTAGCAATACACACTTCCCAAACCAGACATATTCCAGTTAATAAATTCAAAATAAAAAGTATTTTTCTACCTTCTGTTTGGGAATTTTATTTTTCAGTTGCAATTGCTCCAGTCACTTTCTTCTGGTTTCTTCGTGTCTTCTGCGAGCTATCCATTTGTCCTTTCTTCTCTTTTAGATGTTTTCCATTCTCTCTATTTCTGCTTTAACATACTGATCGTTTCCCTTTTGCTCTTTCCCCCATTTCTTTCCTTATTCCTTTATCATCCACTCAAATTTCACCCTTCCATTCTCAATCCCCACTTACTATCCCAATACCTGGCCCATCGTAGACTTTTCTTCCCTCCCACATAAAATATATTTTCCCCTCTCCATTCTCATTCCCCATCCCCATCCCCTTCTAGTCCTTCCCCAAAACCAAATCCCTTATAGTTCTAGACCCATCCAGCATCCACTCCCTTCTAGTCCCATTCTCCCATGCCGCCACATCAGCCCATGTCCAGTCCTATTCTAGCCCATCACCCATTTGCAGTCCAAGTTCCCTCCATCAGCCCATTTCTAGTCCTATTCCAGCTCCTCATCAGCCCATTTCCAGTCCTAGCCCCCCTAATCACAGTCTATTTCCAGTCCAAGTTCCCCCTCCCCCCACCATAGCCCAATTCCAGTCCAGGTCCCCCCAATAGCCCAATTCCATTGCAGCCCCCCCCCCATAGCCCATTTCCAGTCCAGGTACCCTCCCATAGCCCAATTCCAGTCCAGGTCCTCCCCCCATAGCCCATTTCCAGTCCAGGTACACCCCCCCCCCCATAGCCCAATTCCAGTCCAGGTACACCCCCCCCCCATAGCCCAATTCCAGTCCAGGTTCCACTCCCCTCCATAGCCAAATTCCAGTCTAGGTTCCCCCCCATAGCCCATTTCCAGTCCAGGTACACCACCCCATAGCCCAATTCCAGTCCAGACCCACCCCCCATAGCCTATTTCCAGTCCAGGTTCCACCCCCCCATAGCCCATTTCCAGTCCAGGTACACCCTCCCCATAGCCCAATTACTGTCGAGTCCCCCCCCCCCCCAATAGCCTATTTCCAGTCCAGGTTCCCCCCCCCCCATAGCCCATTTCCAGTCCAGGTACACCCCATCACAGCCCATCCAGTCCTTGGCCTCCCCTCCCCCCCATCAAAGCCCATTTGTAGTCCTAGCCTCCCCCCCCCCCAACCAACCCCACGGCTGTCTGAGGTGCTTCAGAGGGAGCCAGGGAAGCCTGCGCAAGGCCCCGTCTCCCTCTATACAACCACCAGCGTGAAGATCTTTTTCCTTCACGCTGGCGGCTGTTTATGTGAAGCCGCGATTGCTGGGAAAGGTTAAAGGCATTCGCAGCATTCGCGGCTTCACAGAAACAACTGCCAGCGTGAAGGAAAAAGATCTTCACGCTCCTTGAGGTTTTGGGCAAGCCACTTAACCCTCCATAGCCCATGTTCCCTTTAAAATAGTTATCTCCAAGTTGTAATGCCCTGTTCAATGTAATTTCAGTTTGTTCAATGTAAACCGCATTGATGCAGAATAGCGCGGTATATAAGAGAATGTAAATAAATAAATAAATCAATCAGACACAACCACGCCTAGGTCCCGCTCTTCTTTAGTGGATAAAAGTACTTCACCCCCTATACTATATTGCTCCCTTGGATTGCTGCAGCCCAAATGTATGACCTTACATTTTTTTTAACATTAAATCCCAGCTGCCTACTTGTCACTGTAGGAGCTGAAGAAATTGTTTACCCACCACCTCTTGCTACTGGTCTGCAGAATAAGGAGAAAGGGAATTTGATTTAGCTCATTCCTCTCTCAGAAGTTCAAGACATGTTACATTGAGGTACAGTAGATGTTTCCTGACTGTGGAGGGTTTACAATCTAAATTTGTACCTGAAATCATAGACAGTGGAATGGGGTGGGCCACAGGGGCCATGGCTCCACCAATATTTTACCTAACACAGAATCAGCAGCTAGAAAGCTTGTGGGCAACCTGGAAATTGGTTGGTTTGGCCCCTCCAACCAAAAAAGCATTCTGCTGCCCCTGCCTGAATGCAGAGTAGAGGGTTAAGTGACTTACCCAACATCACGAGCAGCAACAGTGGGATTTGAAGCTAGCATATGCTGGGTCACCACTCTAACCATTGGGCTATTCCTGCCTGGAAGCTACTCCACTATCTGAAATTCAGCATGGCCAAAGCGAAGCTTCTTATCTCTCTCCTTAAACCCACCTTCTCCCTTACTATTCTCTATTTCTGTGGATATCACTCTACTCCCTGTTTCCTTGGCTCACAATCTTGGGGTCATCTTTGACTCCTCTCTCTCCTACACGCACATCCAACAGAAAGCGAAAACCTGTCATTTCTTTATAACATCAGCAAAATGTGTCCCTTCCTTTCTGAACACACTATTAAGACCCTTATCCACTCTCTAGTCACCTCCTTTCTAGATTATTGCAACCTCCTCCTTGCTGGTCTCCCTCTCAATCATCTCTTCCCTCTTCAATCTGTTCAAAACTCAACTGCACTACTAATCTTCTGCCAGTGTCACTATGCTCATGTAACCCCTCTTCTCAAGTCGCTTCATTGGCTTCCTATCCATTTCCGCATCCAGTTCAAACGTCTACGACCTACAGGTGCTTTCATTCAGCTGCTCCTCAATACCTTTTCTCTTATGTCTCCTTACACCCCTCCTCAGGAACTCTGCTGTTCTGGCAGATCATTTTTATCTGTGCCCTTCTCTGCCACTGCCAACTCCCGACTTTGATCTTTCTACCTTGCTGCTCCTTATGCGTGGAACAAACTATCCGAGTCAGTATTTCAGGCTCCTTCCTTAGCCCTATTGAAATCCAGGCTAAAAACTCACTTCTTTGAAACTGCCTTTGGCTCCCAATCCCCTTATTCTCTTATTCACCTCCTATGTATTTCCATACCATTTCCCTAGACATATCCTAGTCCCCAGTAGTTGTGTTGTCTATCTTGACTAGACTGTAAGCTCCGATGAGCAGGGTCTGTCTCTTATATGTGTCTGCACAGGACTGCGCGTGCCATGTAGCACTACACAAATAATAAGTAGTGGTAGTAGTAGGAGACAGGGAAATGGAAACCGCAACAAGTAGGTAACATAGTAACATAGTATATGACAGCAGATAGAGACCAGCATGGTCCAACTAGACTGCTCAGCAAGGCGGCAAGAGTAGGTGCACCTGCTGCTCTGTGCAGGTCACTCCTACCCATGCCTTTGTTTAGGGGTGTACACACCACTCTGTGTAGGTCACCATTATTTACTGAGATAAGGAAGAAAGGCCCGGCACTCTACTTCCACATCTTGCCATGAAAACCCAATGGATAGTCACAACAAAACAAATTGCACGATAGTGCTGGAAGATGAGACCCTCAGGTCAGAAAGCACTCAACTGGCTACTGGGGAGAAGCTGAAGACTTTTCAGAGTAAAGCCGGCATTTATGATGTGGTTGGATCAAAGCCTTCAGGACATCTGACTGCTGATGTAGCTGTGCATGAAATGAGTCAGATGCTGCAAAGATCTTACATATTGGGACATGGAATATATGAAGCATGAACCAAGGAAAGTTGGAGGTGGTCAAGAATGAAATGGAACGTGTACAACTTGATCTGTTGGGTGTCAGTGAACTGAAATGGACTGGCATCGGGCACTTTGCATCTGATGATCACATGGTCTACTATGCTGGAAATGAAAGACAAAGAAGAAATGGTGTTGCATTTATAATTAAGAAGAAATTTGCAAGAACTGTAATGAAATACAATGCAGTCAGTGAACGCTTAATCTCTGTTTGTCTACGAGGAATGCCTATCAACACAACTATAATTCAAGGATATGCCCCAACAGTAGCTGCAGAAGAGGATGAAATTGATGAGTTCTATGAACAATTACAAGCTGAAATAGACAGAACATGCAAACAGGATATCCCGATAGTCATGGGTGACTGGAACGCAAAAGTTGGCAACAAAGAAGAAGGCAAAATGATTGGAAAATATGGACTTGGCAACAGAAATGAAGCTTGAGAAAGACTGATAGAATTCTGCAAGACAAAGATCTATTCATTTCAAGCAGACCAAGCTCCACCGAACGCGATCGGGGTGGAGCTGGAGGTGAGCTGCAGCTTCCGGCCGGCAGCCCACTAAACCAAGCACCATCAGGTGCGAAGAAGACCACCCGCTGCAGACCAAGCTCCCCCGAACGTGATTGGGGTGGAGCTGGAGTTGAGCTGCAGCTTCCGGCCAGCGGCCCATTAAACCAAGCGCCATCGGGCGCGAAGAAGACCACCCGCCGCAGACCAAGCTCCCCCGAACGCGATCGGGGTGGAGCTGGAGGTGAGCTGCAGCTTCCGGCTGGCAGCCCACTAAACCAAGCACCATCAGGTGCGAAGAAGACCACCCGCCGCAGACCAAGCTCCCCCGAACGCGATCGGGGTGGAGCTGGAGGTGAGCTGCAGCTTCTGGCCAGCGGCACATTAAACCAAGAGCTATCGGGCGCACCCGCACCTGGCGGGCCCACGCCTGAGGGCCTCGCCAGAGGGCCCTTTGGTGTGGCCCTTAGGCGCGGACCAAGTAGTGGCCGAAGATCCGCATCCTGGGCCCTCCTCCACGCACATCGTATCTTTCTGCCCCAGCGCAAATACTGCTCCCTTACCTGGACAATCTATTAATTGTAAGTTAATCCTCCTACCGTGCATGGACGATTCATTGCTTGCAGATTAATGCTGCTACTTTGCCTGGACAATCCACTGCTTGTAGACTAATGCTGATACTTTGTCTGGACAGTCCATTGCTTGTAGGTTAATTGACTGGACAATCCATTGCTTGCTTAAGTTAATGCTGTAATCCTGCGTGGACAATCCATTGCTTGCTTAAATTAATGCTGTAATCCTGCCTGGACAATCCATTGCTTTCTTAAGTTAATGCTGTAATCCTGCCTGGACAATCCATTGCTCGTAGGACTAACTGCATAGAACCTACTACTCATTTCTGCATAGCTTAGTTTGCAAAACAACTCACGCTGCACAAGCCCTACATCAATTCAACTACCACCTCATTACCAATTTGCAAACTAACCATATGCAACACAAGACACAAGTAAAGATTCCACTACTACTAATGCAAAATTACATCTATAGGACACAAATCAAGTCGAGCCCTGATCAGTAAACTACAAACCCTATACCAGCTCAGTAAATACAAGTTATAAAATGAACTCCACTAATCACTACTTCATGGCCTACCTCACATTCCTACACATGTTTGCACTTTGCACACACAACATCAGACTCAACAAACAGATCCCATTGATAAACTTATATGCCACCCAACCCATATCTACATCAGCATCAGACATATCCAAAGAATGCCAACAATCAAAGAATACAGCGCACAAACCATAAAATGCCACACATGACACACCCTCTCACTACACAAATAATGAACACACAAACCCAATCATCTCAACAAACATCAGGTGTGCGCTACTAAACGCCAGATCTATCAGGAACAAACCAAATACTATCCTTGACCTAATCCACGACAAGAAGCTTGATATAATATGCATCACTGAGACCTGGCTAGACGACTCAGACCAAGTCATATTAAATCAAATAACCCCAACATGATACTCAGCATTTAAATGCATCAGAGCACAAAAGAGAGGGGGAGGAGTACTAATACTTACCAGAAAGGAATTCGGATTCAAAACAATCGCCACCACTAACACAAGCGAAGCCAACACACTAACTATAACCAACAAGTATCTAACCATCTCCCTCACATACAGACCACCTGGAACCACAACTGAATACTTATCCATAATAATTGAAACGATATGCGCACATAACAGAAAGCACAAACCCCTCGTTGCACTAGGAGACTATAACCTATCATCCGCAACCACCAGATAATCTGCAACGTTCCTAAAAACCATGGAGTCATTAAAGTACTGCCAGACAATTAACGCCCCAATGCACCAACATGGTTCAACTCCGGACATGGTATTCATGCCAACACAACTAGTGGAACAGAACAAAACCACAAAACCAACAATCACCCCAGTCCCTTGGTCGGACCACCATGTAATTGAATTCACCATGACCCTGAATAGCCCCACCTAACGCAAAGAAGAAGAAAGAATAACCAGATGGTTTAAAACATTTAACAGAGACTCATTCATAAACGACATCACCCCACAACTTCAACAGGATCACGACACCCTGGACCTAAACATAGAAGAATGGAACACAATAATATCCAACGCAGCATCTGCCCCAGCCATAAAAGACCCACAAACCCACAAAAGATCCAATGCCCCATGGTACTCGCACAAAGTCAGAGTCGAAAAGTGCACACTAAGAAGAATAGAAAGAAAATGGAGACATAACAAATCACACAACCTCCTAACACAATACAGAGACAAACAACGGGAATACAACAATCTAATAAATGAGCGTAAACAGCAACACCATACCAACCTAATCATGAAATCTACCAATAGACCAAGAGAGCTTTTCAGCATTGTATAAAAGCTCACCAAAGACGAAACGCAACAAAGCACCCACCATCTTGACCCACAAAAATATGCAGACTACATGAAGTCAAAAAACACTAACCAAACATACTCTGCTTCACCACAAACAAATGACCACACGATAAAAAAGCAACACTAAGCATGGAAAATCTTCAATATACCAACAAAACAGCAAGTAGAAGACATCATATCTTGACTAAACACAACAACTTCACCATCAGACCCATGCCCAGTGTCATGGATCAAAGTCACAAAAGGTCAGCTCTCTCATCACATTCAAAAAATCATCAAAGATTCACTCCAACAAGGATACATGCCACAACCCCTAAAGCACACAATGATATGACCAATACTTAAAAGTAGCAATCTGAGCCCATCTGAACCAACGTCATACCGTCCTATCTCCAGCCTGCCATTCCTTGCTAAAGTCATGGAAAAAGCAGTCCAAAGGCAATTTCAAGACCACATAGATATCAATGCCCCACTGGACATTTTATTTATTTATTTAGTATACATTTGTATACCGCTATTTCCAGCGATCAGCAGCATTTTTTGATTACAGATTGGAAATTGTCAAATCATGACAGGAAATTTTTGAGGTATAAACACATTGATTAGACAGGAAAGCACAGCACACAGAGAACTATTTTACAGGGAACATGGGCTATGGAGGGTTAAGTGGCTTGCCCAAGACCACAAGGAGCACCTGTGGGACTAGAAACCCCAGTCCTTCCGGCCCAAGGTTGCTGTCCTCTAGTGGGATTTGAACCCCTGACCTTCTGGCCTGAAGTACCTTGACCCAACCACTAGGCTACTCCTCCACTCCATACATCAGCATGGATTCAAGCCCCAACACGGAATGGAAACACCACTCACCTCCCTCTTTGACAATCTCCTAAGAGACATAGATAACATAAAAAACAGCTTCCTGCTAGTGTTCATGGACATCTGCGGCCTTTGACACTGTGTCACACCCTAAGCTATTGCAACACTTACAACAGATAGGACTTTGCAAGAATACCCTGAAATGGTTCACATCATACCTGGAAGGGTGAACGCAACAAGTCAAATGTGATCAAAAGAAATCCCTACAATTCCCCGTCATGCAGGGAATACCTCAAGGCTCATCCCTATCCTCAATGCTCTTCAACATCTACATACAGCCCATTTGCAACATCATCAAGCACCACAAATTACACTACCACATTTATGCTGACGACATCATGGTGTATGCTCCAATCAACTTACTAACACTACAACAATAACAAAATGCCTCGAAGACATGAATGAATGGTTCATAGCCAACAACTTAACGGTCAACTACGAAAAAATGGAGGCAATGTTCGTCACCAGGAACCCCACCTTCATGCCTCCACAAACCATCAGCATCCTGGACAAACACATAGTAGTCAAATAAGAAGTTAAGTATCTGGGCATAACACTAGACAGAGCTCTGAATCTAAAATCCTACATCACCAAAACTGCAAACAAGGCAGATCATCGATTGAAAATAGTCAGACAAATCAAACCAATGCTCCATCAAGACCACTTCCGCACAGTGTGGCAAGCACTCATTACACCATTGCTTGATTATGGAAACTCACTATATCAAGGCCTTCCTCATCAGACACTACACTCGCTACAGATGGTACAAAACACCACAGCACGCATCATCACAGACACCCCAAGAACTGAGCACATCACTCCCATCCTACAACAACTAAACTGGCTTCCAGTGGTGGCAAGAGCTAAATACAAAACAATCATGATAATCTTCAAAGTCATTCACCATCTCTGAGCAGACGTACTCCAAAATGTTATAACAAGAGACATTAACAATAGACCAAGAAGAACCAACAACAACAACATGATCGGCACACCTGCAGGCTACCACAAAACCAAACAAACAACCTCAAAAAGAGCACCATCACTACTTGCATCCTCAATATGGAACTCCCTACCATTGAGCCTGAGAGCTTTAGAAGACCTCAAAGAATTCCGCAAAGACCTCAAAACATGGTTATTTATAGAAACCTATGAGCATTCAAGCAACATCTCTTACCAAAACAGCAACACTACTACCTCCACCAACTAAACACACACCCATCCCATCCACACACACAAATTCAACACACCTCATTAGTAAATACCTTTATGTTAAATGTTACTTAAATTGTACTGTCTAAATATTGTCTAAATGTCTAAATACTGTTATGTAACTGTGCTGTCTAAATGATTACACCTACCCTAATGTTAAATGTAACCCTCCAATTGTGATGTGATGTGATCACCTTGATTGAAGGAAAAGGTGGCATACAAATCTGTCTAAATAAATAAATAAATACCTTCTTCCAGCAACACAAGCGGTGACTGTACACATGGATTTCACCCAATGGATTGTACAAAAATCAAATTGTCTAAATCTGTGGAAGTCAACGATGGAAAAGCTCGATAATATCAACAAAGACAAAACCTGGAGCTGACTGTGCTACAGATCACCAACTACTAGTATGCACAGGGCCGGATTTGCCTATACGCCACGTACGCCGTGACGTAGGGCCCATAGCTGGCAAGGGCCCACCGGAGGGCTTTAGAGGGAGCCTGGGAAGCCCGCGCGAGGCCCCGGCTCCCTCTGTACAGCCGCAAGCGTGAAGAGCCTTTTCCTTCACGCTGGCGGCTGTTTCTGTGAAGCCACGAATGCTGGGAAAGGTTAAAGGGCAACCTTTAACCTTTCCCAGCATTCACGGCTTCACAGAAACAGCCGCCAGCGTGAAGGAAAAGGCTCTTCACGCTGGCGGCTGTACAGAGGGAGCCGGGGCCTCGCGCGGGCTTCCCCGGCTCCCTCTGAAGCCCCTCAGACAGCCGCGATGCTGTCCGGGGGGGCCAGGACTGCACGGGGGGGCCCAGGACTGCACGGGGGCACGGGGGGGCCCAGGACTGCACGGGGGGGGGGGCAGGACTGCACGGGGGCACGGGGGGGGCCAAGGACTGCACGGGGGCATGGGGGGGCCCAGGTTGGCACGGGGGCACGGGGGGGGGACACGGGGGGGCCCAGAACTGCACAGGGGGGGGGGCCCAGGACTGCACGGGGACATGGGGGGGGCCCCACAATTTTTCTTGGCGTAGGGCCTCACTCTAGCTAAATCCGGCCCTGAGTATGCAAACTCAAGCTAAAGTTGAAAAAGAGAAAGCCACTCATGAATGTAACAAAATATGACCTAGAGAATATATCACTGGAATTTAAAGACTGCCTGCAAAATTGATTTGCTGCTTTAGATACAAATGGCAGAGCTCCAGAAGAATTATGGAATGACCTTAAGAAGATTATAAGAACATAAGAACATAAGATATGCCATACTGGGTCAGACCAAGGTCCATCAAGCCCAGTATTCTGTTTCCAACAGTGGCCAATCTAGGTCATATATACCTAGCAGTTTCCCCAAGAGACACAAGTTCCACAATGCTTGTACTGGGTCAAGCATTGATATCTTCGGTCACTTTTTAATAATGGTTTATGGACCTTTCCTCCAGGAACTTGTCCAAACCTTTTTTAAACCCAGCTACACTAACAGCCTTTACTACATCCTCTGGTAACAAATTCCAGAGTTTGATTACACGTTGAGTGAAAAAATATTTTCTTTTATTAGTCTTAAATAGTTTACCCTGAAGCTTCATTGCATATCCCCTAGTCTTTCTATATTCTGATAACGTAAACAATCGATCTACGTTTACCCGTTCCACTCCGTTCATTAATTTATAGACTTCTATCATATCTCCCCTCAGCCGTCTCTTTTCCAGGTTAAAGAGCCCTAACCTTTTTAGCCTTTGTGTTGGAAGAAAGCGAGAAGTCTCTACAAAAGATTAAAAAGCAAAAATGGCCAAATTGGATGATGGAAGAAACTCTGAAAATTGCCCAGAAACACAGAGAAGCTAAAGCCAAAGGAGAAAGAGAGGAAATTGCGGAACTCAACAGTTTTCCAACATGCAGCAAGACAGGACAATGAAAAGTACTACTATGATGCATGCAAGGCAATAGAAGCAGAAACTATTAGAGGAAGAACAAGATCGGCTTTCATAAAGCTATGAGAGTTAAAGAAAAAATTCCAGCTTTGAATTGAAATGTTACAAGATGCTTAAAGATCTATGTTGAATGATGCTGAGAAGATCAAGAAAAGGTTGAAAGAATATACAGAGTTTTTAATATGATAAAGATCAAGTGAACCAACAACCGTTTCAACCTCTACCTTATGATCCAGAACCATTGGTGATAAAAGAAGATGTTGAAGCAGCATTGAAAGCCTTATCAAAGCACCAGGTATTGATGGCATTCCCATAGAAGAATTATAGCAATCTGATGCAGCTGTTACCATACTTACAAGGCTCTGCTGGGAAATTTGGAAGACAACATCATGGCCAAGTAACTGGAAAAGATCTGGGTTTATACCAACACTAAAGAGAGGTGATCCAACTGACTGTGGAAATTATCGCACAACCGCTCTGATCCCACATGCAAGCAAGATTCTACAGAAGATTATTCAAGAGAGACTACAACTATACCTGGAACAAGAACTACCTGAAGTGCAAGCAGGGTTCAGGAAAGGGTGAGGAATGAGAGACATCACTGCGGATGTGAGATGGATCCTTGTAAAAACTAAAGAATACCAAAAGGATATCTATTTGTGCTTTATTGACTACAGCAAGGCTTTTGAATGGTGTAAACCATGAGAAACTCTGGGCCACATTAAGAAACATGGGCATACCAGAACACCTGATCGTTCTCTTGCACAAGCTGTACATTGATCAAGAAGCAACAGGAACGATATAGAGGCATTATAATATCTTTTGTTTTATTTTCCATTCCTTTCCTTATCATACCTAGCAGTCTCTGCTATGGTCATCTTCACATCCCCACCGATAAACAGCAAAAAGAAGCCCATGGAGATATACACCTCATAGCAGTGACAGAGACACAGTGCCACACAGCTCGCATACACCATCTGTCACTGCCCACACTATGTTCACATGACAACTCACACACTTTACCAAATCCCCCACGCTGTCATGGACATGCCTGATTCTGTGAATGGGGGGAAAGTGGCACTGTGTCATACTGTAAGTGCAGGCCGTGTCTTTACAACAGGGAGGTAGTGACTGTTTTCAATGTACCCTGTGGCCAGTTGCTGTCTTTTTTTTGTCTGTTGGGCCGATGCAGAAAAGTACACAGGCTAGCCTAGTTTTAGTGCACAATTTTCTGCGCTACCAATGTAAGAACAAGTTTTACACACAAACTAATCATGTGCAAAGCCTCAAAAGACAGCAGTGCATAGTGCATTTAGATGTATTTAAATGAATAGTAATGAAGCAATTAGTTATGCAGCACAGATGCAAAGAAGTGTGCAAGAGACCAGAAGGCCGAACTCAACGCTGGGATTTTTAGGCAAGGTCTGAGGAGGCGTTAAGGATTACCTCAAAGATATGTGGTCTGTGCTGGTGAGGAATTTATACCTGTTTCTGGAGCGTACAGCACCCACAACATTTTTCTGGCTTTGCTGAAGGGTATGGTGAAAAAAAAACAGCCAATGAAGTGTGCTGGAAGAATGTTACGTGCATGTGCTGTATTACGACCTGACAAATAATCAGCATTATTCTGTGCAGAATAATATCTCTGTGTACACTCAGATAGCATTCCAGCCCATGTGCATGTGTCATACTTGGGGGGGGGGGGGGGGGGTTATGTGCAGAATAATATCTCTGTGTACACTCCAGATAGCATTCCAGCCCATGTGCATGTGTCATACGGGGGGGGGGGGGGGTGGTTCTGTGCAGAATAATATCTCTGTGTACACTCCAGATAGCATTCCAGCCCATGTGCATGTGTCATACTGGGGGGGTTCTGTGTAGGATATAGAAGCCGCTGTTGCAGACCCCTGTGCTCATGTGCCTGGCTCGCTCTCCTTATTTAGCTCATTGACCTGCTGTTTGCTGAGCTAAACTTGCGTTCGGAAACCCTGGGCTGGAACTTTAGTGCATGCTTTCTGCATTGGCCTCTGTGTGCACGTGTAAAGATGCTAATGTGCAGGAAACCGTGCAGCAGCAAACACGCAGCGAAGAGACAGTCAACAGCGCAAAATTTATTTTCTAACAAGAGTACTGTCACTGTGTTTATGTGTGTCCATTGCAATACTCTAAAACCCTGGCCCCCACCACTGGTGATCTTTTTCTTTTGAAAGGTCCATCATGTTAAGAGGGAGACATAAGAAGGGGGGAGTGCATGATAAGTAAAAGCCAGTGCCATCAAGTCAATGCTGACTCAGGTCTTGACAAGGTGTGACCAGAAGTAGATTGCCAAGCCTTTCTTCCATGCAGTGAGTCTACAGCACCTGCTATTTCCTGTCCAAGTACTAGCCAGACCTAACCCTGCTTAGTTTCTGAGATCATACAGGGCAGTGAAGCCAAAGATGGGAGATTAGCAGCAGCAGATCCCCAACTAAGATCAAGCACGCTTTTTAAGAGTGGGAAAGTAAAGCTGAACATGCAGTCACCTGTCTTCGTCTCCACCATAGTCATGATGCAGGGCCAGCAGGAGGCGCATTCAATGGAGGCTGTCAGCAATAGGGGAGAGATGGTCACTAGGCTAGCAGCCAAAAGCATGTCCAGTATCTAGGGCAGATCTTTCAAGAGCCTACTGATTCATGTTTTGGAATTAAAGATCTAAAGGAAGGGGCTATTGAGAGCCCGGGAACTGCAGAGGGTTTGGAGAAGCCAGTTTGTAGCAGGATATACCACGGTAAGAAGCCACAAACAGGTAGCACAACCATGGATATAATGAGTGATAGCGCCGGGCACCAGGAGCATTCTCCGGAAATGGCAGTTAGTTGGGCACATGAGAGAAGCACCTCGTTCTCTGGCTTTTCATTCACTCCGTACTCCAACCCCAGCAGCAGCTGCAAGGATCCAGAGAAGGAATCCTTCAAAAGAGCCAAAATGTTCAGGTCCTTTAGAGCTATGGAGGAGCAGCACCACTGGAAATCACTCAGTGGGCCATCTTCCAGTCAGTAGCATCCAATATCACATGTGACAATGGCATCTGTCAGTATTGGTTTCAGAGAAGGCTGGTGCCAGCCTGGGCTCCTTGTCCTCCACTCAAAGCAGCATGAAAGCTAAAGGAACGCGGAAACTTATCACCCATGTTGATCCCCTCTGAATTTTTCTTCAGCGAGGTGGTAGGTTAGTAGCCCGTCTCACATCAGTGGCAGCTTGCATGGAATATATGGGGTGGGGTTATGGATCTGGCTTAAACCCTCCACCCAGTGTGACCCATGGGTGTAAAAGGAGTATTGCCCACCAGTCCGAAGTTTTGACTCGCTGGAAGGAGAGTGCAGGAATGTGGGGAATGAGGCAGAGGGGCAGTGGGAAAGAGGGGAGTGGGCTTCCCTGGCATCAGAAGCATCTTGTCAGCTAGCCTCTAACTGCCCCCATTATCTAGCAACTCCTTGCAGCCATATTGGACCTAGTCCTTAGTGGAACCCCAGATCTGGTGCAAGAGATAAGGGTGTTGGGGCCACTTGGCAATAGTGATCATAGCATGATTGCGTTTGATTTAATAAATGAAGGAAGGATGGTAAGGAAATCCACAGTACTACCTTTTAACTTTCAAAAGGGAGACTATGATAAAATGAGGAAAATAGTTAAGAAAATACTGAAAGGAGCAGTTCCAAAGGTTAAAGGTTTACATCGAGCTTGGGTGTTGTTGAAAAATACTATCTTGGAAGCCCAGACCAGCTGTATTCCATGCTTTAAGAAAAGTGGAAGGAAGTCCAAAAAATTTCCAGCGTGGTTTAAAGGTGAGGTCAGAGAGGCTGTTGTTGCCAAAAAAAGCATCTTTCAGGAAATGGAAAAAAAGAGCTAAATGATGAAAACTGGAAACAGCGCAAGCACTGGCAAATTAAATGCAAGGCATTAATAAGGCAGGCAAAGGGAGAATTTAAGAAGAAGCTTGCTGCAGAAGCAAAAACGCGTAATAAAGACTTTTTCAAGTACATTGATAGCAAAAAAACTGTGAGAGAGTCATTTAGATGATAGAGGGGTTAAAGGGGCACTAAGAGGTGACAAGGCGATAGTGGAGAGACTGAATGAATTCTTTGCTTCGGTCTTTACTGAGGAAGATGTGACTGAAGTGGTATTTAAAGGTGCGGAAGAATTGAAGGAAACATTGATACATCGGGAAGATGTATTACAACTATTTGATAAACTGAAGAGTAGCAAATCAGCTGGACCAGATGATATACATCCAAGGGTGTTGAAAGAACTGAAATATGAGATTGCAGACCTGCCATTAGTAATCTGTGAACTATCATTAAAATCATCTGTAATACCTGAAGATTGGAGGATGGCCAATGTAACGCCAATTTTTAAAAGGGGTTCCAGGGGTGATCTGGGAAACTACAGACCAGTGAGCCTGATGTCACTACCAGGAAAAATGGTAGAAACCATCATAAAGGAGAAAATTGCTGAACATGTAGATAATCATGGCTTAATGGGAGACCGCCAACATGGCTTCAGACAAGGAAGATCCTGTTGTACTAATCTGTTATGCTTTTTTGAAGGTGTGAATAAACAGGTAGGCAAAGGTGAGTTGTTGTTAAAGTGTATTTGGACTTTCAGAAAGCCTTTGACAAGGTCTCTCATCAGAGACTTTTGGCAAAACTAAAGAGTCATAGGATAGGAGGCAGTGTACTATTGTGGATCAGGAACTGGTTAAAAGATAGAAAGCAGAGGGTAGGGCTAAATGGCCAATTTTCCCAATGGAGAAAGGTGAATAGTGGTGTACCGCAGGGATCTGTGCTGGGTCCGCTGCTTTTTGACATATTTATAAATAACCTGGAAAGTGGAATAACGAATGAGGTTATCAAATTTTCAGATGACACAAAACTATTTAAAGTTGTTAAAACCCAAGAGGATTGTGGAAAATTGCAAGAGGATCTTGATAAATTGGAAGACTGGGCATCAAAATGGCAGATGAAATTTAATGTGGACAAGTGCAAAGTTATGCACCTAGGGAAGAACAACCCAAACTATGGTTACACGATGCAAGGTTCCACATTAGGAACCACCACCCAGGAAAAAGATTTAGGCGTCATTGTGGATAACATGTTAAAACCCTCGGCTCAGTGTGCAGTGGCGGCCAAGAGAGCAAATAGAATGCTAGGTATGATAAGGAAAGGAATGGAAAATAAAACAAAAGATATTATAATGCCTCTATATCGTTCCATGAATATTGCACCTTGAATATTGTGTGCAATTCTGGTCGCCGTATCTTAAAAAGGATATAGCGTTATTAGAAAAGGTGCAGAGAAGAGACACCAAAATGATAAAGGGGATGGAAGGATACTCCTATGAAGAAAGGCTAAAAAGGTTAGGGCTCTTTAACCTGGAAAAGAGATGGCTGAGGGGAGATATGATAGAAGTCTATAAATTAATGAATGGAGTTGAACGGGTAAGCGTAGATTGATTGTTTACATTATCAGAATATAGAAAGACTAGGGGACATGTAATGAAGTTACAGGGTAAACTATTTAAGACAAATAAGAGAAAATATTTTCTCACTCAAAGTATAATCAAACTCTGGAATTTGTTACCGGAGGATGTAGTAAAGGCTGTTAGTGTAGCTGGGTTTAAAAAAGGTATGGACAAGTTCCTGGAGGAAAGGTCCATAAACCATTATTAAAAAGGGACCCGGGATATCAATGCTTGACCCAATACAAGCATTGCGGAACCTGTCTCTTTTGGGGAAACTGCTAGGTACGTATGACCTAGATTGGCCACTGTTGGAAACAGGATACTGGGCTTGATGGACCTTGGTCTGACCCAGTATGGCATATCTTATGTTCTTATGAATTTCTGCTACAGTGGTATACAGTGATATCAATAGCCAGTGAAAAAAACTTATGAGAAAGGATTCAAAGAGTAGGACAAGTTCTGAGATCTTTTTTCTCCAATATTAATGCTAATTAATTTTTGATGTAAATTAAGGGCCCATATTCAGCGCCAGCAGCTAACGTTCCTACAACGGCTCGCCGCCAGCACCGAATCCTAGACCCAGATATTCATTGCCAAAGGCCACATCCAGTCATTGGCACTGAATATCTGGTTTGACCGTGGAACCTGGAAGTTAACTGGGCAGTGGCGATATTGAGCCACTGACCACTTAGCTTCTGTGGCTAAAGAAAGACCAGCATGTACTGGCTTTAAACTGCAGCTTTCGAGATACAGGCCAGCACTTCAGCAATTTTCAATAGAAACCTGCATCCCCCAAAGAAACTGCTGCACCAGTATAAGCCACAAGGTATTTTGCAGAGCCCATCGAGTTCACAGCACTGGACATACTGGGCACAGACGTCACCAAGATCACTCAGCATTTCGTTTCTCTCCCACCAACCCATATGCCTAATGAATGCATATCCCCAGTGGCAGTGGGCATCATGCACCCGCATCATTCACGAATGACTGCAGAACTGATAAAGTGCCCCCTGACTGATTGTCCCTGCAGGTGGCAGAAGGGCTGAACACATTCGACTTCTTTGGGGGTTTCCAGCCCACTGTGAATATCAATAGCCAAAGCTTTGGAGGTTCATACCCACTGAACTAACGTCCACACTCTGTGTCCTCAGTAACCTGCTGTGTAGTTCCCATTCTTCTCACTACTGTTGCCCAGCCTGCTGCCCTCCTGGTTCCACTGAGGTGTTTTGCCTCAAAAAAAATAAAATAAAATAAAAAAAAATATATATATATATATCTTTCCCGGCTTCGATCATGGTGTTTTGGGCTGTCCATGTTGCTGTTTTGCCCCTCTCTGCCTGTATTCATCATTTAGAGTACGAGGCCAGAAAAAATGAGCATGTGATCAGGGATCAACACTGCCATCTTTTGGTCTAAAAATCCACCAATTTAGGCCAACACATAGATCGAAGCTTCCTTAACAATATTAAAAAGTTGGGCTACAAACGAACATATTCTCCTTGTTAAGAAAATATCTTCCCCTTGTTAGAGCCCTTTGGGGATTTTACAACTCTGTCCTGTATTTGTGGGGTGTTCCCAGAGCTGCTTATCCAGCTCCCCCTTCACGTGGCCTTGGTAGCCACACCCCCATCTCTGGAAACAATAACCCATTGGTCAGACATGACCTTCATTCATGTCCAGGTATTAATGATGTGAGTGTAAAGAGTGGAGTCACTTGATCACTGATGAGAAATGTGAAATTTGCTAAATGATCTTCAATGGTTAACTGTAATGTCCCAGATAAAGGGCCGGTGAAACGTTAATAGGCACTCTTAGGCCGGTGGAATTCGCTCCCAGGCCTCAAGGGCCACCAATGTATCAGATTTTCAGGATATCCTTAATGAATATGCATAAGAGAGATCTGCACGCCCAATACATCCATTGTATGCAAATCTCTTTCATGCATATTCATTAGGAAGGTACTGAAAACCTGACCTGCTGACATTTCTCAAGGATAGCAAGTGAATCCCAGGGCTCTAGGCAAACCTTCAACTTTATGCCCTCCTCTCAATTAACTCTCAGGCCCCAAGGCCCACTTGCCCCATGAAATTCTGATCATTAAACTCAACAATCAAGATCACCCCCTCCAGAGTAATGCTATGAAAAGATCTAATAGACATCCTGGATATCATCTCAGAAACATCTGGTTGTGTAAATAGTGGCCTTTACATCTAGATCACACACATGTTTAAAAAAAGTGCTAATTGGATGTGTGTACCCCCTCCCCCGGTCGAAGACTCATAGAAACTGGCACCCTACAGGCACTGGAATGGCATCATGTGTTATACTTTTTGTTGTGTGCCATACCTTCATTTCAGTTTGTTTTTATCTGCTAATTTTGTGCAGTTTTTATTATTTATATTTTATGCATGTTATTTTGTAATGTGCCTAGAGCACTGTATAGAGTAGAACAGAAATGTTTTCAATAAATAATAATAAAGGGGTATGGTTTGGATGTGCTCCAAACAAAGATGTGTATTTCCCATTTCACAATGGGAAGACATGTCTGACTTGAAAACTATTATCATCAGCTTTCATAACTACCTTGAGGAACACAGAGGTGGCAACTCCCACCTGAGTCCTGGGGTATTATTCAAGAGTTGAGGGCAATAACGGACAGCACTCTGCTTCCACCCTCCTCCAGGCCCCCGTCTATCAATAAGAACCTCCTCCCCACTCCTCAGACTCCCCACAATGCCAATCACAATGCTCTCCACACCCTCCAGAACTCCCTGACATCGATCAGGTCAATGAAGGATTGAATGAGTGATGCTTCATTGCATTGCGCAAGATCAATAATGGAGGAATGAATGAAGCTTCATTGCAGTGGTGAGGTCAGTGATAGGAGGAATGAGTGATGCTCCATTGCATTGTGCAAGATCAGTGATGGAAGAATGAGTGATGCTAAATTGCATTGTGCAAGATCAGTGATGGAGGAATGAGTGATGCTCCATTGCATTGTGCAAGATCAGTGATGGAGGAATGAGTGATGCTCTATTGCATTGTACAAGATCAGTGATGGAAGAATGAGTGATGTTCCATTGCATTGTACAAGAACAGTGATGGAAGAATAAGTGATGCTCCATTGCATTGTATAAGACCAGTGATGGAGGAATGAGTGATGCTCCATTGCATTGTGCAAGATCAGTGATGGAGGAATGAGTGATGCTCCATTGCACTGTGTGAGATCAGTGATGGAGGAATGAGTGATGGTCCATTGCATTGTGCAAGATCAGTGATGGAGGAATGAGTGATGCTCCATTGCATTGTACAAGATCAGTGATGGAGGAATGAGTGATGTTCCATTGCATTGTACAAGATCAGTGATGGAGGAATGAGTGATGCTCCATTGCATTGTACAAGATCAGTGATGGAAGAATGAGTGATGTTCCATTGCATTGTACAAGAACAGTGATGGAAGAATAAGTGATGCTCCATTGCATTGTACAAGATCAGTGATGGAAGAATGAGTGATGCTCCATTGCATTGTGCAAGATCAGTGATGGAGGAATGAGTGATGCTCCATTGCACTGTGTGAGATCAGTGATGGAGGAATGAGTGATGCTCCATTGCATTGTGCAAGATCAGTGATGGAGGAATGAGTGATGCCCCATTGCACTGTGTGAGATCAGTGATGGAGGAATGAGTGATGCTCCATTGCATTGTACAAGATCAGTGATGGAGGAATGAGTGATGTTCCATTGCATTGTACAAGATCAGTGATGGAGGAATGGGTGATGCTCCATTGCATTGTACAAGATCAGTGATGGAGGAATGAGTGATGCTCCATTGCACTGTGTGAGATCAGTGATGGGAGGAATGAGTGATGTTCCCTTGCACTGTGTGAGATCAGTGATGGAAGAATAAGTGATGTTCCATTGCACTGTGTGAGATCAGTGATGGAAGAATAAGTGATGCTCCATTGCATTGTACAAGATCAGTGATGGAGGAATGAGTGATGCTCCATTGCACTGTGTGAGATCAGTGATGGAAGAATAAGTGATGTTCCATTGCACTGTGTGAGATCAGTGATGGAAGAATAAGTGATGCTCCATTGCATTGTGCAAGATCAGTGATGGAGGAATGAGTGATGCTCCATTGCATTGTACAAGATCAGTGATGGAAGAATGAGTGATGTTCCATTGCATTGTACAAGATCAGTGATGGAAGAATAAGTGATGCTCCATTGCATTGTACAAGATCAGTGATGGAAGAATAAGTGATGCTCCACTGCATTGTACAAGATCAGTGATGGAGGAATGAGTGATGTTCCCTTGCACTGTGTGAGATCAGTGATGGAAGAATAAGTGATGTTCCATTGCACTGTGTGAGATCAGTGATGGAAGAATAAGTGATGCTCCATTGCATTGTGCAAGATCAGTGATGGAGGAATGAGTGATGCTCCATTGCATTGTACAAGATCAGTGATGGAAGAATGAGTGATGTTCCATTGCATTGTACAAGATCAGTGATGGAAGAATAAGTGATGCTCCATTGCATTGTACAAGATCAGTGATGGAAGAATAAGTGATGCTCCACTGCATTGTACAAGATCAGTGATGGAGGAATGAGTGATGCTCCATTGCACTGTGTGAGATCAGTGATGGAAGAATGAATGATGCTCCATTGCATTGTACAGGATCAGTGATGAAAGAATGAGTGATGCTCCATTGCACTGTGTGAGATCAGTGATGGAAGAATGAGTGATGCTCCATTGCATTGTGCAAGATCAGTGATGGAGGAATGAGTGATGTTCCATTGCACTGTGTGAGATCAGTGATGGTAGAATGAGTGATGCTCCATTGCATTGTACAAGATCAGTGATGGAGGAATGAGTGATGCTCCATTGCACTGTGTGAGATCAGTGATGGAGGAATGAGTGATGCTTCACTGCAGTGTGTGAGGTCAGTGATGGGAGGAATGAGTGATGCTTCACTGCACTGTGTGAGATCAGTGATGGAGGAATGAGTGATGCTTCACTGCAGTGTGTGAGATCAGTGATGGGAGGAATGAGTGATGCTTCACTGCAGTGTGTGAGGTCAGTGATGGGAGGAATGAGTGATGCTCCATTGCACTGTGTGAGATCAGTGATGGAGGAATGAGTGATGCTCCATTGCACTGTGTGAGGTCAGTGATGGGAGGAATGAGTGATGCTCCATTGCATTGTACAAGATCAGTGATGGAAGAATAAGTGATGCTCCATTGCATTGTACAAGATCAGTGATGGAGGAATGAGTGATGCTCCATTGCACTGTGTGAGATCAGTGATGGAGGAATGAGTGATGCTCCATTGCACTGTGTGAGATCAGTGATGGAGGAATGAGTGATGCTCCATTGCACTGTGTGAGATCAGTGATGGAGGAATGAGTGATGCTCCATTGCAGTGTGTGAGATCAGTGATGGAGGAATGAGTGATGCTCCATTGCACTGTGTGAGATCAGTGATGGGAGGAATGAGTGATGCTCCATTGCAGTGTATGAGATCAGTGATGGAGGAATGAGTGATGCTCCATTGCAGTGTGTGAGATCAGTGATGGAGGAATGAGTGATGCTCCATTGCACTGTGTGAGATCAGTGATGGGAGGAATGAGTGATGCTCCATTGCATTGTACAAGATCAGTGATGGAGGAATGAGTGATGCTCCATTGCACTGTGTGAGATCAGTGATGGAGGAATGAGTGATGCTCCATTGCACTGTGTGAGATCAGTGATGGAGGAATGAGTGATGCTCCATTGCAGTGTGTGAGATCAGTGATGGAGGAATGAGTGATGCTCCATTGCACTGTGTGAGATCAGTGATGGAGGAATGAGTGATGCTCCATTGCATTGTACAAGATCAGTGATGGAGGAATGAGTGATGCTCCATTGCATTGTACAAGATCAGTGATGGAGGAATGAGTGATGCTCCATTGCAGTGTGTGAGATCAGTGATGGGAGGAATGAGTGATGTTCCATTGCATTGTACAAGATCAGTGATGGAGGAATGAGTGATGTTCCATTGCACTGTGTGAGATCAGTGATGGAAGAATGAGTGATGCTCCATTGCATTGTACAAGATCAGTGATGGAGGAATGAGTGATGCTCCATTGCACTGTGTGAGATCAGTGATGGAAGGAATGAGTGATGCTCCATTGCATTGTGCAAGATCAGTGATGGAGGAATGAGTGATGCTCCATTGCACTGTGTGAGATCAGTGATGGAAGAATAAGTGATGCTCCATTGCATTGTGCAAGATCAGTGATGGAGGAATGAGTGATGTTCCATTGCACTGTGTGAGATCAGTGATGGAAGAATGAGTGATGCTCCATTGCATTGTGCAAGATCAGTGATGGAGGAATGAGTGATGATCCATTGCACTGTGATAGATCAGTGATGGAAGGAATAAGTGATGCTCCATTGCATTGTGCAAGATCAGTGATGGAGGAATGAGTGATGTTCCATTGCACTGTGTGAGATCAGTGATGGAAGAATGAGTGATGCTCCATTGCATTGTGCAAGATCAGTGATGGAGGAATGAGTGATGTTCCATTGCACTGTGTGAGATCAGTGATGGAAGAATGAGTGATGCTCCATTGCATTGTGCAAGATCAGTGATGGAGGAATGAGTGATGCTCCATTGCACTGTGTGAGATCAGTGATGGAAGAATGAGTGATGCTCCATTGCATTGTGCAAGATCAGTGATGGAGGAATGAGTGATGTTCCATTGCACTGTGTGAGATCAGTGATGGACGAATGAGTGATGCTCCATTGCACTGTGTGAGATCAGTGATGGAGGAATGAGTGATGCTCGATTGCACTGTGTGAGATCATTGATGGAGGAATGAGTGATGCTTCCCTGCAGTGTGGGAGATCAGTGATGGAGGAATGAGTGATGCTTCACTGCACTGTGTGAGATCAGTGATGGAGGAATGAGTGATGCTTCACTGCAGTGTGTGAGATCAGTGATGGAGGAATGAGTGATGCTTCACTGCACTGTGTGAGATCAGTGATGGAGGAATGAGTGATGCTTCACTGCAGTGTGTGAGATCAGTGATGGAGGAATGAGTGATGCTTCACTGCAGTGTGTGAGGTCAGTGATGGGAGGAATGAGTGATGCTTCACTGCACTGTGTGAGATCAGTGATGAGAGGAATGAGTGATGCTTCACTGCAGTGTGTGAGGTTAATGATGGGAGGAATGAGTGATGCTTCACTGCAGAGTGTGAGATCAGTGATGAGAGGAATGAGTGATGCTCCACTGCACTGTGTGAGATCAGTGATGGAGGAATGAGTGATGCTTCACTGCAGTGTGTGAGGTCAGTGATGGGAGGAATGAGTGATGCTCCATTGCACTGTGTGAGATCAGTGATGGGAGGAATGAGTGATGTTCCATTGCAGTGTGTGAGATCAGTGATGGGAGGAATGAGTGATGCTCCATTGCAGTGTGTGAGATCAGTGATGGGAGGAATGAGTGATGTTCCATTGCATTGTACAAGATCAGTGATGGAGGAATGAGTGATGTTCCATTGCATTGTACAAGATCAGTGATGGAGGAATGAGTGATGTTCCATTGCACTGTGTGAGATCAGTGATAGAAGAATAAGTGATGCTCCATTGCATTGTACAAGATCAGTGATGGAGGAATGAGTGATGCTCCATTGCACTGTGTGAGATCAGTGATGGAAGGAATGAGTGATGCTCCATTGCATTGTGCAAGATCAGTGATGGAGGAATGAGTGATGTTCCATTGCACTGTGTGAGATCAGTGATGGAAGAATGAGTGATGCTCCATTGCATAGTACAAGATCAGTGATGGAACAATAAGTGATGCTCCATTGCACTGTGTTAGATCAGTGATGGAAGGAATGAGTGATGCTCCATTGCATTGTGCAAGATCAGTGATGGAGGAATGAGTGATGCTCCATTGCACTGTGTGAGATCAGTGATGGAAGAATGAGTGATGCTCCATTGCATTGTGCAAGATCAGTGATGGAGGAATGAGTGATGTTCCATTGCACTGTGTGAGATCAGTGATGGAAGAATGAGTGATGCTCCATTGCATAGTACAAGATCAGTGATGGAAGAATAAGTGATGCTCCATTGCACTGTGTGAGATCAGTGATGGAGGAATGAGTGATGCTCCATTGCACTGTGTGAGATCAGTGATGGAGGAATGAGTGATGCTCCATTGCACTGTGTGAGATCAGTGATGGAGGAATGAGTGATGCTCCATTGCAGTGTGTGAGATCAGTGATGGAGGAATGAGTGATGCTCAAGTGCAGTGTGTGAGATCTGTGATGGAGGAATGAGTGATGCTCCATTGCAGTGTGTGAGATCAGTGATGGAGGAATGAGTGATGTTCCATTGCACTGTGTGAGATCAGTGATGGAAGAATGAGTGATGCTCCATTGCATAGTACAAGATCAGTGATGGAAGAATAAGTGATGCTCCATTGCACTGTGTGAGATCAGTGATGGAGGAATGAGTAATGCTTCACTGCAGTGTGTGAGGTCAGTGATGGGAGGAATGAGTGATGCTTCACTGCACTGTGTGAGATCAGTGATGGGAGGAATGAGTGATGCTTCACTGCAGTGTGTGAGATCAGTGATGGGAGGAATGAGTGATGCTCCACTGCACTGTGTGAGATCAGTGATGGAGGAATGAGTGATGCTTCACTGCACTGTGTGAGATCAGTGATGGAGGAATGAGTGATGCTTCACTGCAGTGTGTGAGATCAGTGATGGGAGGAATGAGTGATGCTTCACTGCAGTGTGTGAGATCAGTGATGAGAGGAATGAGTGATGCTTCACTGCACTGTGGGATCTCAGTGAGGGCAGGAATGAGTCATGCTTCAATGCTCTGTGTGAGAGCAGTGATGGAGGAATGAGTGATGCTCCATTGCACTGTGTGAGATCAGTGATGGGAGGAATGAGTGATGTTCCATTGCAGTGTGTGAGATCAGTGATGGGAGGAATGAGTGATGCTCCATTGCACTGTGTGAGATCAGTGATGGAGGAATGAGTGATGCTCCATTGCACTGTGTGAGATCAGTGATGGAGGAATGAGTGATGCTTCACTGCAGTGTGTGAGATCAGTGATGGAGGAATGAGTGATGCTTCACTGCAGTGTGTGAGATCAGTGATGGAGGAATGATTGATTCTCCAATGCACTGTGTGAGATCAGTGATGGGAGGAATGAGTGATGCTCCACTGCACTGTGTGAGATCAGTGATGGAGGAATGAGTGATGCTTCACTGCAGTGTGTGAGATCAGTGATGGAGGAATGAGTGATGCTCCACTGCAGTGTGTGAGATCAGTGATGGAGGAATGAGTGATGCTTCACTGCAGTGTGTGAGATCAGTGATGGAGGAATGAGTGATGCTTCACTGCAGTGTGTGAGATCAGTGATGGGAGGAATGAGTGATGCTTCACTGCAGTGTGTGAGATCAGTGATGGAGGAATGAGTGATGCTCCATTGCACTGTGTGAGATCAGTGATGGAGGAATGAGTGATGCTCCATTGCACTGTGTGAGATCAGTGATGGAGGAATGAGTGATGCTCCATTGCACTGTGTGAGATCAGTGATGGAGGAATGAGTGATGCTCCACTGCACTGTGTGAGATCAGTGATGGAGGAATGAGTGATGCTTCACTGCAGTGTGTGAGATCAGTGATGGGAGGAATGAGTGATGCTCCATTGCACTGTGTGAGATCAGTGATGGAGGAATGAGTGATGCTCCACTGCACTGTGTGAGATCAGTGATGGAGGAATGAGTGATGCTTCACTGCAGTGTGTGAGATCAGTGATGGGAGGAATGAGTGATGCTCCATTGCACTGTGTGAGATCAGTGATGGAGGAATGAGTGATGATACATTGCAGTGTGTGAGATCAGTGATGGTGGAAGGAGTGATGCTCCATTGCACTGTGTGAGATCAGTGATGGAGGAATGAGTGATGCTCCACTGCAGTGTGTGAGATCAGTGATGGAGGAATGAGTGATGCTTCACTGCAGTGTGTGAGGTCAGTGATGGAGGAATGAGTGATGCTCCACTGCACTGTGTGAGATCAGTGATGGAGGAATGAGTGATGCTTCACTGCAGTGTGTGAGATCAGTGATGGGAGGAATGAGAGATGCTTCACTGCACTGTGTGAGATCATTTATGGAGGAATGAGTGATGCTTACCTGCACTGTGTGAGATCAGTGTTTGAGTATTGAGTGATGCTTCACTGCAGTGTGTGAGATCAGTGATGGAGGAATGAGTGATGCTTCACTGCACTGTGTGAGATCAGTGATGGGAGGAATGAGTGATGCTTCACTGCAGTGTGTGAGATCAGTGATGGGAGGAATGAGTGATGCTCCACTGCACTGTGTGAGGTCAGCGATGGAGGAATGAGTGATGCTCCACTGCACTGTGTGAGATCAGTGATGGAGGAATGAGTGATGCTTCACTGCAGTGTGTGAGGTCAGTGATGGGAGGAATGAGTGATGCTACACTGCACTGTGTGAGATCAGTGATGTGAGGAATGAGTGATGCTACACTGCACTGTGTGAGATCAGTGATGGAGGAATGAGTGATGCTTCATTGTACTGTGTGAGATCAGTGATGGAGGAATGAGTGATGCTTCACTGCAGTGTGTGAGATCAGTGATGGAGGAATGAGTGATGCTTCACTGCAGTGTGTGAGATCAGTGATGGAGGAATGAGTGATGCTCCAATGCACTGTGTGAGATCAGTGATGGAG
The DNA here is from genome assembly GCA_033557465.1 of Ichthyophis bannanicus. Classification (NCBI taxonomy): domain Eukaryota; kingdom Metazoa; phylum Chordata; class Amphibia; order Gymnophiona; family Ichthyophiidae; genus Ichthyophis; species Ichthyophis bannanicus. The sequence goes on along the minus strand of CM066033.1, from coordinate 817,463,345 downwards.
GAATGAGTGATGCTTCACTGCAGTGTGTGAGATCAGTGATGGAGGAATGAGTGATGCTTCACTGCAGTGTGTGAGATCAGTGATGGAGGAATGAGTGATGCTCCACTGCACTGTGTGAGATCAGTGATGGAGGAATGAGTGATGCTTCACTGCAGTGTGTGAGATCAGTGATGGAGGAATGAGTGATGCTTCACTGCAGTGTGTGAGATCAGTGATGGAGGAATGAGTGATGCTTCACTGCACTGTGTGAGATCAGTGATGGAGGAATGAGTGATGCTTCACTGCAGTGTGTGAGATCAGTGATGGAGGAATGAGTGATGCTTCACTGCACTGTGTGAGATCAGTGATGGAGGAATGAGTGATGCTTCACTGCAGTGTGTGAGATCAGTGATGGGAGGAATGAGTGATGCTCCATTGCACTGTGTGAGATCAGTGATGGAGGAATGAGTGATGCTCCATTGCACTGTGTGAGATCAGTGATGGAGGAATGAGTGATGCTTCACTGCAGTGTGTGAGATCAGTGATGGAGGAATGAGTGATGCTCCATTGCACTGTGTGAGATCAGTGATGGAGGAATGAGTGATGCTTCACTGCAGTGTGTGAGATCAGTGATGGAGGAATGAGTGATGCTCCACTGCACTGTGTGAGATCAGTGATGGGAGGAATGAGTGATGCTTCACTGCAGTGTGTGAGATCAGTGATGGAGGAATGAGTGATGCTTCACTGCAGTGTGTGAGATCAGTGATGGGAGGAATGAGTGATGCTCCATTGCACTGTGTGAGATCAGTGATGGAGGAATGAGTGATGCTCCACTGCACTGTGTGAGATCAGTGATGGAGGAATGAGTGATGCTTCACTGCAGTGTGTGAGATCAGTGATGGGAGGAATGAGTGATGCTCCACTGCACTGTGTGAGATCAGTGATGGAGGAATGAGTGATGCTTCACTGCAGTGTGTGAGATCAGTGATGGAGGAATGAGTGATGCTTCACTGCACTGTGTGAGATCAGTGATGGAGGAATGAGTGATGCTTCACTGCACTGTGTGAGATCAGTGATGGGAGGAATGAGTGATGCTTCACTGCAGTGTGTGAGGTCAGTGATGGGAGGAATGAGTGATGCTTCACTGCAGTGTGTGAGATCAGTGATGGGAGGAATGAGTGATGTTTCATTGCCTTGGCAAGATCAATGATGAGAGGAATGAGTGATGCTCCACTGCACTGTGTGAGATCAGTGATGGAGGAATGAGTGATGCTACACTGCACTGTGTGAGATCAGTGATGGAGGAATGAGTGATGCTTCACTGCACTGTGTGAGATCAGTGATGGAGGAATGAGTGATGCTTCACTGCAGTGTGTGAGATCAGTGATGGAGGAATGAGTGATGCTTCACTGCAGTGTGTGAGATCAGTGATGGAGGAATGAGTGATGCTTCACTGCAGTGTGTGAGATCAGTGATGGGAGGAATGAGTGATGCTTCACTGCAGTGTGTGAGGTCAGTGATGGAGGAATGAGTGATGCTTCACTGCAGTGTGTGAGATCAGTGATGGGAGGAATGAGTGATGCTTCACTGCAGTGTGTGAGATCAGTGATGAGAGGAATGAGTGATGCTCCATTGCACTGTGTGAGATCAGTGATGGAGGAATGAGTGATGCTTCACTGCAGTGTGTGAGATCAGTGATGGGAGGAATGAGTGATGCTCCATTGCACTGTGTGAGATCAGTGATGGAGGAATGAGTGATGCTTCACTGCAGTGTGTGAGATCAGTGATGGAGGAATGAGTGATGCTTCACTGCAGTGTGTGAGATCAGTGATGGAGGAATGAGTGATGCTTCATTGCACTGTGTGAGATCAGTGATGGAGGAATGAGTGATGCTTCACTGCAGTGTGTGAGATCAGTGATGGGAGGAATGAGTGATGCTCCACTGCACTGTGTGAGATCAGTGATGGAGGAATGAGTGATGCTCCACTGCACTGTGTGAGATCAGTGATGGAGGAATGAGTGATGCTTCACTGCAGTGTGTGAGATCAGTGATGGAGGAATGAGTGATGCTTCACTGCAGTGTGTGAGATCAGTGATGGAGGAATGAGTGATGCTCCATTGCACTGTGTGAGATCAGTGATGGAGGAATGAGTGATGCTTCACTGCAGTGTGTGAGATCAGTGATGGAGGAATGAGTGATGCTTCACTGCACTGTGTGAGATCAGTGATGGAGGAATGAGTGATGCTTCACTGCAGTGTGTGAGATCAGTGATGGGAGGAATGAGTGATGCTCCATTGCACTGTGTGAGATCAGTGATGGGAGGAATGAGTGATGCTTCACTGCAGTGTGTGAGATCAGTGATGGAGGAATGAGTGATGCTTCACTGCAGTGTGTGAGATCAGTGATGAGAGGAATGAGTGATGCTCCATTGCACTGTGTGAGATCAGTGATGGAGGAATGAGTGATGCTTTATTGCACTGTGTGAGATCAGTGATGGAGGAATGAGTGATGCTTCACTGCAGTGTGTGAGGTCAGTGATGGGAGGAATGAGTGATGCTTCACTGCACTGTGTGAGATCAGTGATGGGAGGAATGAGTGATGCTTCACTGCAGTGTGTGAGATCAGTGATGGGAGGAATGAGTGATGCTTCACTGCAGTGTGTGAGATCAGTGATGGGAGGAATGAGTGATGCTTCACTGCAGTGTGTGAGATCAGTGATGGAGGAATGAGTGATGCTTCACTGCAGTGTGTGAGATCAGTGATGGGAGGAATGAGTGATGCTCCATTGCACTGTGTGAGATCAGTGATGGGAGGAATGAGTGATGCTCCATTGCACTGTGTGAGATCAGTGATGGAGGAATGAGTGATGTTCCATTGCAGTGTGTGAGATCAGTGATGGAGGAATGAGTGATGCTTCATTGCACTGTGTGATGTCAGTGATGGGAGGAATGAGTGATGCTTCACTGCAGTGTGTGAGATCAGTGATGAGAGGAATGAGTGATGCTCCACTGCACTGTGTGAGATCAGTGATGGGAGAAATGAGTAATGCTTCACTGCAGTGTGTGAGGTTAATGATGGGAGGAATGAGTGATGCTTCACTGCTCTGTGTGAGATCAGTGATGGGAGGAATGAGTGATGCTCCACTGCACTGTGTGAGATCAGTGATGGAGGAATGAGTGATGCTTCACTGCAGTGTGTGAGATCAGTGATGGGAGGAATGAGTGATGCTTCACTGCACTGTGTGAGATCAGTGATGGAGGAATGATTGAGGAATGAGTGATGCTTCACTGCAGTGTGTGAGATCAGTGATGGAGGAATGAGTGATGCTTCACTGCAGTGTGTGAGATCAGTGATGGAGGAATGAGTGATGCTTCACTGCACTGTGTGAGATCAGTGATGGAGGAATGAGTGATGCTTCACTGCAGTGTGTGAGATCAGTGATGGGAGGAATGAGTGATGCTTCACTGCAGTGTGTGAGATCAGTGATGGAGGAATGAGTGATGCTACACTGCACTGTGTGAGATCAGTGATGGGAGGAATGAGTGATGCTTCACTGCAGTGTGTGAGATCAGTGATGGAGGAATGAGTGATGCTCCATTGCACTGTGTGAGATCAGTGATGGAGGAATGAGTGATGCTTCACTGCAGTGTGTGAGATCAGTGATGGAGGAATGAGTGATGCTTCCACTGCACTGTGTGAGATCAGTGATGGAGGAATGAGTGATGCTTCACTGCACTGTGTGTGAGATCAGTGATGGAGGAATGAGTGATGCTTCACTGCAGTGTGTGAGATCAGTGATGGAGGAATGAGTGATGCTCCATTGCACTGTGTGAGATCAGTGATGGAGGAATGAGTGATGCTTCACTGCAGTGTGTGAGATCAGTGATGGAGGAATGAGTGATGCTCCATTGCACTGTGTGAGATCAGTGATGGAGGAATGAGTGATGCTTCACTGCAGTGTGTGAGATCAGTGATGGAGGAATGAGTGATGCTCCACTGCACTGTGTGAGATCAGTGATGGAGGAATGAGTGATGCTACACTGCAGTGTGTGAGATCAGTGATGGAGGAATGAGTGATGCTTCACTGCAGTGTGTGAGATCAGTGCTGGAGGAATGAGTGATGCTTCACTGCAGTGTGTGAGGTCAGTGATGGAGGAATGAGTGATGCTCCATTGCACTGTGTGAGATCAGTGATGGAGGAATGAGTGATGCTTCACTGCAGTGTGTGAGATCAGTGATGGAGGAATGAGTGATGCACCATTGCACTGTGTGAGATCAGTGATGGAGGAATGAGTGATGCTCCATTGCACTGTGTGAGATCAGTGATGGAGGAATGAGTGATGCTCCATTGCAGTGTGTGAGATCAGTGATGGAGGAATGAGTGATGCTCCATTGCACTGTGTGAGGTCAGTGATGGAGGAATGAGTGATGCTTCACTGCAGTGTGTGAGATCAGTGATGGAGGAATGAGTGATGCTTCATTGTACTGTGTGAGATCAGTGATGGAGGAATGAGTGATGCTTCACTGCAGTGTGTGAGATCAGTGATGGGAGGAATGAGTGATGCTCCATTGCACTGTGTGAGATCAGTGATGGAGGAATGAGTGATGCTCCATTGCACTGTGTGAGATCAGTGATGGAGGAATGAGTGATGCTTCACTGCAGTGTGTGAGATCAGTGATGGAGGAATGAGTGATGCTCCATTGCACTGTGTGAGATCAGTGATGGAGGAATGAGTGATGCTTCACTGCAGTGTGTGAGATCAGTGATGGAGGAATGAGTGATGCTTCACTGCACTGTGTGAGGAGGAATGAGTGATGCTTCACTGCAGTGTGTGAGATCAGTGATGGAGGAATGAGTGATGCTTCACTGCAGTGTGTGAGGTCAGTGATGGAGGAATGAGTGATGCTTCACTGCACTGTGTGAGGTCAGTGATGGAGGAATGAGTGATGCTTCACTGCAGTGTGTGAGATCAGTGATGGAGGAATGAGTGATGCTCCATTGCACTGTGTGAGGTCAGTGATGGGAGGAATGAGTGATGCTCCATTGCAGTGTGTGAGATCAGTGATGGAGAAATGAGTGATGCTTCACTGCAGTGTGTGAGATCAGTGATGGAGGAATGAGTGATGCTTCACTGCAGTGTGTGAGGTCAGTGATGGAGGAATGAGTGATGCTCCATTGCACTGTGTGAGATCAGTGATGGAGGAATGAGTGATGCTTCACTGCAGTGTGTGAGATCAGTGATGGAGGAATGAGTGATGCTCCATTGCACTGTGTGAGATCAGTGATGGAGGAATGAGTGATGCTCCATTGCACTGTGTGAGATCAGTGATGGAGGAATGAGTGATGCTTCACTGCAGTGTGTGAGATCAGTGATGGGAGGAATGAGTGATGCTCCATTGCACTGTGTGAGATCAGTGATGGAGGAATGAGTGATGCTCCATTGCACTGTGTGAGATCAGTGATGGAGGAATGAGTGATGCTTCACTGCAGTGTGTGAGATCAGTGATGGAGGAATGAGTGATGCTCCATTGCACTGTGTGAGATCAGTGATGGGAGGAATGAGTGATGCTTCACTGCAGTGTGTGAGATCAGTGATGGAGGAATGAGTGATGCTTCACTGCACTGTGTGAGGAGGAATGAGTGATGCTTCACTGCAGTGTGTGAGATAAGTGATGGAGGAATGAGTGATGCTTCACTGCAGTGTGTGAGGTCAGTGATGGAGGAATGAGTGATGCTTCACTGCACTGTGTGAGGTCAGTGATGGAGGAATGAGTGATGCTTCACTGCAGTGTGTGAGATCAGTGATGGAGGAATGAGTGATGCTCCATTGCACTGTGTGAGGTCAGTGATGGGAGGAATGAGTGATGCTCCATTGCAGTGTGTGAGATCAGTGATGGAGAAATGAGTGATGCTTCACTGCAGTGTGTGAGATCAGTGATGGAGGAATGAGTGATGCTTCACTGCAGTGTTTGAGGTCAGTGATGGAGGAATGAATGATGCTCCATTGCACTGTGTGAGATCAGTGATGGAGGAATGAGTGATGCTTCACTGCAGTGTGTGAGATCAGTGATGGAGGAATGAGTGATGCTCCATTGCACTGTGTGAGATCAGTGATGGAGGAATGAGTGATGCTCCATTGCACTGTGTGAGATCAGTGATGGAGGAATGAGTGATGCTTCACTGCAGTGTGTGAGATCAGTGATGGAGGAATGAGTGATGCTCCATTGCACTGTGTGAGATCAGTGATGGAGGAATGAGTGATGCTCCATTGCACTGTGTGAGATCAGTGATGGAGGAATGAGTGATGCTCCATTGCACTGTGTGAGATCAGTGATGGAGGAATGAGTGATGTTTCACTGCAGTGTGTGAGGTCAGTGATGGGAGGAATGAGTGATGCTTCACTGCAGTGTGTGAGATCAGTGATGGAGGAATGAGTGATGCTTCACTGCAGTGTGTGAGATCAGTGATGGAGGAATGAGTGATGCTCCATAGCACTGTGTGAAATCAGTGATGGGAGGAATGAGTGATGCTTCACTGCAATGTGTGAGATCAGTGATGGGAGGAATGAGTGATGCTCCATTGCACTGTGTGAGATCAGTGATGGAGGAATGAGTGATGCTCCATTGCACTGTGTGAGATCAGTGATGGAGGAATGAGTGATGTTTCACTGCAGTGTGTGAGATCAGTGATGGAGGAATGAGTGATGCTCCATTGCACTGTGTGAGATCAGTGATGGAGGAATGAGTGATGCTCCATTGCACTGTGTGAGATCAGTGATGGAGGAATGAGTGATGCTTCACTGCAGTGTGTGAGGTCAGTGATGGAGGAATGAGTGATGCTTCACTGCAGTGTGTGAGGTCAGTGATGGGAGGAATGAGTGATGCTTCACTGCAGTGTGTGAGATCAGTGATGGGAGGAATGAGTGATGTTTCACTGCAGTGTGTGAGATCAGTGATGGAGGAATGAGTGATGCTCCATTGCACTGTGTGAGATCAGTGATGGAGGAATGAGTGATGCTTCACTGCAGTGTGTGAGGTCAGTGATGGGAGGAATGAGTGATGCTCCATTGCACTGTGTGAGATCAGTGATGGGAGGAATGAGTGATGCTTCACTGCAGTGTGTGAGATCAGTGATGGGAGGAATGAGTGATGCTTCACTGCAGTGTGTGAGATCAGTGATGGAGGAATGAGTGATGCTTCACTGCAGTGTGTGAGATCAGTGATGGGAGGAATGAGTGATGCTCCATTGCACTGTGTGAGATCAGTGATGGAGGAATGAGTGATGCTCCATTGCACTGTGTGAGATCAGTGATGGAGGAATGAGTGATGCTCCATTGCACTGTGTGAGATCAGTGATGGGAGGAATGAGTGATGCTCCATTGCACTGTGTGAGGTCAGTGATGGGAGGAATGAGTGATGCTTCACTGCAGTGTGTGAGATCAGTGATGGAGGAATGAGTGATGTTCCATTGCAGTGTGTGAGATCAGTTATGGGAGGAATGAGTGATGCTTCATTGCACTGTGTGAGATCAGTGATGGAGGAATGAGTGATGCTTCACTGCAGTGTGTGAGATCAGTGATGGGAGGAATGAGTGATGCTCCATTGCACTGTGTGAGATCAGTGATGGAGGAATGAGTGATGCTCCATTGCACTGTGTGAGATCAGTGATGGAGGAATGAGTGATGCTTCACTGCAGTGTGTGAGATCAGTGATGGAGGAATGAGTGATGCTCCATTGCACTGTGTGAGATCAGTGATGGGAGGAATGAGTGATGCTCCATTGCACTGTGTGAGATCAGTGATGGAGGAATGAGTGATGCTCCATTGCACTGTGTGAGATCAGTGATGGAGGAATGAGTGATGCTTCACTGCAGTGTGTGAGATCAGTGATGGAGGAATGAGTGATGCTCCATTGCACTGTGTGAGATCAGTGATGGAGGAATGAGTGATGCTTCACTGCAGTGTGTGAGGTCAGTGATGGAGGAATGAGTGATGCTCCATTTTATTGTTCAAGATCAGTGATGGAGGAATGAGTGATGCTCCATTGCACTGTGTGAGATCACTGATGGAGGAATGAGTGATGCTTCACTGCAGTGTGTGAGATCAGTGATGGAGGAATGAGTGATGCTCCATTGCACTGTGTGAGATCAGTGATGGAGGAATGAGTGATGCTTCACTGCAGTGTGTGAGGTCAGTGATGGAGGAATGAGTGATGCTCCATTGCACTGTGTGAGGTCAGTGATGGAGGAATGACTGATGCTCCATTGTATTGTTCAAGATCAGTGATGGAGGAATGAGTGATGCTCCATTGCACTGTGTGAGATCAGTGATGGGAGGTATGAGTGGTGCTTCACTGCAGTGTGTGAGATCAGTGATGGAGGAATGAGTGATGCTTCACTGCACTGTGTGAGGTCAGTGATGGAGGAATGAGTGATGCTTCACTGCAGTGTGTGAGATCAGTGATGGAGGAATGAGTGATGCTTCACTGCAGTGTGTGAGGTCAGTGATGGAGGAATGAGTGATGCTTCACTGCACTGTGTGAGGTCAGTGATGGAGGAATGAGTGATGCTTCACTGCAGTGTGTGAGATCAGTGATGGAGGAATGAGTGATGCTTCACTGCACTGTGTGTGAGTCAGTGATGGGAGGAATGAGTGATGCTCCATTGCACTGTGTGAGATCAGTGATGGAGAATGAGTGATGCTTCACTGCAGTGTGTGAGATCAGTGATGGAGGAATGAGTGATGCTTCACTGCAGTGTGTGAGGTCAGTGATGGAGGAATGAATGATGCTCCATTGCACTGTGTGAGATCAGTGATGGAGGAATGAGTGATGCTTCACTGCAGTGTGTGAGATCAGTGATGGAGGAATGAGTGATGCTCCATTGCACTGTGTGAGATCAGTGATGGAGGAATGAGTGATGCTCCATTGCACTGTGTGAGATGAGTGATGGAGGAATGAGTGATGCTCCATTGCAGTGTGTGAGATCAGTGATGGAGGAATGAGTGATGCTCAATTGCACTGTGTGAGATCAGTGATGGAGGAATGAGTGATGCTTCACTGCAGTGTGTGAGGTCAGTGATGGGAGGAATGAGTGATGCTCCATTGCACTGTGTGAGATCAGTGATGGAGGAATGAGTGATGCTCCATTGCACTGTGTGAGATCAGTGATGGAGGAATGAGTGATGCTTCACTGCTGTGTGTGAGATCAGTGATGGGAGGAATGAGTGATGCTCCATTGCACTGTGTGAGATCAGTGATGGAGGAATGAGTGATGCTTCACTGCAGTGTGTGAGGTCAGTGATGGAGGAATGAGTGATGCTCCATAGCACTGTGTGAAATCAGTGATGGGAGGAATGAGTGATGCTTCACTGCAGTGTGTGAGATCAGTGATGGAGGAATGAGTGATGCTCCATTGCACTGTGTGAGATCAGTGATGGAGGAATGAGTGATGCTCCATTGCACTGTGTGAGATCAGTGATGGAGGAATGAGTGATGCTTCACTGCAGTGTGTGAGATCAGTGATGGAGGAATGAGTGATGCTTCACTGCAGTGTGTGAGATCAGTGATGGGAGGAATGAGTGATGCTTCACTGCAGTGTGTGAGATCAGTGATGAGAGGAATGAGTGATGCTCCACTGCACTGTGTGAGATCAGTGATGGAGGAATGAGTGATGCTTCACTGCAGTGTGTGAGGTCAGTGATGGGAGGAATGAGTGATGCTCCATTGCACTGTGTGAGATCAGTGATGGAGGAATGAGTGATGCTTCACTGCAGTGTGTGAGGTTAATGATGGGAGGAATGAGTGATATTTCAATGCCGTGGCAAGATCAATGATGAGAGGAATGAGTGATGCTCCACTGCACTTTGTGAGATCAGTGATGGAGGAATGAGTGATGCTCCACTGCACTGTGTGAGATCAGTGATGGAGGAATGAATGATGCTCCATTGCACTGTGTGAGATCAGTGATGGAGGAATGATTGATGCTTCACTGCAGTGTGTGAGGTCAGTGATGGAGGAATGAGTGATGCTCCACTGCACTGTGTGAGATCAGTGATGGAGGAATGAGTGATGCTTCACTGCAGTGTGTGAGATCAGTGATGGGAGGAATGAGTGATGCTTCACTGCAGTGTGTCAGGTCAGTGATGGAGGAATGAGTGATGCTTCACTGCAGTGTGTGAGATCAGTGATGGGAGGAATGAGTGATGCTTCACTGCAGTGTGTGAGATCAGTGATGGGAGGAATGAGTGATGCTCCATTGCACTGTGTGAGATCAGTGATGGAGGAATGAGTGATGCTTCACTGCAGTGTGTGAGATCAGTGATGGGAGGAATGAGTGATGCTCCATTGCACTGTGTGAGATCAGTGATGGAGGAATGAGTGATGCTTCACTGCAGTGTGTGAGATCAGTGATGGGAGGAATGAGTGATGCTCCATTGCACTGTGTGAGATCAGTGATGGGAGGAATGAGTGATGCTCCATTGCACTGTGTGAGATCAGTGATGGAGGAATGAGTGATTCTTCACTGCAGTGTGTGAGATCAGTGATGGAGGAATGAGTGATGCTTCACTGCAGTGTGTGAGATCAGTTATGGAGGAATGAGTGATGCTTCACTGCAGTGTGTGAGGTCAGTGATGGGAGGAATGAGTGATGCTTCATTGCACTGTGTGAGATCAGTGATGGAGGAATGAGTGATGCTCCATTGCACTGTGTGAGATCAGTGATGGAGGAATGAGTGATGCTCCATTGCACTGTGTGAGATCAGTGATGGGAGGAATGAGTGATGCTCCATTGCACTGTGTGAGGTCAGTGATGGAGGAATGAGTGATGCTCCATTGCACTGTGTGAGATCAGTGATGGAGGAATGAGTGATGCTTCACTGCAGTGTGTGAGGTCAGTGATGGAGGAATGAGTGATGCTTCACTGCACTGTGTGAGGTCAGTGATGGAGGAATGAGTGATGCTTCACTGCAGTGTGTGAGGTCAGTGATGGGAGGAATGAGTGATGCTCCATTGCACTGTGTGAGGTCAGTGATGGGAGGAATGAGTGATGCTCCATTGCACTGTGTGAGATCAGTGATGGAGGAATGAGTGATGCTTCACTGCAGTGTGTGAGATCAGTGATGGAGGAATGAGTGATGCTCCACTGCACTGTGTGAGATCAGTGATGGAGGAATGAGTGATGCTTCACTGCAGTGTTTGAGGTCAGTGATGGAGGAATGAATGATGCTCCATTGCACTGTGTGAGATCAGTGATGGAGGAATGAGTGATGCTTCACTGCAGTGTGTGAGATCAGTGATGGAGGAATGAGTGATGCACCATTGCACTGTGTGAGATGAGTGATGGAGGAATGAGTGATGCTCCATTGCACTGTGTGAGATGAGTGATGGAGGAATGAGTGATGCTCCATTGCAGTGTGTGAGATCAGTGATGCAGGAATGAGTGATGCTCAATTGCACTGTGTGAGATCAGTGATGGAGGAATGAGTGATGCTTCACTGCAGTGTGTGAGGTCAGTGATGGGAGGAATGAGTGATGCTCCATTGCACTGTGTGAGATCAGTGATGGAGGAATGAGTGATGCTCCATTGCACTGTGTGAGATCAGTGATGGAGGAATGAGTGATACTTCACTGCAGTGTGTGAGATCAGTGATGGGAGGAATGAGTGATGCTCCATTGCACTGTGTGAGATCAGTGATGGAGGAATGAGTGATGCTCCATTGCACTGTGTGAGATCAGTGATGGAGGAATGAGTGATGCTCCATTGCACTGTGTGAGATCAGTGATGGAGGAATGAGTGATGCTTCACTGCAGTGTGTGAGATCAGTGATGGAGGAATGAGTGATGCTTCACTGCAGTGTTTGAGGTCAGTGATGGAGGAATGAATGATGCTCCATTGCACTGTGTGAGATCAGTGATGGAGGAATGAGTGATGCTTCACTGCAGTGTGTGAGATCAGTGATGGAGGAATGAGTGATGCACCATTGCACTGTGTGAGATGAGTGATGGAGGAATGAGTGATGCTCCATTGCACTGTGTGAGATGAGTGATGGAGGAATGAGTGATGCTCCATTGCAGTGTGTGAGATCAGTGATGGAGGAATGAGTGATGCTCCATTGCACTGTGTGAGGTCAGTGATGGGAGGAATGAGTGATGCTTCACTGCAGTGTGTGAGGTCAGTGATGGGAGGAATGAGTGATGCTCCATTGCACTGTGTGAGATCAGTGATGGAGGAATGAGTGATGCTCCATTGCACTGTGTGAGATCAGTGATGGAGGAATGAGTGATGCTTTACTGCAGTGTGTGAGATCAGTGATGGGAGGAATGAGTGATGCTCCATTGCACTGTGTGAGATCAGTGATGGAGGAATGAGTGATGCTCCATTGCACTGTGTGAGATCAGTGATGGAGGAATGAGTGATGCTTCATTGTACTGTGTGATATCAGTGATGGAGGAATGAGTGATGCTTCACTGCACTGTGTGAGGTCAGTGATGGAGGAATGAGTGATGCTTCACTGCAGTGTGTGAGATCAGTGATGGAGGAATGAGTGATGCTACAATGCACTGTGTGAGATCAGTGATGGAGGAAAGAATGATGCTTCACTGCAGTGTGTGTGAGATCAGTGATGGAGGAATGAGTGATGCTTCATTGTACTGTGTGATATCAGTGATGGAGGAATGAGTGATGCTTCACTGCAGTGTGTGAGATCAGTGATGGAGGAATGAGTGATGCTTCACTGCAGTGTGTGAGATCAGTGATGGAGGAATGAGTGATGCTTCACTGCACTGTGTGAGATCAGTGATGGAGGAATGAGTGATGCTTCACTGCAGTGTGTGAGATCAGTGATGGAGGAATGAGTGATGCTTCACTGCAGTGTGTGAGATCAGTGATGGAGGAATGAGTGATGCTTCATTGCACTGGGTGATGTCAGTGATGGGAGGAATGAGTGATGCTCCACTGCTCTGTGTGATATCAGTGATGGAGGAATGAGTGATGCTTCACTGCAGTGTGTGAGATCAGTGATGGAGGAATGAGTGATGCTTCACTGCAGTGTGTGAGATCAGTGATGGGAGGAATGAGTGATGCTCCATTGCATTGTTCAAGATCAGTGATGGAGGAATGAGTGATGCTCCATTGCACTGTGTGAGATCACTGATGGAGGAATGAGTGATGCTTCACTGCAGTGTGTGAGGTCAGTGATGGAGGAATGAGTGATGCTCCATTGCACTGTGTGAGGTCAGTGATGGAGGAATGACTGATGCTTCACTGCAGTGTGTGAGATCAGTGATGGAGGAATGAGTGATGCTCCATTGCACTGTGTGAGGTCAGTGATGGGAGGAATGAGTGATGCTTCACTGCAGTGTGTGAAGTCAGTGATGGAGGAATGAGTGATGCTTCACTGCAATGTGTGAGATCAGTGATGGGAGGAATGAGTGATGCTCCATTGTATTGTTCAAGATCAGTGATGGAGGAATGAGTGATGCTCCATTGCACTGTGTGAGATCACTGATGGAGGAATGAGTGATGCTTCATTGCACTGTGTGAGGTCAGTGATGGGAGGAATGAGTGATTCTCCATTGCACTGTGTGAGATCAGTGATGGAGGAATGAATGATGCTTCACTGCAGTGTGTGAGATCAGTGATGGAGGAATGAGTGATGCTTCACTGCAGTGTGTGAGGTCAGTGATGGAGGAATGAGTGATGCTCCATTGCACTGTGTGAGGTCAGTGATGGGAGGAATGAGTGATGCTTCACTGCAGTGTGTGAAGTCAGTGATGGAGGAATGAGTGATGCTTCACTGCAATGTGTGAGATCAGTGATGGGAGGAATGAGTGATGCTCCATTGTATTGTTCAAGATCAGTGATGGAGGAATGAGTGATGCTCCATTGCACTGTGTGAGATCACTGATGGAGGAATGAGTGATGCTTCATTGCACTGTGTGAGGTCAGTGATGGGAGGAATGAATGATGCTTCACTGCAGTGTGTGAGATCAGTGATGGAGGAATGAATGATGCTTCACTGCAGTGTGTGAGATCAGTGATGGAGGAATGAGTGATGCTTCACTGCAGTGTGTGAGATCAGTGATGGAGGAATGAGTGATGCTCCATTGCACTGTGTGAGGTCAGTGATGGGAGGAATGAGTGATGCTTCACTGCAGTGTGTGAAGTCAGTGATGGAGGAATGAGTGATGCTTCACTGCAATGTGTGAGATCAGTGATGGAGGAATGAGTGATGCTCCATTGTATTGTGTGAGATCAGTGATGGAGGAATGAGTGATGCTCCATTGCACTGTGTGAGATCAGTGATGGAGGAATGAGTGATGCTCCATTGCACTGTGTGAGGTCAGTGATGGGAGGAATGAGTGATTCTCCATTGCACTGTGTGAGATCAGTGATGGAGGAATGAATGATGCTTCACTGCAGTGTGTGAGATCAGTGATGGAGGAATGAGTGATGCTTCACTGCAGTGTGTGAGATCAGTGATGGAGGAATGAGTGATGCTTCATTGCACTGTGTGAGATCAGTGATGGAGGAATGAGTGATACTTCACTGCAATGTGTGAGATCAGTGATGGGAGGAATGAGTGATGCTCCATTGCACTGTGTGAGATCAGTGATGGAGGAATGAGTGATGCTCCATTGCACTGTGTGAGATCAGTGATGGAGGAATGAGTGATGCTTCACTGCAGTGTGTGAGATCAGTGATGGAGGAATGAGTGATGCTTCACTGCAGTGTGTGAGATCAGTGATGAGAGGAATGAGTGATGCTCCATTGCACTGTGTGAGATCAGTGATGGAGGAATGAGTGATGCTTCACTGCAGTGTGTGAGATCAGTGATGGAGGAATGAGTGATGCTTCATTGTACTGTGTGAGATCAGTGATGGAGGAATGAGTGATGCTTCACTGCAGTGTGTGAGATCAGTGATGGGAGGAATGAGTGATGCTCCATTGCACTGTGTGAGATCAGTGATGGGAGGAATGAGTGATGCTTCACTGCAGTGTGTGAGATCAGTGATGGAGGAATGAGTGATGCTTCACTGCAGTGTGTGAGATCAGTGATGAGAGGAATGAGTGATGCTCCATTGCACTGTGTGAGATCAGTGATGGAGGAATGAGTGATGCTTTATTGCACTGTGTGAGATCAGTGATGGAGGAATGAGTGATGCTTCACTGCAGTGTGTGAGGTCAGTGATGGGAGGAATGAGTGATGCTTCACTGCACTGTGTGAGATCAGTGATGGGAGGAATGAGTGATGCTTCACTGCAGTGTGTGAGATCAGTGATGGGAGGAATGAGTGATGCTTTACTGCAGTGTGTGAGGTCAGTGATGGGAGGAATGAGTGATGCTTCACTGCAGTGTGTGAGATCAGTGATGGAGGAATGAGTGATGCTCCATAGCACTGTGTGAGATCAGTGATGGGAGGAATGAGTGATGCTCCATTGCACTGTGTGAGATCAGAGATGGAGGAATGAGTGATGTTCCATTGCAGTGTGTGAGATCAGTGATGGAGGAATGAGTGATGCTTCACTGCTCTGTGTGAGATCAGTGATGGAGTAATGAGTGATGCTTCACTGCAGTGTGTGAGATCAGTGATGGAGGAATGAGTGATGCTCCATTGCACTGTGTGAGATCAGTGATGGGAGGAATGAGTGATGCTTCACTGCAGTGTGTGAGATCAGTGATGGGAGGAATGAGTGATGCTTCACTGCTCTGTGTGAGATCAGTGATGGGAGGAATGAGTGATGCTCCACTGCACTGTGTGAGATCAGTGATGGGAGAAATGAGTAATGCTTCACTGCAGTGTGTGAGGTTAATGATGGGAGGAATGAGTGATGCTTCACTGCACTGTGTGAGGTCAGTGATGGAGGAATGAGTGATGCTTCACTGCAGTGTGTGAGATCAGTGATGGAGGAATGAGTGATGCTTCATTGCACTGTGTGAGATCAGTGATGGAGGAATGAGTGATGCTTCACTGCAGTGTGTGAGATCAGTGATGGAGGAATGAGTGATGCTCCATTGCACTGTGTGAGATCAGTGATGGAGGAATGAGTGATGCTCCACTGCACTGTGTGAGATCAGTGATGGAGGAATGAGTGATGCTCCATTGCAGTGTGTGAGATCAGTGATGGAGGAATGAGTGATGCTTCACTGCAGTGTGTGAGATCAGTGATGGAGGAATGAGTGATGCTTCACTGCAGTGTGTGAGATCAGTGATGGAGGAATGAGTGATGCTCCATTGCACTGTGTGAGATCAGTGATGGAGGAATGAGTGATGCTCCATTGCAGTGTGTGAGATCAGTGATGGAGGAATGAGTGATGCTCCATTGCACTGTGTGAGATCAGTGATGGAGGAATGAGTGATGCTTCATTGCAGTGTGTGAGATCAGTGATGGAGGAATGAGTGATGCTCCATTGCACTGTGTGAGATCAGTGATGGAGGAATGAGTGATGCTCCATTGCACTGTGTGAGATCAGTGATGGGAGGAATGAGTGATGCTCCATTGCAGTGTGTGAGATCAGTGATGGAGGAATGAGTGATGCTTCATTGCAGTGTGTGAGATCAGTGATGGAGGAATGAGTGATGCTTCACTGCAGTGTGTGAGATCAGTGATGGAGGAATGAGTGATGCTCCATTGCACTGTGTGAGATCAGTGATGGGAGGAATGAGTGATGCTTCACTGCAGTGTGTGAGATCAGTGATGGAGGAATGAGTGATGCTTCATTGCACTGTGTGAGATCAGTGATGGAGGAATGAGTGATGCTTCACTGCAGTGTGTGAGATCAGTGATGGAGGAATGAGTGATGCTTCACTGCACTGTGTGAGATCAGTGATGGAGGAATGAGTGATGCTTCACTGCAGTGTGTGAGATCAGTGATGGAGGAATGAGTGATGCTTCACTGCAGTGTGTGAGGTCAGTGATGGAGGAATGAGTGATGCTTCACTGCACTGTGTGAGGTCAGTGATGGAGGAATGAGTGATGCTTCACTGCAGTGTGTGAGATCAGTGATGGAGGAATGAGTGATGCTCCATTGCACTGTGTGAGGTCAGTGATGGGAGGAATGAGTGATGCTCCATTGCAGTGTGTGAGATCAGTGATGGAGAAATGAGTGATGCTTCACTGCAGTGTGTGAGATCAGTGATGGAGGAATGAGTGATGCTTCACTGCAGTGTGTGAGATCAGTGATGGAGGAATGAATGATGCTCCATTGCACTGTGTGAGATCAGTGATGGAGGAATGAGTGATGCTTCACTGCAGTGTGTGAGATCAGTGATGGAGGAATGAGTGATGCTCCATTGCACTGTGTGAGATCAGTGATGGAGGAATGAGTGATGCTCCATTGCACTGTGTGAGATCAGTGATGGAGGAATGAGTGATGCTTCACTGCAGTGTGTGAGATCAGTGATGGAGGAATGAGTGATGCTCCATTGCACTGTGTGAGATCAGTGATGGAGGAATGAGTGATGCTCCATTGCACTGTGTGAGATCAGTGATGGAGGAATGAGTGATGCTTCACTGCAGTGTGTGAGATCAGTGATGGAGGAATGAGTGATGCTCCATTGCACTGTGTGAGATCAGTGATGGAGGAATGAGTGATGCTTCATTGCACTGTGTGAGATCAGTGATGGAGGAATGAGTTATGCTACACTGCAGAGTGTGATATCAGTGATGGAGGAATGACTGATGCTACACTGCACTGTTTGAGATGAGTGATGGAGGAATGAGTGATGCTTCACTGCAGTGTGTGAGGTCAGTGATGGAGGAATGAGTGATGCTTCACTGCACTGTGTGAGATCAGTGATGGAGGAATGAGTGATGCTTCACTGCAGTGTGTGAGATCAGTGATGGAGGAATGAGTGATGCTCCATTGCACTGTGTGAGGTCAGTGATGGGAGGAATGAGTGATGCTCCATTGCAGTGTGTGAGATCAGTGATGGAGGAATGAGTGATGCTTCACTGCAGTGTGTGAGATCAGTGATGGAGGAATGAGTGATGCTCCATTGCACTGTGTGAGATCAGTGATGGAGGAATGAGTGATGCTTCACTGCACTGTGTGAGATCAGTGATGGAGGAATGAGTGATGCTCCATTGCACTGTGTGAGATCAGTGATGGAGGAATGAGTGATGCTTCACTGCACTGTGTGAGATCAGTGATGGAGGAATGAGTGATGCTTCACTGCAGTGTGTGAGATCAGTGATGGGAGGAATGAGTGATGCTTCACTGCAGTGTGTGAGATCAGTGATGGGAGGAATGAGTGATGCTCCATTGCACTGTGTGAGATCAGTGATGGGGGAAGTGAGTAGGGATACACTGCAGTGTGTGAGGTAACTGATGGGAGGAATGAGAGATGCTTCACTGCAGTGTGTGAGATCTGTGATGGAGGAATGAGTGATGCTCCATTGCACTATGTGAGATCAGTGATGGAGGAATGAGTGATGCTCGATTGCACTGTGTGAGATCAGTGATGGAGGAATGAGTGATGCTTCACTGCAGTGTGTGAGATCAGTGATGGGAGGAATGAGTGATGCTTCACTGCAGTGTGTGAGATCAGTGATGGAGGAATGAGTGATGCTCCATTGCACTGTGTGAGATCAGTGATGGAGGAATGAGTGATGCTCCATTGCACTGTGTGAGATCAGTGATGGAGGAATGAGTGATGCTTCACTGCAGTGTGTGATGTCAGTGATGGGAGGAATGAGTGATGCTTCACTGCAGTGTGTGAGATCATTGATGGAGGAATGAGTGATTCTTCACTGCAGTGTGTGAGATCTGTGATGGAGGAATGAGTGATGCTCCATTGCACTGTGTGAGATCAGTGATGGAGGAATGAGTGATGCTCCATTGCACTGTGTGAGATCAGTGATGGAGGAATGAGTGATGCTCCATTGCACTGTGTGAGATCAGTGATGGAGGAATGAGTGATGCTTCACTGCAGTGTGTGAGATCAGTGATGGGAGGAATGAGTGATGCTCCATTGCACTGTGTGAGATCAGTGATGGGAGGAATGAGTGATGCTTCACTGCAGTGTGTGAGATCAGTGATGGAGGAATGAGTGATGCTTCACTGCAGTGTGTGAGATCAGTGATGGAGGAATGAGTGATGCTTCACTGCAGTGTCGGAGATCAGTGATGGAGGAATGAGTGATGCTCCATTGCACTGTGTGAGATCAGTGATGGGAGGAATGAGTGATGCTCCATTGCACTGTGTGAGATCAGTGATGGGAGGAATGAGTGATGCTTCACTGCAGTGTGTGAGATCAGTGATGGAGGAATGAGTGATGCTCCATTGCACTGTGTGAGATCAGTGATGGGAGGAATGAGTGATGCTTCACTGCAGTGTGTGAGATCAGTGATGGAGGAATGAGTGATGCTCCATTGCACTGTGTGAGATCAGTGATGGGAGGAATGAGTGATGCTTCACTGCAGTGTGTGAGATCAGTGATGGAGGAATGAGTGATGCTACACTGCAGTGTGTTTGATCAGTGAGGGAGGAATGAGTGATGCTCCATTGCACTGTGTGAGATCAGTGATGGAGGAATGAGTGATCTCACTGCAGTGTTTGAGGTCAGTGATGGAGCACTGAGTGATGCTCCATTGCACTGTGTGCGATCACTGATGGAGGAATGAGTGATGCTCCACTGCAGTGTGTGAGATCAGTGATGGAGGAATGAGTGATGCTCCATTGCACTGTGTGAGATCAGTGATGGAGGAATGAGTGATGCTTCACTGCAGTGTGTGAGATCAGTGATGGAGGAATGAGTGATGCTTCACTGCACTGTGTGAGATCAGTGATGGAGGAATGAGTGATGCTTCACTGCAGTGTGTGAGATCAGTGATGGAGGAATGAGTGATGCTTCACTGCAGTGTGTGAGATCAGTGATGGGAGGAATGAGTGATGCTTCACTGCACTGTGTGAGATCAGTGATGGAGGAATGAGTGATGCTTCACTGCACTGTGTGAGATCAGTGATGGAGGAATGAGTGATGCTTCAATGGACTGTGTGATATCAGTGATGGATGGAGGAATGAGTGATGCTCCATTGCACTGTGTGAGATCAGTGATGGAGGAATGAGTGATGCTCCATTGCACTGTGTGAGATCAGTGATGGAGGAATGAGTGATGCTTCACTGCAGTGTGTGAGATCAGTGATGGAGGAATGAGTGATGCTCCATTGCACTGTGTGAGATCAGTGATGGAGGAATGAGTGATGCTCCATTGCACTGTGTGAGATCAGTTATGGGAGATCAGTGATGGAGGAATGAGTGATGCTTCACTGCACTGTGTGAGATCAGTGATGGAGGAATGAGATGCTCCTTTGCACTTTGTGAGATAAGTGTTGGAGGAATGAGTGATGCTCCATTGCACTGTGTGAGATCAGTGATGGAGGAATGAGTGATGCTTCACTGCAGTGTGTGAGATCAGTGATGGAGGAATGAGTGATGCTCCATTGCACTGTGTGAGATCAGTGATGGAGGAATGAGTGATGCTCCATTGCACTGTGTGAGATCAGTGATGGGAGGAATGAGTGATGCTTCACTGCAGTGTGTGAGATCAGTGATGGAGGAATGAGTGATGCTCCATTGCACTGTGTGAGATCAGTGATGGAGGAATGAGTGATGCTTCACTGCAGTGTGTGAGATCAGTGATGGAGGAATGAGTGATGCTCCATTGCACTGTGTGAGATCAGTGATGGAGGAATGAGTGATGCTTCACTGCAGTGTGTGAGATCAGTGATGGAGGAATGAGTGATGCTCCACTGCACTGTGTGAGATCAGTGATGGAGGAATGAGTGATGCTTCACTGCACTGTGTGAGATCAGTGTTGGGAGGAATGAGTGATGCTTCACTGCACTGTGTGAGATCAGTGATGGGAGGAATGAGTGATGCTCCACTGCACTGTGTGAGATCAGTGATGGGAGAAATGAGTGATGCTTCACTGCAGTGTGTGAGATCAATGATGAGAGGAATGAGTGATGCTCCACTGCACTTTGTAAGATCAGTGATGGAGGAAAGAGTGATGCTCCACTGCACTGTGTGAGATCAGTGATGGAGGAATGAGTGATGCTCCATTGCACTGTGTGAGATCAGTGATGGAGGAATGATTGATGCTTCACTGCAGTGTGTGAGGTCAGCGATGGAGGAATGAGTGATGCTCCACTGCACTGTGTGAGATCAGTGATGGAGGAATGAGTGATGCTTCACTGCACTGTGTGAGATCAGTGATGGAGGAATGAGTGATGCTCCAATGCACTGTGTGAGATCAGTGATGGAGGAATGAGTGATGCTTCACTGCAGTGTGTGAGATCAGTGATGGAGGAATGAGTGATGCTCCACTGCACTGTGTGAGATCAGTGATGGAGGAATGAGTGATGCTTCACTGCAGTGTGTGAGATCAGTGATGGAGGAATGAGTGATGCTCCATTGCACTGTGTGAGATCAGTGATGGAGGAATGAGTGATGCTTCACTGCAGTGTGTGAGATCAGTGATGGGAGGAATGAGTGATGCTCCATTGCACTGTGTGAGATCAGTGATGGAGGAATGAGTGATGCTTCACTGCAGTGTGTGAGATCAGTGATGGGAGGAATGAGTGATGCTCCATTGCACTGTGTGAGATCAGTGATGGGAGGAATGAGTGATGCTCCATTGCACTGTGTGAGATCAGTGATGGAGGAATGAGTGATGCTTCACTGCAGTGTGTGAGATCAGTGATGGAGGAATGAGTGATGCTTCACTGCAGTGTGTGAGATCAGTGATGGAGGAATGAGTGATGCTTCACTGCAGTGTGTGAGGTCAGTGATGGGAGGAATGAGTGATGCTTCATTGCACTGTGTGAGATCAGTGATGGAGGAATGAGTGATGCTCCATTGCACTGTGTGAGATCAGTGATGGAGGAATGAGTGATGCTCCATTGCACTGTGTGAGATCAGTGATGGGAGGAATGAGTGATGCTCC
Organism: Ichthyophis bannanicus; assembly: GCA_033557465.1. NCBI lineage: Eukaryota > Metazoa > Chordata > Amphibia > Gymnophiona > Ichthyophiidae > Ichthyophis > Ichthyophis bannanicus. The sequence goes on along the minus strand of CM066033.1, from coordinate 817,441,415 downwards.
ATTGCACTGTGTGAGGTCAGTGATGGAGGAATGAGTGATGCTCCATTGCACTGTGTGAGATCAGTGATGGAGGAATGAGTGATGCTTCACTGCAGTGTGTGAGGTCAGTGATGGAGGAATGAGTGATGCTTCACTGCACTGTGTGAGGTCAGTGATGGAGGAATGAGTGATGCTTCACTGCAGTGTGAGATCAGTGATGGAGGAATGAGTGATGCTCCATTGCACTGTGTGAGGTCAGTGATGGGAGGAATGAGTGATGCTCCATTGCACTGTGTGAGATCAGTGATGGAGGAATGAGTGATGCTTCACTGCAGTGTGTGAGATCAGTGATGGAGGAATGAGTGATGCTCCACTGCACTGTGTGAGATCAGTGATGGAGGAATGAGTGATGCTTCACTGCAGTGTTTGAGGTCAGTGATGGAGGAATGAATGATGCTCCATTGCACTGTGTGAGATCAGTGATGGAGGAATGAGTGATGCTTCACTGCAGTGTGTGAGATCAGTGATGGAGGAATGAGTGATGCACCATTGCACTGTGTGAGATGAGTGATGGAGGAATGAGTGATGCTCCATTGCACTGTGTGAGATGAGTGATGGAGGAATGAGTGATGCTCCATTGCAGTGTGTGAGATCAGTGATGCAGGAATGAGTGATGCTCAATTGCACTGTGTGAGATCAGTGATGGAGGAATGAGTGATGCTTCACTGCAGTGTGTGAGGTCAGTGATGGGAGGAATGAGTGATGCTCCATTGCACTGTGTGAGATCAGTGATGGAGGAATGAGTGATGCTCCATTGCACTGTGTGAGATCAGTGATGGAGGAATGAGTGATACTTCACTGCAGTGTGTGAGATCAGTGATGGGAGGAATGAGTGATGCTCCATTGCACTGTGTGAGATCAGTGATGGAGGAATGAGTGATGCTCCATTGCACTGTGTGAGATCAGTGATGGAGGAATGAGTGATGCTCCATTGCACTGTGTGAGATCAGTGATGGAGGAATGAGTGATGCTTCACTGCAGTGTGTGAGATCAGTGATGGAGGAATGAGTGATGCTTCACTGCAGTGTGTGAGGTCAGTGATGGAGGAATGAATGATGCTCCATTGCACTGTGTGAGATCAGTGATGGAGGAATGAGTGATGCTTCACTGCAGTGTGTGAGATCAGTGATGGAGGAATGAGTGATGCACCATTGCACTGTGTGAGATGAGTGATGGAGGAATGAGTGATGCTCCATTGCACTGTGTGAGATGAGTGATGGAGGAATGAGTGATGCTCCATTGCAGTGTGTGAGATCAGTGATGGAGGAATGAGTGATGCTCCATTGCACTGTGTGAGGTCAGTGATGGAGGAATGAGTGATGCTTCACTGCAGTGTGTGAGGTCAGTGATGGGAGGAATGAGTGATGCTCCATTGCACTGTGTGAGATCAGTGATGGAGGAATGAGTGATGCTCCATTGCACTGTGTGAGATCAGTGATGGAGGAATGAGTGATGCTTTACTGCAGTGTGTGAGATCAGTGATGGGAGGAATGAGTGATGCTCCATTGCACTGTGTGAGATCAGTGATGGAGGAATGAGTGATGCTCCATTGCACTGTGTGAGATCAGTGATGGAGGAATGAGTGATGCTTCACTGCAGTGTGTGAGGTCAGTGATGGAGGAATGAGTGATGCTTCGCTGCACTGTGTGAGATCAGTGATGGAGGAATGAGTGATGCTTCACTGCATTGTGTGAGATCAGTGATGGAGGAATGAGTGATGCTTCATTGTACTGTGTGATATCAGTGATGGAGGAATGAGTGATGCTTCACTGCAGTGTGTGAGATCAGTGATGGAGGAATGAGTGATGCTTCATTGTACTGTGTGATATCAGTGATGGAGGAATGAGTGATGCTTCACTGCAGTGTGTGAGATCAGTGATGGAGGAATGAGTGATGCTTCACTGCAGTGTGTGAGATCAGTGATGGAGGAATGAGTGATGCTTCACTGCACTGTGTGAGATCAGTGATGGAGGAATGAGTGATGCTTCACTGCAGTGTGTGAGATCAGTGATGGAGGAATGAGTGATGCTTCACTGCAGTGTGTGAGATCAGTGATGGAGGAATGAGTGATGCTTCATTGTACTGTGTGAGATCAGTGATGGGAGGAATGAGTGATGCTCCATTGCACTGTGTGATATCAGTGATGGAGGAATGAGTGATGCTTCACTGCAGTGTGTGAGATCAGTGATGGAGGAATGAGTGATGCTACAATGCAGTGTGTGAGATCAGTTATGGGAGGATTGAGTGATGCTCCATTGTTTTGTTCTAGATCAGTGATGGAGGAATGAGTGATGCTCCATTGCACTGTGTGAGATCACTGATGGAGGAATGAGTGATGCTTCACTGCAGTGTGTGAGGTCAGTGATGGAGGAATGAGTGATGCTCCATTGCACTGTGTGAGGTCAGTGATGGAGGAATGACTGATGCTACAATGAAGTGTTAGAGATCAGTGATCGAGGAATGAGTCATGCTCCATTGCACTGTGTGAGGTCAGTGATGGGAGGAATGAGTGATGCTTCACTGCAGTGTGTGGAGTCAGTGATGGAGGAATGAGTGATGCTCCATTGCATTGTGTGAGGTAAGTGATGGAGGAATGAGTGATGCTCCATTGTATTGTTCAAGATCAGTGATGGAGGAATGAGTGATGCTCCATTGCACTGTGTGAGATCACTGATGGAGGAATGAGTGATGCTTCATTGCACTGTGTGAGGTCAGTGATGGGAGGAATGAGTGATGCTCCATTGCACTGTGTGAGATCAGTGATGGAGGAATGAATGATGCTTCACTGCAGTGTGTGAGATCAGTGATGGAGGAATGAGTGATGCTTCACTGCAGTGTGTGAGGTCAGTGATGGAGGAATGAGTGATGCTCCATTGCACTGTGTGAGGTCAGTGATGGGAGGAATGAGTGATGCTTCACTGCAGTGTGTGAAGTCAGTGATGGAGGAATGAGTGATGCTTCACTGCAATGTGTGAGATCAGTGATGGGAGGAATGAGTGATGCTCCATTGTATTGTTCAAGATCAGTGATGGAGGAATGAGTGATGCTCCATTGCACTGTGTGAGATCACTGATGGAGGAATGAGTGATGCTTCATTGCACTGTGTGAGGTCAGTGATGGGAGGAATGAATGATGCTTCACTGCAGTGTGTGAGATCAGTGATGGAGGAATGAATGATGCTTCACTGCAGTGTGTGAGATCAGTGATGGAGGAATGAGTGATGCTTCACTGCAGTGTGTGAGATCAGTGATGGAGGAATGAGTGATGCTCCATTGCACTGTGTGAGGTCAGTGATGGAGGAATGAGTGATGCTTCACTGCAGTGTGTGAAGTCAGTGATGGAGGAATGAGTGATGCTTCACTGCAATGTGTGAGATCAGTGATGGAGGAATGAGTGATGCTCCATTGCACTGTGTGAGATCACTGATGGAGGAATGAGTGATGCTTCATTGCACTGTGTGAGGTCAGTGATGGGAGGAATGAGTGATGCTCCATAGCACTGTGTGAAATCAGTGATGGGAGGAATGAGTGATTCTCCATTGCACTGTGTGAGATCAGTGATGGAGGAATGAATGATGCTTCACTGCAGTGTGTGAGATCAGTGATGGAGGAATGAGTGATGCTTCACTGCAGTGTGTGAGATCAGTGATGGAGGAATGAGTGATGCTTCATTGCACTGTGTGAGATCAGTGATGGAGGAATGAGTGATACTTCACTGCAATGTGTGAGATCAGTGATGGGAGGAATGAGTGATGCTCCATTGCACTGTGTGAGATCAGTGATGGAGGAATGAGTGATGCTCCATTGCACTGTGTGAGATCAGTGATGGAGGAATGAGTGATGCTTCACTGCAGTGTGTGAGATCAGTGATGGAGGAATGAGTGATGCTTCACTGCAGTGTGTGAGATCAGTGATGAGAGGAATGAGTGATGCTCCATTGCACTGTGTGAGATCAGTGATGGAGGAATGAGTGATGCTTCACTGCAGTGTGTGAGATCAGTGATGGAGGAATGAGTGATGCTTCATTGTACTGTGTGAGATCAGTGATGGAGGAATGAGTGATGCTTCACTGCAGTGTGTGAGTTCAGTGATGGGATGAATGAGTGATGCTACAATGCACTGTGTGAGATCAGTGATGGGAGTAATGAGTGATGCTTCACTGCAGTGTGTGAGATCAGTGATGAGAGGAATGAGTGATGCTTCACTGCAGTGTGTGAGATCAGTGATGAGAGGAATGAGTGATGCTCCATTGCACTGTGTGAGATCAGTGATGGAGGAATGAGTGATGCTTTATTGCACTGTGTGAGATCAGTGATGGAGGAATGAGTGATGCTTCACTGCAGTGTGTGAGGTCAGTGATGGGAGGAATGAGTGATGCTTCACTGCAGTGTGTGAGATCAGTGATGGGAGGAATGAGTGATGCTTTACTGCAGTGTGTGAGGTCAGTGATGGGAGGAATGAGTGATGCTTCACTGCAGTGTGTGAGATCAGTGATGGAGGAATGAGTGATGCTTCACTGCAGTGTGTGAGGTCAGTGATGGGAGGAATGAGTGATGCTCCATTGCACTGTGTGAGATCAGTGATGGGAGGAATGAGTGATGCTCCATTGCACTGTGTGAGATCAGTGATGGAGGAATGAGTGATGTTCCATTGCAGTGTGTGAGATCAGTGATGGAGGAATGAGTGATGCTTCACTGCTCTGTGTGAGATCAGTGATGGGAGTAATGAGTGATGCTTCACTGCAGTGTGTGAGATCAGTGATGAGAGGAATGAGTGATGCTCCACTGCACTGTGTGAGATCAGTGATGGGAGAAATGAGTAATGCTTCACTGCAGTGTGTGAGGTTAATGATGGGAGGAATGAGTGATGCTTCACTGCTCTGTGTGAGATCAGTGATGGGAGGAATGAGTGATGCTCCACTGCACTGTGTGAGATCAGTGATGGGAGAAATGAGTAATGCTTCACTGCAGTGTGTGAGGTTAATGATGGGAGGAATGAGTGATGCTTCACTGCACTGTGTGAGGTCAGTGATGGAGGAATGAGTGATGCTTCACTGCAGTGTGTGAGATCAGTGATGGAGGAATGAGTGATGCTCCATTGCACTGTGTGAGATCAGTGATGGAGGAATGAGTGATGCTTCACTTCAGTGTGTGAGATCAGTGATGGAGGAATGAGTGATGCTCCATT